>OX438778.1:5754070-6210647 GCA_949316455.1 Acleris holmiana
ACAAAAAGGCTCACGAGCACACAGCCTACCTGATAATGTATAGATTCCGAGACCCATAGACCTTTCGATTTTCAAAAATATAATTGACCTAGATGCGTGGTTCTGTCTCTTGCTCATTCATTATTCCAAGTATCAGCGACAGTGGTGGTAGGACCAAGCTAGGTAGGTTAAGTTATGCTTTAACCTACAAGCAGCGTTCGCATTGTTTTCCAGTGCGGGGATGATAAATTGTTAACATAGACGCATTTCACCTTAGTCCTCAGGATTGGCAACACGTTTTCAGTGTCATTGTAGCCTTGAACGGTTGCGATGCCTAAAATCAGGGAACCAGGACTAGAACACCAATAATCCCAGGATTTTGCAACTTGGAACCCTGACATGTCAAAAAAATAATGAAGGGTGAATTGAAAACATTTAATCCCGGACTATCTATAAAACGCCGCCCGGACGCTCCAAACTAGGACAAATCCGGGGAAACCCGGACGGATAGCAACCCTATTTGAATGCAATGTCTATGTGTCTCAGATCCCACTTATCACCAGGTGGACAGTGTACTCGTCTACCTACTTGTTGCCTTAAAAAAGGCCCCATGATTTCGTAAAACTAACAGATAGGTTCACTATGTTGACCATTTTGAATGTAATAAGCTACAAAAAGTACACCTATTTCTAACCTCTGTCATTGTGTTTGTATAAGATCGCCACGACATTGAAAAAAACCTCGTATGTCATATTTTGTGATGTACGATTTTGAACCTAAACACGAAAGGAAATACGACAGAAAGGCGAGAGATGAAATGGGAGGGCACGTACCGAGCGAGTCTTGTTTCCTCTTTGGCGGTACTTTGGTAAGAACGAGCGACGTGATCTGCAGCAACACCAATAAGAGTTGTTCCCTGTAAAACAAATACCGCATCAAAATACAAATTAGAAAATTTAAGTTAGTAAACGTTTTTTACATTATTTCTTTTTTAATTGCTATCTTACTGTCGAATACTATGATTTTAAAAAGTAAAGAACCGTCTAGAAGGTACAATCGAAGTAGTCTTTAATCTGATAGGACACCCTCATAGGCTTAGGATCCTTGCTCAAGATTTGGCATTCATTTTGTAATTTTTTAAGCTTAATTTTATGGACTTTATCATACAGTACAATTATTTTGAGTTTACCACAGACAGATGGATTGCCTTCTTTTAATTTTCAGCTTTAATGTCATACAAATAAAATAGTTATTACTAAATCGGTATATGTGGGTAACAGTATTCTGAAAACTGCTTTATATGTATAAATTTAAAGTTGAAAATTAAATGAAGGCAAACTCTGTCAGTGGTAAACTTACAGTAATCGTACTGTAATCAGAAGAGACTAGAACTTGGTACTTTTTAGACCTCCCGCATACGAGTGGATATTATTGTTGCGTTTAAAGTTCATCAGCTTATCAAAAACGAGCTTATAAGATGTGGGTGGCACTCACCAGGAGCCGGCGTCCATGGCGACGTGCATCACCATGTACCGGTAGATGTTGAGCACCCGCTTGCACGTGTCGGTCTGCTCCTCGAGCAGCTGCGCGGGCGCAGCCGGCGGCGCGCACGCCAGGAACACCGTCGCCGCTTGCGTCATGAACACTTGCAGGACGTTCTGGAATGGAACAGACAACTTTATTCGACGAATAGATTTTGGTCAAACTGGCAACTATTTAAATTTCCGGGGCTCAAGTTATCCACCGACGCCATTTTTTTAAGTGCATTCTTAATTTACTGCCCATGGCGGTAGAGATAATCTACCTACTGTACAAGGTGGTGCTATTCTCTTTTTTTATGCTAGATAAACGAGCTTGCGGGTCTCCTGATTAGTGGACAGTTTCCATAAGTTTCAAAAAGTCTGAACCTAAAAATTTCATTATTTTTTTAGTAAATCTTATTATTTTTAAAATCGCCTATTTGAGGTTAGATATGAGTTTATCAAGAGACCTTTGGCGTATGTTTTACTTTGGTATGTACTGAAAATATATCTAGGTGTTGTTTTTTTTTAAAATCTGCTTGAATATTAAACCACACACGATAAGTTTCTGAAAAAAAAAACAATTTCCATACATTTTTTTTAATTCTAAGTGGCTATCCTGAACGTTGACCCGGTCGACCCCGACCAGCAGGCAACTACTAGATGTAAAGTGTTCACTCCCGCTCATGGACACCTGCGATACGTGGTTGTTTTCCTGTATTCTAGATAACAAACCATTGGTTGTTTTCATAAAATATACAACTACACCAAACTTGATTAAAATCAGTACAATTTACAGTCTGATTAAGTAGTACTAAAAGAGCCTAATGAAATTGACGTCATGGTCATGAATTAATAGTATAACAAATGTAATGTAATGTCATAGCGTCCGACCTGCATGCCTGCGCGCACGATGACGTTGTCGCGGCCGACGGCGCCGAGGTACGAGTCGTTGCGCAGGCGCCGCGGCGCCGCCGGCTCCCCGCCGACCTGCTGCTCGTAGGTGTTCTCCAGCAGGAACGGGGGGATCTCTGCCACCTGCAACAGTTAATTAATCATTACTATCATTAACATACCTGGGATAACTTGAGGCAAGTTCTAGGGATTTTATATCGATAAAAAATATATCGATGTAATTAAAATAATACATGTGCACATTGAACATTCTCGATTACTATCAAGAGGTTCGATGTCATATCTGATATCGAGCCTGCAGGAACTGCCTGCACGCCAATCGACGCTGGATGATGATTGCAATAGTAAAAAGAGTTAAAACGTATGTGAACAAAAATGGGAAGAGTATTTACAAAAAGTAAGGATGGTCCAAGAAAAAAATACTGGTTATGACACCATGAAAAAAGTAAACAGACATATAAAAGGTGAGGAAATTTCAATAACGGTAAAGCGTAAAAAAAAAAGTTAAAGTAAGATTTATACCTGTAACAGAATTCATTGCCAACTATACATTTAGAGATAACATTTTATTTTTTCTAGTGACTAAATAGACCATGTGTATAATGGCGGACTCACGTTGAGCTGTATCCAGTCCTTGTAGAGCGCGATGACGCGGCGCGCGGCGGCGGCGTGCGCGAAGGGCAGCAGGAAGGCCTGGCGCAGCACCTCCACGGTGAAGTCCACGTGCTCGCGCGACCAGCCGCACAGCACGTCGCGCACCACGCCCTCGCTGCTCAGCTCCTCGGCCGCGCACACGCCTGCACACACAACAAAACTAACTTATGTACACTATACGAGTAACTCTATTTGTTTAGTTACTTTCATAGAATAACAACTAAAGGCATAGAAGGAGCCTTAAAACGAAAGCGTCAGTAATATTTTTCTCGAAAATTTCAACAAGTTCAAAAAGGAAAGTGTATAGAGTCCAGGTTCTTGGTAAAACTAGTTATACACACACACCAATGTCACCATGGTTGTATACAATATTTGCACACATAAAAGTAGTTTACACATGCAACAGTGTGCAACCGTGTACGACCATGACATTTTAGATTATAAAACTGTCTCGTTTTGACACACCTAATCCCCAATAAGACTGCATATCAGCTATACAGGGTGACATCGAAGACGTGCTCAGAAACCAGTTTTTCAGACTCTGTAATTGATGGCCTCTTTCAAGCAATATTAGTTGCAAGAAACAAAAGCTATTTAATTTTTGTTAATTTTCCCCTTAATTAAATCACCGATTTACTAAATCACGGTTACCCTATTTCTCGAATCATACCCCATTTGGATCCTATTCAGACTATTTCATTTTAATGACACTTCAGTCACAGTGACAATTCAAATCAGTCATAGACATTCGTTGTGTTTTTCCATGTTTATCTTTGCATTTCTTTCAGTCAAGTAGGGTGACCACACTGTTTACAATAAATTAATTAATTTTGATCATTGTGTGATTTTAGTATTTTGATGTTTAATGTCTATTGTGTAATATAAATTATTTTATGTGATAAATGAATAAATGTCATATAATTTGTTGTATTGTATTGTAAGCAAATTTTTGTGTAAGGTTATTGTATGTTTTTAGTCCGTGTTGTGATCATCTTTAAGTGAGAGATCAATTATTTCTAGTGTTTCTTTTAGACCATGTAACCATGTAATTAGAGGACTAACTGTAACCATTGTACCCTGCTGTTGATTAATGGTAAATAAATAAATAAAATACTTGGAAGCGTCAAAGTTACTCAATAATGTTATCACCAGTGATCGTACTTTTTCCAGCATTTTTGGTGCGGTGCTAGGGTTGTCAGTAGAGCCCAATATTAAATTGTTTGAACCAAGAATCAAATAGCGTATTAAAAAAATCGGAAATACCTACAGAAAATATTATCAGAACATGTAAACCCAATATGCATAATGAAATGAAGGGTTAATTTACTACGAGTATATGAGGAAATGTAACACGGTTGCAATGAATCCTTATCTCAGGTTATAGTTCATATTTATGATTAGGAATTGATATAATAACTATATATTAGCATAGACAGTATAGTGCGTAGGTAATGGCAGTGCATAAAATATAGAAGTCATTTTTTTTCTTCACTGACGTCCCGTCAAGTGCTAAGAACAGTTAAGTGCTAATAAGTTCATAGACAGACTGTACATTTTAACATGTTGCATTTTACAATTTCTCGGTTACTTAATTCCAAGTAATCTAAATTCAATAGTAACTCTACCATCATCTATCGACTATATCTGAATCAAACCATTACTTTTATTTTCAGAAAATAAACAACCTGATTGCTGTTGTTCGACAGGGCAATCAAAATTACGAAAACTAATCGTCAGCATGCCCTCCGAAAAATTTGAGGAATTTTGGGTTACATTAATAAATGTTATACACAATTATAATAACTGATTAAGTACAAAAAAAGTGTTTTATTTTCAATGACAACATAATATTAAGTTCATAATTTTAAACGTCAATCATATTATACACGTCGACAACCCTAGGTCGCTGTCGTGTGTCATTTGACGTCAACGCACCAAAAACGCTGGAAAAAGTACGATCACTGGTTATCACTTACTGAAGTAAGCTCTAACATTTGATAAAATGTCTTAAAGAAGGACATGTAAAGACTGACAGATAGGACAAAAAGTAAAATAAAAATCTCGTGAATAAAAACCTCTTTTGGTTATGAATCGGCATACAAAATGGGTAACAAAAGAAATGTGAACGTTATGGTATGTACAGTTGACTACAAATAGATGTATCTGCTTTTAAACCCTATTACAATACAATAAGGTGAAAAAGTGGAAACATCTATTTGTAGTCGACTGTATACTGCCAATTCAAGAGTACTTCAGTTTTCAAGGAATAAAATCCTACTATTTTTACCCAAAAAAAGCGTCACATGAGATTCTTGACAAACAAACCTGATTCCAAGCTAGGATGCGGTGTGTTGGAGGCAGAATCATGCGACGAGCCCCTACTGGAGTCCGAGGGCTGGCCCACAGTGAAGGAGGTCTCCTCCTCGTGGTGCGCGGGCGTGGGCGTGCCGCAGGGCGCGTGCGAGCCCGCGCTGGTCATGGACGAGGGCTGCCCCTCGCTGCCCACCTTCTTCATGTAGTGCGCGTAGCTCGCCACCCACTTGATCAGGGTCACGCGGCAGATCACGAAGTCGTCGTCTAAGATGTTGTGGTGGACTGGCAGCTCTGTAATGTTAGGGGATTCATTCAATCCGTGTTCTTTTTTTAATTGTTTCGTGAGGTCGCATCTACCTAATGATAGGTACATTGACGCAACCGTGACGCGTCATCAATTTGTGAAACTTAATTTATAGTATAAAATAGGCAAATAATATTTAAGAGGATTGTGAAGCGACGCTTAACGCTTTCATTGCCGGTATCATTTATCGAACTTTCGCCAGTTTGTATATTGAAAGAACGCACATATGCGTTTAAAGCACTAGGTGAAAGTAAGGAGAACGTTTATATACGTTGCAGGCAGTGAATACGTTAAATAGCGTAGCTGTCAAAAAATTCCATACAAATTTAGCTACGGGCGATAACGTTTCCCACCCCCTAAATTAAGTCCGATTTCCACGATTTTTAAATAGGTGGTAGTTATTATGAAAAAGTAGGTTTGTATGTTAACGATTTTTTTTTAATTTGTCTTAGATAGGAAATAGGAAAACGCACAGACGTAGTTCTTCATATAATATCTACAACATATTTAAAAATCTAGTTACTAGGTTCTGTAATAGGATTAACGGGAGAGTAACGTTACCGCATTTTGTACAAAAATGTCCAATCCTGATACTATTCATATACTTAAAACTGGGCAAGAGCATGTCGGACCATGCTCAGTGTAGGGTTCCAAAGCCGTTAAGTACTACAAACGTAAAACCGGGCAAGAGCATGTCGGACCATGCTCAGTATAGGGTTCCGAAGCCGTTAAGTACTACAAACATAAAAATGAGCAAGTAATAACTAATTTTCTATTTAAAGTCAATTTGTGCCGTCTTAGATGATTTTAGTAGGTATAAACACTTGTATCTCAAGAACCAATGATGTCTACTTAGTCGTGATAATTTTCCTTTAAAATTGGTTATATGTGTCGTTTTCAAAAAAATTGTACATAGTTAAGGGCTTTAATTAAAACAAAACTTAATTGATTCCTTTGTGTGACGAAAGTTACCCATACAGGTTGTATGACTAACTTTCGTCATACAAAGGACGCGATCGTGATTTTGTTTTCATTAAGCCCTTAACTATGTACAATTTTTTTGAAAACGACCCATATGCTCTTCCATTAAAGATTTATTTTTTATTTTTAGTGTTTGTAGTTTTGGAAGTAGGGGTGGGGGGGGGACACTTGAGTCTAACAAAAATTAGCGCTTTAAAGCTTAATATTTAGTTTTCATAAACGGATTACTTAATCGAAAAACTGTTTTCACAAACCCATAAAAAATTGCCATGCCAAATTGCAGCTTTCTAGTACTAAGTCTTTGCGCTAGGCTTCGGACGGACGGACGGACGGACGGACGGACGGACGGACGGACGGACATGGCGAAACTATAAGGGTTCCTAGTTTGACTATGGAACCCTAAAAAGGCAGATACTTACCTAGATTTGGTTTATACAGTGAATTCTTATGGCTGTACTGTGGACAGATGATTGGCAAATAATACAGCTTGAACTTTTCCAATAAAAAAGCAAAACATCTCATAGATTTGGCGTGCGATCGATCTTTCCAGTAGATCTTAGTGACCATTGTGGCCATAGAGTCTAATAATATTTCAAAGAAATGCTTCGTTTCATTCTCGATCGCTTTCTCATTGGCACTTGGAGGCAGGAGAGGCAGCACCTCTACGCTTTGGACTGGATTTAAGGCATTTGTGTCATGGAAGATCGACGCCGAAACGTTCGCCAATTTCCCCATGAAGCCTGTAGTCTGTTCCACTACAACTTTTTTTGCGTTATCATTTGCCGAACTGAAGTTTGGGTGGTGCAAGATGTCTTCCATACTAAAGTCTCCGGAATTGTTTAGCGTGTTTGCTTCATATGGCTTTCCCTTGAGTGGGGATCCGCTGGGAAGTATGCAGGGCTCGGGGAGACCTGGCACCAGGGATGCAAACATTTTGTGCACCTCCACTGGAGCATTGTCGCCGAGTGCTTGATACCATAGCAGGAAATACCTGCAAATAAAAATAACCTGCAAATGACGATACGCTAGCCTAGTGACCCTGCCTTCGAAGCTAGGGGTCCTGGATTCAAACCCCGGTAGGGGCGGGTATTTGTGTGATGATCATGAGTATTTGTTCCCAAGTCTTGGATGTTTTCTATGTATTTAAGTATATATTTTTCTATATAAGTATGTTTATTGTTGTATAGTACCCATAGTACAGTCAAGTTCAAAAGTATGTATACACTTTAGTACCTTGTCACTTTAATCGCTTGGATAATTTCATATGGCAGTTTAAACATGACGTTAAATAGACAAGGTACTAAAGTGTATACATACTTTTGAACTTGACTGTACAAGCCTAGAGCTTAGTTTGGGACTAGGTCAATTTGTGTGACATTGTCATGTGTTTTTTTTTTATGTCCGTATTACTAATTATGGTACTAATAAAAAAAAGGATTAGGAAAAAAATTCTCCAGAAAAGTTTTTTCACTAAAATATAACCTATCTCAATTTACATGCATATTTAAAACAGAAAATATTGGCAATGTGTTTATTGATTTATTACTTTACAAATTATGGCAATGCGTCTTAATAACAGTTACATGGGCTACAGGGCCGAGATTCTACATGGTAAAAACGATATCATATTTGACGTGTTTCCGTATTGTCAACGTTTTCATAACTCTTATGTCATCGCGACTGTGACATAAACGATTCTATAACAAGTCAAACACGATATCGTTATATTATAACGCAGTTGAATAGAGGCCCTGTCCAGTTGCACAATAATGCCTATGCTGTCCATCCATCCTAACTTTAAACAGCTGTATCTTCAGGACCATAATAGCTAGTTTTTTCTCAGAATGTGTTATTATGGCGGTTTCACTAACAAAAAAACGTGAAGTAATAATGGTACCAGGTACGCAACCCAGTAAGTGCAAATATTTGTGCGATGAGTGCTGCTTTTTATATATTTCTCAATAACGAGCACAGAGCTTTAAATTGGAACTACATAAGTCAATTTGAGTAAGATTGTCCTTAATACTTGCACATACTAACCATTGCGGTAAGTGATATATTATTTTACGTAAATAAGTCCCATTGCATAATTTAACAAATTATTTTTGTACAATATTTTACCTTATAGACTCAGCTCGTAATTTGTGCGAGTTTCCACTATGGAGGAGCTTGGAGAATATCCTGGTGAGCGAGTGCAACTGCCACCGCTTCCCAATCAGCTCCGGCAACAGACATAACACCTTCTCCAAGAGAGACAAGGCCCCTTCCAACTCTTCCCTGCCAGCTTTATGAACTAAAATAAATATATCACGTTAGATTTTCGTCCAATTATTACATCTTCATTAGTTATGCTGCATTTGCTCAAATGATTTTTTGCTTAAATCAGCGAATATTAGTCTTCTGTTGCACTTTTAACATGAATCATGTAAAACATGTTATGGTGATTGATAATTGATAATGGATTTGGCAGGCACACTTTCATAGTTGATGGTGATGAGTTGCATAATCAAAGGCATAATCATGTTAGTAATATGAAGTTGTATTTTTTTGAGTGTACCTAACACTAAAAGCGTTAAGGTATAAATTGTGGACTTTATGTCCAGTGGCATTCTCTACCCAGTATATATTCATTTACCCAGACAAAATAACCTAAAATGATTTTCTCCGTAATTTACCTGTAAACCTCTAACTAAGAAATTATCTCATGCATCCATACCATTAGCACGCATTCAAGGCCCACAATCACCATCTGTATTTATCTACAAACCACCAAGCCCGTCGTCGGCTTCGAATGAGTTAATGTCAAAAGAATATAATGTCTATTTTATCAACAGAGAGCCTGGTATCTTTATAATATTAGGCAGCGGTAGTGGCAGTGACAAGCGGTAACAAACAAACGCATAATATGTATGAAGCATGCCATGAGTTGCCACTGTTGATCAGCAGATTTCTATGCATTTGTGTCCACCACCCACCGCTCCCTGCCACTGCAATGTTGGCAGTGCCGTTGAGTTAAGCTATTTATCCAGTTACTGATCCCCTTAACTTAAACCCATGATCAGTTGCATGACTCACATGAAACATGTGAGTCACTTCATATCATACCACCAGCAAAACATAAATAAAGTTGTTTACTCATAAATACCGATTTAATTCTATTATTATTTTATCTCCGCCATAACTACCATGAAGACATTCTCAGAGGCCATTATTATCACACTAAACTTGCTAAGCTTATCTAAAAACATTTAAAATTGCCTTTAAACAATGTCACAAATGTTTACAAATATAATGGATAGTTTAACTTGACTACCAGCTTTACACACATGACATATCTATGATTTTAACATACCACATTTATTTTCCCTCTAATCTGATAATAAATAGCAACAACCTCATTTCTTATAATAAGTGTAATCTCCTTCTGCTCTCTATTCCGCCACACATCCAGCATTTCAAGATGCAACATTTGTAATTAGTCAAAGTAGTGCACTAGCTACTTTTTGTACAAAATTAATGAAAACTTTCATGATGTCCAAGTTATCTAGTGGCCACAATGCAATGATAAGATGCTTAGCCCAGGGCTAGATAAGCTGATGTAGCTGACTTACATAATATATGAGGGTAAGAAGAATGAGTTACAACAGCCCAATGAGAAAAATAAATTCGAGCAATGAATAAACCAATAAATAATATGGAAGTGTGGTATGATATGAATATTCCCATAACTCACCGAGATGAAACGGAAGTTCTGTATGGTACAAAAGAAAAACAATAATAAGTAAATATTCGAGTATTTCCACAGATTTCCAGGAAGGACATAAAAATATTGTCTGTCTAAGACTATGTATCTTAAACACATATAGAGAAGTGTTAGATTTATAATAGAAGTGGATACCTCTTTGGCGAAGGTTGTTCTCTGCTTGTATAAAGTTATCATACAATATAAAGTAGACATGGCTGAAGTTGGCCTCGAAGTAACACTTGGCTTCCTCAGTATCAATGTGCTCTGAAACACAAAAACATAAATTCAATGAAAACTATAAAAGCCAAACTTATAAAATACACAATCACTTAAATAAGTTTTTTGGTGTTGTAACTTTTGAAATTATATTCATATTCATATTGCCTAAACTAGACCATTCGCAATAAGTCAGATATCCGGAACTGGCAAGCACAAGTTGCATTATCTTGCTTGTGGATTTACCTTCTTCATAAACAATAGCTATTATTATTAACAACCTAAACATGTAAAACATAATGAGACTGTTAGGTCATTAGTTTACTTTGGTTGCAAATCATTATAATCCTTCTAGGATGTACTAATTATAATAATGACATAATTCAGTCAGCGCTCAGAATATGCTTCAGACCATTCTCTTTACACAGAACTTGGTGTATTAATGAAAATCTTGCAAATGTGGCAGGCTGGTTAGTTAAAAATCAGTGCTCTAGGTGTCTGATACCTTAACATAATGCTGAGCCAGTGACCGCTTCACTACCGTGAATGCCCACTGTCACATTCATTGTTTTCTTTTATTTTTGTGTATTTGTTTTCTGTGTAGTAAATAAATGTCTTTCTATTTAACTCCTGATGTCCCATGACGGTTTAATTTTGTGTCAGTTAACTAAATTGGGACTTGGGAATTAATCATCTCAGAAAGCTATTTTCATTAAAAAAATGGCACAATCCTCACTTATGGGCTTCAACGTTCATGTTGCACACACATGACAAAATTAGGAAGAGAACACTTACTTGCACGATAAGCAGAAGTAAGTCGAGCCGCACCGATTACAGTTATTTCCCACTAATTAGCATGTTAAGCGGAATGTAGCGTCGTAGAGTAATAGAAAGGCTGTTATTACCTTTGTAAACCAATAACAAAGTAATTGACATAACAATAACCGAAAAACACGTAAATATCTCACCTAAAACAATTTTTAAGTGCTTCAGTCGGGTTGCAGAATCCTTTTTAGAATCCTGTATTTTAACTGTTGATTTCTTAACATCTTGATGAGATTTCTTGGTAAACATGTCGGTGTTTATTTTATGCAGTCATGACGAATATTTTCTTCATCGTCACAATAAAAGATATAGCTTTTCACATTGTTTTCTTCAGAGTTTTCACTCCCGTTTTGACATAAGAGAAACGAAACCTCAAGCAAGTTGACGTAAACAGTACGTATATTTTTCTAAGGACAACGGTACTTATGATACAGCCGCCGTAGTTAAAAGAGTGTTTATTTTTTTCAAGAAAACCTTGCCATTAAACACACTTAAACAAAGACATATTTAATAAAATTATATTATTTAATTATGTTATCAATGCAAAAGTGAGCCTTATAATTTTTTATGCACAGCGATCGGTTTTGAGCTAGCAACCCGTTGTGAGTGGGATGACGGTTGGCGCGAAGTTTAATTTTCCATTATAGTTCCATTCATTATATATTCTCTGTTTCTGAAAGTATACATATTATTTAATTTATGCTTACCTTCTAATTTGTGCCCACTGCACTTAGTACAGTGACTTAACTTTTTAAACTTAAGTATATTAAATCTAAGCAGCGGTTTTTTCTTGGCTCTCCAATTAAACCCAAACAAAAACATTTTTTTTTCAGGACCGGAGAAAGTTTTGTAATTAATGCAAGGTTGGCCTAATTTTCACCTTAATTTAGTAGCTGATCCGTGAAACGTTATTTGACCATTTATTTGTTTCCCAATAACTTTCTATCTTTTTCATTGCAGATCGCAGCGACGACGTTCCATGGGCCATGATCAGCAGGCGCCGTAAGAACCTAACAACCTATCAGTAGGTAAGTCTAACTTATACTAAAAGTTGCATTAATTGCCAGTAGACGCGACGTTTATATTCAACACTTATAATTACCAAGATATCTTATAATTAGACACCAACAGGTCTAACAAGTAACAAGAGTGTTGCAAGGTTTTTTATAATATGATTTATTATCAGGTCTTTTAATTTACAATGTCAGTCTTACCTTTTAAACCTCTATTTTTTTTTAAACTAAGGCGGTGCAAGGAGGCCCTGATAGTATGCTAGTATAAATAAAGATAGACTGCTTCCTCGAGTCAATCGTTCAACACCAATGTCAACTCGGTTCATCCGTAGATCTCTCTGCACATTAGATTTACTCCGAGTATTTCGACTACACTCTTCTAACACAAGATATAGAGAATAATATGTACTTATATAAACACTCTATTGTACTAAACACAGAAATTCAAATACAATGTTCACAGAACAGGAACGTACGATGGCGAACTCATCCCTTTAGAATAATGTTAAAGGAAAGTGTATGTCGGAGATAACGGCACCGAGTGTTAAAAAATAGTTTATCTTTTTTTGTTTAATTAACTGTATTTTATGTATAGTTCATTTATCTCTATCTTATATCGAGGGTTCCGTCCGGCTAAAATGGGCACAATTTTTTCTTCTTATTTATACTGCTTTTTGATTGGCTCAGTTGGTACTTTAGTACACAATGAGAGGCACCAAACTACAGAATAAGTAATAGTCCAAACCGAGGTAAAAGATGCCGCTGCCGGAATTTAAAATCAGAGGCCCTAGCTAAGATGCGTTACTAACTCTACTAGAGTTTAAACAAGCCCGTTTTTAATTAAATTGGCTAAGACCATATTTTTAAAATGTATTAGGTATGACGAGTAGGCTCGTACACCCAAATTTAACTGCTAGTTTTTGAAATTATGTTTTTTTGTCTTGGAACCTTGACCCTAAGGTTTTTGAAAACAAAAGACATCAACTGGAACGTCCTTAAATATGCACGATATGAGTTTCTTAAAAAAACAGAGAGTTATTTTTTAGGTCTGCTAATTTACCTACGCATCAGAAATGTTTAATGTCATGTGTTTTTAGGGTTCCGTACTCAAACCAGGAACCCTCATAGTTTCGCCATGTCCGTCCGTCCGTCCATCCGGCCGTCCGCAGCCTAGCTCAGAATCTCTTTTTTTTTTTTTTACAGTTTTACCTACCAGAGACCGGCCCGCTATCCCATTGAAAGGGATCCGAATGGGTTTTTATAAGGGTTTAACTTAGAAAAGCCGTATCGCTTAAAAGTCGTTCGATTTGCTTTTAAAACCCGCTATCCCATTCAAGGGATTTCAAATGGGTTTTATAAGGGTTTTACTTAGAAAAGCCGTTCGATATGCTTTTTAAAGCGCTATTTATATGGGTTATCTGTGCTTTAGCTGTTAAGTTTTCCCTTATAGTGAATGGTTAGTTTAACGAATTACTTTTTTTTTAGTCATATATTTCGTTCTAAGTCTCTTATTCTTTTAGTGGGGTATTTGAGAGGTTTGTCTTTCAAAGGCTTTTATCGGTGAATGGGCGGGTCCCTGGTATCTACCCTACACGTAACTTGGGGATGTATTTTATTTTCTTGTTTACCCCATAGTGTGGGTTTCGTTGAATAGATCTTTCAAAAATATTACTGGTTTGTGAACACAATATTTTGATCAGAGAAATATTAAGCTTAAAACGCTAATTTTTGTTCGAGTCAAGTGTCGCACGTCGTCGTCACACCAGCCAAAACTACAAATACCAAAAAAAAAAAAATGAAAGCGCATATTTAAAAGGAAAACTATCACGACTACTTAGTCGTGAATGATGTCTACTTAGACATCATTGTTGATTAAATTTGTTATTATAATGTTGATTTTTATGTTTGTAGTATTTAACGGCTTCGGAACCCTACACGTTACCGAGCATGGTCCGACATGCTCTTGCCCCGTTTTTGTAATTTGAGATTATAAAATGATTCATTTATTTAATCTTTATTGTACAAAAATACAAATATGATAGCAAATATAATGCCTATTGGCATTCTCTACCAGGCTAAACGATTCTAAAACAGGTCAAAAACGATATCGTTATTACCTTGTAGAATTCCAGCCCAGGGCTGGGATGTCACACGGTAATAACGATATCGCGTTTAACGTGTTTTAGAATCGTTTATGTCACAGTCGTTACTATTCTACACGGTAATAACGATATCGTCTTTAACGTGTTTCCGTTTTGTCAATGTTTTGATAACTCATATGTAATTTCTCAACTCTTATGGCGACTGTGACGTGATTCTAAAACACGTTAAACGCGATATCGTTATAACGCAGTAGAATAGAGGCCCAAGGGCCCTAGCCAAAACGCGTTCGCTAACTAGCGTTTCTATTCGTTTGGTTTTTAAACCAATCGCGCCACTGGTAGATCACATGACTTTTCGTATGACGCGAATGGTTTAAAACAAAACTAATAGACACGCTAGTTAGCGAACGCATCTTGGCAAGGGCCTCAGGTTTCTCATTTATTTAGCTATAGGTACTATGAGTACAAACTTGCGTTGTAAAAATACCTTTTCTGTTGTTTTATTTGGCTTTAGGTATACTCGTAAGTAGTTAGCGGTAATCGTTAACTTCAATTCGCCAAAGATCTCTAAATGTTTACATCATTGGTTTTTACCCGTTACCGCTACCGACCGGCGGTTAATCACAAACGTGTTTATTTCAATTTGAACGGCCGTTCATTTATCAAAGTTACTTGCGCATCAGTCCGCCGCAAGCGCCGGGAGGCCGACCTCGTCGCCTCAATATAACTAAACAAATTAATAACTTATTTACTCGCTTTACTGACCACGTACTCGTATCTCTTAGCCTTTGACACGTTCACCGTAACATCTTAATACAGTCGTACACACTGAGATCATGTGTACATTTGTGTTGACGTGTGTTTTGTCGCTGTTGATCGCGCCATTATGTTTGGGCCAGAACTCAATCGCAGATACCATTGGATTCCCAGAGGTCGAGGAAAACTCAGAAATTAAAAATAAGGAGGTAGGTCATCTGTGATTTTAATGTGTCGCATGTTCGATAATTATGATATTTACTATTATGGCTTGGTGTATTCGACTAGAAATAAATCACTATATTTGTGGTTTTGTTTTAGCAGTGTGGTGGTTAAACGATTTTATTTATAATTACGTATTTTTAACCGAATTCAAAAAAGGAGGAGGTTATAAGTTCCATTGTATGTATATTATTTTTTTTATGTATGTTCACCGATTACTCCGTCAATTGTGGACTGATTTTGAAAATTTATTTTTGGTTTGATAGAGTATACTTCCGAGGTGGTCCCATTGTCACCTAATCTGAATCCGATGAGGGGATCAGTGAGGGATTGAGGGAACTCCTGAAATATTGTAGGCAAACATATAGTGATTTTAGTATTTTTTGTAACAAATCTAGCATTTGCATTCAGAAAGTGTCACCTGGGGAAGTGGAACTGATGATGAAGACCACAGATGGCCATCGGAACTCCTCAACGGTACCTATTTCAAGGGTGGGGATAAGATACCACGATTAAGATTGTTGAGCGACTATAACGACGAATATTTGTCGAACAAATGTTTCTATTTCTATTTACTTGTTGAAATATGACTGACTTTCCGGCGGCGTTGTTTGAAACTTAAAGTTTCATATTAACTTATAAGTGGGACAGTATCTACAGCGTATTATGAAAGTAGAAAATAAAATAAATGTTTTAAAAAAACAAAAAACCGCCTTCAAAAAGGCAAGAAATAACTTATTTTAAATTTGTAGGCACCTACCTAATAGGTCAGTCCAACTGAAGTCGGCGACCACTATATTTTCAACAAAAAAGCCGAGTTCAGTTAGACTAACCTAACCTATTAGGTAGGTGCCTACAATTTTAAAAGAAGTTATTTTTTGCGTTTTTGAAGGCGGTTTTTTGTTTTGTTAATTATAACATTCAAATCTGCTTGTCACTTAATAGTATATTGTTTTATTCTATGCAAGACCAAAAAAACATTCTGATAGTTTGTATAGGTATTTTGATCTTTTTAACACTAGTTAAAATATGGCTGCCTCCACCCCGTCCAGAAACCGGATGGCGGATCACAGTGGCAGTGCCTTGAAATTATTTAATTCTGGGTAATCACATCCAAGAATTGTCATTGTTACTCCGACGAGGGCATCACATTCACACAGTATTTGTTTCATTGTCCCGCCTCTTCGCCGCACATTCTATACCTAATCCTTTGCAATAAACTAAGTTTTATTTATTTTAGTTTTTTTGACAGGATTTGATGAGTCGTATTACCAATATCTTATTTGTTTTTAATCTAAGAAGACGACCATACTACTTAATTTGACTAATTATTGATAGTTTTGTATCTCGACTAGCGGTTGCCCGCGACTCCGTCCTCGTAGAAATCCTTTATCGCTATTCCCTCAGGTGCTGTCCAATTTTTCGGGTAAAAAGTACCCTAATGTCCTTCCCCGGGTTTCAAACTATCTTCATAACAAATATCATCTAAATCGGTTTAGCGGTTCATACATGAAAGCGTAACAAATAGACAGACAGACAGACAGACGACGGAGTAACTTTCATATTTTATAATATTAGTATAGATAGGCATATTATGCATTGACCAGGGTATCAACTTTACTTAACTGTTAGATAAACTTACACTTTACATATTATTGACATATTTGAAAATATTAACTCGTTCCTTGTTCAAAATGTTTATGAAAAGTCGTCATTAAGGAACGGCAAAAAAAAAAAATTGATTGATAAACATTTCAAAATAATAATAATATGTAATTATTTGTTTACTGTTATCATTTTAAAATGTAGAGAAAAAAAATGTTTTTCAATATTTAATAACATCCTGATCTTGACAGTAACATTGATATAATTTTTGGTCGCAAAACGCTACATCACTTTAGTATTCGTGCTCCGAGTTAGGACACGTCTGCATTTTAAAGTTAGGAATTAGCCTGTATCCATCATCCATCAATGTAAAGTATGTAAGTAACGTTTTATTAGGTATTAATGAATATTACTAATTTTAACAGCTATAATTTTGTTTTCGACAACAACGGGTTTCTGTTAAGATTATTTGTGGCAATCAATTTTCATACAAAGAAAATTGGAACAAAATGCATTGCAACAGTGTCCAATTCTTACCCATAACCATTACTAATACCATAATATAAAATGGACTTTTACATTATATATTTATGAACGGTTTTTGAAGAAATTTTGGCATCAAGATAGCTCGAGCCCCGAGGAGGGACAGAGGAAACTTTTTATTCCAGTAATTTTCGTCATAAACTTATAACATAAGCCAATAAAATGTATCGATCAATTAATATTGTTGGGAAGTCCCTATGTTTTTTTTATTCGGGCCACTAAAAGTTCTACAGTGAGATTATTTTAAACGTTGAAGCGTGACCACAAGCTCTCCTACAATATCTAATCATTGGGCCAGTAAAAGTGTTTAAAAATATGATCATATCTCGAAAGCAGTCTTCTACTCCTCAATCATAGTCTTACTTAATATATAATTACATAGTTAAACTGAAATGAATGTAAACTTGAAACAGAGCTGAACTGACGAAACGTCAGCAGTCCCTATCTTTAATAAAGGCAAAGCCGAATTATAATTGCATCAAGGGGTGAGTTCGCTGGCGGGTAACAAGTCTATAAATTTATACATTTTATGTGAAGTTGCACGCTGATAAGCTAGGCTAGCAATACTTAGCAACGAATAACAACAAACGCTAACCGGAGCAAGGTTTTTCTAACATAAATTGATAGCTGAACCACTCGATGCGTTATCCGAATATTCTCTATTCTATTCAGCCTAGTGGTTGATTGGTAGCGAAAGCCTTAAGGCATTAAGTCCGTCTTTTACCTCTAGTAGTGTGCAATAAAGTAAAAAAAGAACACTATAGTTGCTTATAGGTATTGAGGGCCACTAACAATATAAAAATATCAATTTAGGTTTAGGAAGTCAAATAGTAAAGTTTAGATTTAAATAAAGTTTCAGTTTAATACATTTTAAAACGTATAGAATCGTCTACGTTTAACGCTTCGCCGAGCCTACGAGTATGTGTATTTCGTGAAGTTTGTTTGAGTTTAGTACTTAAGTTATTGACGTTATTGTCCTTCTTGCACTTTTCTCCTTGTCTCCAAAGGGGTACTGGTAAAAGTGGTCAAAAAAATCATTAATACAATATTTATTATAAAAAGAAAACTGAGACTCCTTTTAGACAAGGTTTACAAGTGCAGCAGTTCAAACGTGACGTTAAAGTGACAGTTTGCAGCTACGTATAAGGCTAACCGTACTTGCCTATTGTTCTAAAAACTTTAAATACTTATACTTTATTGACTCGATGATCCATTTCAAGCGGTACGTACTATTATCTATTCAGGGGCCCTAGCCAAGATGCAAACGCTGCTAACGATTTTCTTTTATAGATAGAAAAGAAAAACGTTAGGAGCGTTTGCATCTTGGCTAAGGCCCCTGTGGCGTTACTGACATAACATAAGCTGCCTACCGCCCCGAAGTTCGTGAGTCGAAACTTAGTGGCATGCTCACGCACCACGATCTAACAAAACGGATCTCTTACTTTAGCCGAATATGATTTTTTTTAAAACAATTTTTAGTGAGATCAACAGCAGAAATACTTCATAAATATTTTCCTTTTGTGTTACCAGAATCGCCAGCCCGTGTATATTCCCTCCCAGTGCCCGGAAAACGAGCTGCTGTACCCCGGGGACCAGAAGGATGACTGGATCTGCGATTGCAGGCCATGTAAGCGGTTTTAGCTTATAGTACAGTCAACAGCAAAACTAGATGATCATTTTATTACTTTATCGCACTAACGCAACAATACTGCGACAATTGGGAAGCCTCAAAGTCGTGAAACTGACAAGGCACTAAAATTGTCACCTACTTTTGCTGTTGACTGTACATATAGTTGAAAAATAAATATAATTAAGTGCCACAAATCCTCCCACACCC
The DNA here is from genome assembly GCA_949316455.1 of Acleris holmiana. Taxonomy (NCBI): domain Eukaryota; kingdom Metazoa; phylum Arthropoda; class Insecta; order Lepidoptera; family Tortricidae; genus Acleris; species Acleris holmiana. Next base: position 5,773,601 of record OX438778.1, read on the forward strand.
ACACAAGAATCAAAAGCAATGGTTTTATGTGCTTCCGCACGAACGTGAGATAGGGTTCGCACGCCTTGATTGCAGCGTCAAATTGAAATACCTAATTTCTGTTTACTTTAAAACTACATCATTTATAAAAAATAAGAAGTTAAAGTACTCAACTACGTAATGAATCTAAAACCAACTTTACTGTTTACAGCGCACATCTACCAGCCGGCGTCAGACAAATGCTGGCCAGCTTATCGTCAAGGTCCTTGCCAGAAAGAACAGTTCCTTGTTCTACCGCTCAACACCTACCTGCCCGCGTGCGTGCCCAACCCCTGCAAGCAGGACATGATGGTACCCTTCAACGGGGGGTGCCAGCGCCTCGGCTCCATGGAGCCCTGCCGGGATTTGTTACATCCCTCGGCCCTCGAGGTCAACGCAACCACTTTAATAATCAGCTGTGTCAAACTTAACATAGACTTACGATTCGGAGAAGTCACAACTACGGGTTGCCTACCGGGTCGCAAGACAAATGTTAACCGAAAATGTTAGAGTACTTAAAAGCGCCAATCGTATTCGAAGTGGTCATTTCTGATCGGTTCCGCATCTGAACCATCATTGTTGTACATAAGTTCCATTGTTTTTTTTGGATTCGGATCACGCGGTGCGAAAATAGTTGGTCTTAATGTTACCGGTGTTACGTTCCGTTACGTAGTAAATAAATAGTTTAATTACTTTGCTAGTTTTATTCTGTATCCTGGTAAGGCCCACGTCAAATTTTGCTAGTTTAAAAAAGAGTCTTATGTCAGACAACTAAAGTTGAAAGTCACTTTGACAAATACAAGTTTCCGAGCCACAGAATTTAGGCCGTTTAGTACTTTTTCTTGAGTGATTTATATTTATTTTACAAACAAGTATCTTAAACCGTATATTGTTGGTACTTTAAAATATCTACCTACGAAATAAGTGAGAGCAATCACGCCCGACTGAAACATTGCAATTTGCAACCAAGCGAAAACAGTTCACTCGATAATACGTGCGTGAATATTTGTGGGGCACAGTCGAAATGGATGTTTAAGTTATCAATTGAGTTTCCAAAGCCCCCTTCACCCGTCAAACCTTGCACCGTATGGCACCAAGCGTTGTGGATTGTGAAGCTACCACAGCAACTGGAAGCGTTCAGGTTGCCATGGCAACGCGCCATCCACCCTTACCACCACATGTCATACTCGTTTATTTACCAATTACTTCCCCTGCCATCAACGCGGGGGCCGCACGCCTCTGGTCATTAGTTTCGATAAAATCTACATTTATTCTATGCGTGACCAAATTTAAATGTTAAGTGACCTTTCAGGTGCTTCGATTCAGTCGTGTCTCGGAGAGGTTATGGGCTATGGCTTAGTGATGTGTTTGATTGAAACTTGAATTATTTAAGTGTGAAGTGCATCGTCGATAACGCCTCCACATTATAATGGAAGTTGAATGCAGTGAGTACCTACTTTATAACATACCTATTTAACTATAGGCAGTATTTAATCAGTAGCAATATTTATAACTATATTAATGAACAAAAAAACAAGTGAACTACTGATGAATTAAGGAAAAAAATATGTAAACATAATTTATTACAGACAGCAAATAACGGAGATAAGTGTACAATCGGCAAAACATATTGTACGGTGCAATAAGGTGCCGTACAAAGGGTAATGTTATATGGTGCCGTATTAATCCCACCCACGCCACTCAAGTTTGTTTTTGTCGGTCATTGCGACTGGGTTCTAGTAATCCATATTATTGCAAAATACTTATCGATAGTCGTCGGCTTTTGCGTGTTTTCTAAGAAACACGAATAACAAATACATCTACTGTTTTGTGAGAGTCGTTATATTAATTTCGTGTGTTGTTTATCCTGTTGCCTCACTTAACCTAAATCTAGGCAGAAGAAGGTCTTGATTCTTGTTCTTATGTACGCCATACTTTGTACTCTTCATACTTATATTATATTTATTTATTTATTAACTAGTGTATTACCTGTCACCACAGACCACCTGTCACTAACCCACTGGGACAGTCTAAACGAATACTAGATTTGAGTTTGAGCAGTCCATACCTTTAGTATATATTACACCAAGAATTGTATCTATCTCCCTAATTCTGATTTAACGATGGCTGTTTTCGGGTTGGCTCCACCTTCCGTCTCTCCCGTCATATCGACTGCAAACCCTATTATTTATTTATTTATTTATTCATTGAAATTACACAGTATAACAGTAGAACTATAGCACTGTGAATTTTAGACAACATTTACATAAGGACAAAGCAACACAAACAGTAAACAATAAAAGCATTAAAGAAGCGTTAGTGGTGGTAGGACCCTGTACAGGGTCCGTCCGGATCGCTACTACCATCTTATCCATTAACCAACCGCCAAGCAGCAGTGTTCACATTGCTGTGTTCCGGTGTGGGGATAAGACAACCGGTGAAATTACTAGCATAGAGGCATTCCATCTTAGTCCTCAGGGTTGGCAACGCATTTGAGGTCTTAGGATTAGTCTTGAGAATTCAAATGTCTATGGGATCAGATTCCACTTACCATCAGGTGGCCTGCGTGTTCGTGAGCCTTCTCCTTAACATAAAAAAAACATATGAAGGCCGTCCATTCATCAAGTACCGACACCCTACACTCCTATCCTACGGCTGCTGCCTGCGGCGGGCGGCGATAGTTGGTGCAGCACAGGCGAGGAGGCTCGCACGCCCTGACCGGTTCAGTATTTGTGGCTGGTCGGTGCGGGTTAAGGTTCTCGTGCTCTACCGGCTCTTCGCTACTCTTACCGGACCAGGTAGGGCGGTCGTGCTTCTCCCCGCTAGATTAATTAACATCTACTCTCCGTCGTAGTCAGTACGTACCGGCCCTTGGTTGCCTACCCCACTCTGGGAATGAAGGCTTGATGTTATGTATGTATGTATTTATTCAGTAAAATATGTTTCGGTTGCGTATAATAGTAGTTATATCACGCTGCAACAACGGCTGGACGGAAATTAAATTTTGAATGTAGATAGCTTAAACCCTGGATTAACATATTTATCACGGAAAATTTAAAAGTTCCCGAGTGAATAACAATAATTGAAATCTACGTAGACGAAGTCGCGGGCAGAAGTTAGAAATGCTGTCTATTTGAAAGTAATATCAGTCTGTCAGCCGTCTTTTACGCTTTCACGGCTAAACCGCTAAACTAATTTGGATGAAATTTGTTATGGAGATAAAATAATCCCGAAGAACGACATGGGTAGCATACTTTTTATCCTGAAAAGTTGGGCAGTTCCTGAAGGATTAGCGATAAGCTATTTCTTCGCGGAGCGATAAGCTAGTTAAATATATTATGTATGTTATATACTACCTACGTAGCTGGCGGTCCTGGGTTCAAATCCCGGTAAGAGCAGATATTAGTGTTATGGGGCATTTTCCAAAAAAAGTAACTACCTATTAAGGACTAAAATGAACAACGGTAGGTAACAATTCCATTACGCCACGAAAATTAGTCATATTTTAATATACTGCCCTCATAAGCCAATAGGCGGTATACATTTCAAATTAATTAGGTAAGCATAGCAGATTCAAACCTCACACTTGCTACAGGAGTTAGGTCTGACCCACTATTTCTCTTAAAGCAGTAATAGTTAATTTTCGTGACGTAATGGAAAAGTTACTGTTGTTAATTTTAGTCCTTAACTATAGGTACTTTTTTTGGAAAACACCCATGAGTAATATTTGGTCCTAAGTCATGGATGTACTACAACGATACCGTTAAGCATTTCAGTGCAATGTCATAATAAACTTCAAACTGAACATCAAATGACAAGCATGATAGTGACAATGACATTCACAATGACAAGGTTCTACGTACGCTTAACATGTTTATTGGATGACTGTACTTATTTATCTATATAAGTATTTTCCGTGTGGTTGCCGGGTTAGAATAGTGCCACTCCATGTCTTCCCGTGGATGTCGTAAGAGGTGACTAAGGGAATAAGGGCTTGTAGTACTGTTAGGCGATGGGCTTGCAACCTGTAACTAATATACTGGTAAGCATCTTAGCCTGATTGTGCAAAATGCGGTTACAGTTGTTGGTAATTCTGTAGCTCTGCCTACCCCACTCTGGGAATGAAGGCGTGACTTTATGTATGTATGTAAGTATTTTTATTGTTGTCTAGTACCCATAGTGCAAGCCTACAGCTGAGCTTCGTTCAATAGTGACATTGTCCCCTGATATTGTTTATTATTTATTTGTACCTTTTTATTTGCTATTAAGCATTATCTTTATATTTTGTCTGTTTACTTGTTGTTCGTTTACCCATCCGTTGTTCTTATTTATTCGCAATCACTCAAAGGTTAACTGGAAGATTGGCCTTTGTACAACTTTTGTGTTTCTGTTTCTTTACTTTATTATTTTTGTTTGTTCAATGAAGAGTTGACATACACACACATATTATAGCAGAAGATACGCGATAGCTACTCGTATTGTACAAAGTAAACATTAATACTCAGAACTAGAGTATTGAAATGTCTACGGATCTTTTTTTTATGATTAGAAGGCACACGAGCTCTGATGGTAAGTGGAATCTGAGACCCATAGACATTTGAATTCTCAAGACTATAATCCTAAAACCTCAAATGCGTTGCCAATCCTGAGGATTAAGATGGAATGCCTCTATGCTAGTCATTTCACCGGTTGTCTTCTTCCCACACCGGAACACAACAATGCGAACACTGTTGCTTGGCGGGTGGTTAATAGATAAGATGGTGGTAGCGATCCGGACGGACCCTGCACAGGGTCCTACCACCACTAAATGGTATCTCAGATCCCATTACCACCGTGGCCTCATTGATCGTGTGCCTTCTCCTTACCATAAAAATAAATGTTGTAAAATCACTGTGAATGATTAAACTAGAGTAGATATAACCGCCGCACTGGTATTTAGAACATTTTAGAGGACAATAAACTCGTTCCTTTTAAACTTTGTGTAAGAAAAATCACCAGCCATCTATCGGCAGCACTCCGAGTCAGTTAAGTTCCTCAGTGACGATTTTTAATACACAGTTTGAAAAAAAATCATTTAATTATCTACAATGTCAATGTCTAAGGGCCTGTTGTTTGATCAGTAGTTAACTGAAGTACCTAGTGGTTAAAATTCGAAAAAAAAAATCGAAAATTTGACACCTTGAGATTTAACAATTAGTTACGGTTTTTAACAATTAGTTTAACGAGGCAGTTAATTCAACTAATGGTTAAATATCAAGGAAATGTGTAAATTTTCGATATTTTTTTAAAATTTTAACCATTAGTTAAGTTAACTACTGATCAAACAACGCGGCCTAAGAGTACGGCGTTACGGAACGACAGAGGCCACATATGATGCCACGCCCACACAATAGTAAAAAGGGATGGCTTTATGTACTTCCACACAAAGAACCTGAGATGGGGATAGTGTGCGCGCGTCTTGGTTGCAGCGAAAATTTAAATTATCGCTATTTACCTACTATAAAAGCACAATTTTAATCAAGAAATGTCTTACCAGTATTAAAAAGTGATTACTCAACTATTCAATCAACGTAACGTTAAACACATATCGTGTTCAACCAAAAACATGTATAAAAAGGTTAATACATACATACATGACATCACGCCTTCATTCCCAGAGTGGGGTAGGCAGAGCTACAGAAATACCAACAACTCTAAAGTCTTACTGATATTTCTGTAACCACATTTTGCACTAACAGGCTAAGAGGTTTACTAGTGTATTAGTGACAGGTTGCAAGCCCATCGCCTAACAGTACTACAAGCCCTTATTCCCTTAGTCGCCTCTTACGACATCCACGGGAAGACATGGAGTGGCACTATTCTAACCCGGCAACCACACGGTTAAAAAGGTTAATGTTTGTATGAATCGTATTTTCACGATCAAATGATTCAAAATGATCAAGTTTAAGATATCCAAATAACAGACACATAGGCGGTATGGTTTTTGTGAACCGGACGGCTGAACAGGGATCCTATCATTTCATAACTAATGTTTTACACACATGATTCATTTCACAAACATCATTTGAAAACCCGCGTTTTTTTCCGAAATTGTAAATAATTCTGGATTTATTTCAGGACCACCGTGTAGAATAGGTTAGGTTAGGTTAGTTTTATAAAAATCCTGAATTATCTGTAGTTACAGAATCAAAAGCGGGTTGACAATTGAATAGGTTGCAAAACGAAAGCAAAGTCAAAGATTTGTCGGCAAAAAGGCAGAGAACCGGCAGAACACTACCGACTAGCATATGTGGCCTCATTAACTGAGTGCGGCCGTAAGGAGTGTAAACAAATGCTTTAACTAAACCAAGACTTTACTGTTATAAAAATCGTATTTATTACATTATTAATCACCACCAAGCTACCCTTTAATCCATGCCGGAGTGGTTGATGGGTTTATTTCCATATAATCGCGAGCGCGGCGCGCCCTATCGCGATGGACCGACCGATCGACCTCGTTCGCCAGCAGCCTGCTGCCCAGCCACCGGTAATTTACAGGCCATGCTGCGACCTTCGCCAGAGTTATTACGCCTGACCGAAATCTAATTCGCCACCAATATACTACGACCTATATAACGTATACGACCATTTATGACATCATCGTTGAGCTAATACTGCGACGTAACGCTGTGCGATTGTGGAATTTGTTATTTACTGACATTACCATTAGGCAGTCTCAGTGTGTAAGTTCTATCAAAATGTTCTGACGACGCGGTCCCGGATTTAAATGGGTAAGGACCAAATAACGGACCATAGTTAAGCGTAGTTAACCATACAAACAACGGGAAGGACAAAAAGTGAAAAAAGTTCCGTTGTGACACGAAAATGATCCCTACAAAATGTATGGCTAATTTTCGTGTCACAACGGAAAAGTTTCATAGAAAATTTAATTGAGTTAGCGTGGACAACTTTTTGGTCCTTACCCAAATCCCGACTAGGGCAGATATTTGTGTGATGAGCGCGAGTATTTGTTCCTAAGTCTTGGACATTTTCTATGTAGGTATTTCTCTATATAAGTATTTATATCGTTGTACAAGGCTAGAGCTAAGTTTGGGACTAAGTCAATTACATTTGTTATTAGGAGTTAGCATATATGCAGACAGACTGAAAGATAGAAAGACAGATATACGCTGAAATTATATATATATAAATTATATTTATACTATGTAAGGAATGTAAAGAATAAAGAAAGATAAAGAAGATATTATATTATTGTATAATATATTCAGGATGCTTAGGGAATGAACATGCCAGACACAGGGCTTTACAAGGCGCGCTACAAATCCTTGCCTGCTTTACCTCCTAGCCATCAGCGCCTCTATTAAACTCGGTCGTAGGGGGTCTAGATAAGTCGCAAAATGCTAACGTTAGATATTTGAGAACTGTCAACTGTGATTCAAGTTAGCTTGCATGAGCTCTATTCTACTAGTAAAACAATATTGCTTTTGACATGTTATCGTATTGTTAACGTTAAGATAGTAAAAACAATATAGTAACATGCTCAAATCAATATTGTTTGACCGAGTAGTACAGACTAAACTGCCCTCACGAGCCAATAGGCGGTAAATCAAATTTAATAGTCAAAGCAGATATAATGCTCTCCCGTTGTAGCTGCCCGCATATGATGTATAAACCTATAACCATTTACGTATTCAAATCTATATTAAATAGAAATAAATAAATGTGACGAATAATGTAATGCCATAATAACGCAATAACATTGTTCACAATTGTATTTAAAAGAAACCAATAACAAAGTATCTACAGTCGACTACAAAGTGGACCTTTTTACAATGCAATAAGGTAAAAAAGTGGATAGGTACATCTCTTTGTAGTCGACTGTATCTAATGAAATTTATAATGAGAACTGGTTTATAAGCTGTGAATGTGAATCTGATTGTTTTATTATTATACCTGTAGTAATAATAAAAAACCGACTATGTAGTTCTTATCTTATCTTAGGTCAATTGTGCATCCATATCTATATAGAACTCAAAAACGCTCCAGGCATAGTCGGTTTCGCCAGTCCCGCCGCTCCACGACTTCCTTAAGACTCTGTGTAGGACAACGGTGATGACTATACTTACTTAACACGAAATGATTACTACCAGGAATTCAGAACTCGATTGTATACGGTAAAACCTTGTTTTTGACGTGTTTCCGTCACCATTTTGATAGCTCTTGTTTACTTCATAGTAATGGCGGGTGAGTTAAAAACAATAGGTATCATAATACGTCATAGACTATGTGGTTGTTTCGAGTTGAACAGAGGGCCAGCAGTGACGTAATGATTATTTTCAACTCCCAGAGAAAAAAAACAATTTTTCCAAACATGTGAAAAAAGTACTTACTACGAGTATATAGACACTTTCATTAACTTCTGTTTGGCCAGCCAACTGGTGATAGGGTGACGAATCATCTGAGTGATTAGTTGGCCTAGCTAGATGCTTGGTAACACTGCGACAAATCCGTCAATCGCCGAACGGACTGGTCAAGCTCAAAAGAACACTATGTATTTGATTATTGCGATTTTGACGCAGTTAAATTTAGGCATATTTATACTTAGTAGTCGATCCTTCATTCTCAAAACAACTTTAAAGTTCCAAAATGTCGATATAATATGACGGCACGTTGGCCTAGTTGGCAGTGACCCTGCCTTCGAAGCCAGGTCTCCTGGGTTCAAATCCCGGTAAGGGAAGATATTTGTGGTATGAGCGCGAATATTTGTTCCTGAGTCTTGGATGTTTTCTATGTATTTAAGTATGCATTACTCTATATAAGTATGTTTATCGTTTTCTAGTACCCATAGTACAAGCCTAGAGCTTAGTTTGAGACTAGGTCAATTTGTGTGACATTGTTCCCTGATATTATTTTTTTATTCGCCGACAGCTAGCAATTATTACTCCTTAAAATATGCTCATTGCTATAATAAAACCATTGTAACGGAGTGTCCTCACTGAGAGCATTTGGTATCCAATATTCAAGTTGTGTGGACCACAGTAACGCTCGGCTGAACGTCCACGTCACTCGAATATTACACGCGAATTCTCTCAGTGGGGGCGCACCTTAAGCCTAAATTGTATTTTTAATAATAATAAACAAAACTAAACACGCATTAACGTCATAATTTGGTATTGCTGGTGCCTGGTCGTTTTGATTTATATTATACACCAGCCTCTGCCCGCGACCATCGCCGGCGCCGGCACGCTTTCGATTATCTAAAATTATTAATTAATTAAAAAATTCCGGAATGAAAAGTAGACTATGTATTTATCTAGGGTAAATCTACCTACATTTTAATTCATCCAAATCCGTCTAGCCATTGGAGCGTGATAAACTAGTAAAGTAACAAATATCCACAGATCCATTCATCCATACAAACTTACGCGTTTATAATATTAGTAGGATATCTGCTAACTCGACGGCTCTAAATCTTGACATGACTGCACACGACACGAACTGTAAATATCTCGATGGAACTAGGTCGACACACGGCCCATACGGCCTAGTTTCGCTTAATTTAATTGTCTACGTTGCACTTTTCCTTAAGTTCAAACATTTAGGACCTGAAATCCATGTTAACCCAACTCGCCTTTAATGCTGCTTTTGCATTTGTCCTGTATTTTGTGCACTCGTTGAAAATTTCAGCTGCCTGAAATACCCTCCGCCTATACACTCAGATACAAGGTGCCTTTTATCCCATATGTGCCAGTTCTAAAGGGCACATCGGGCACAACGATAACCTTCTAATTGAGTAAAAAATAACTCACCTGTTTTTTTACCTTTCGCAAATCTTAGGTACTTCTCCCCGGCATGGTAATGTTGCTACTGCCATATGCTCGTTGTTTAGGTGCCCCCACACTGCGGTTATGTTTACGTTATGAAACTTATGAAATATTTAATACCATTTTATAACCCGACAACATTCTTAGATTTAGTAGAATGTTGTAGTGTTATACAATGTTTCATAACGTTATGCAATATTTTATAACGCCTGTGTGGGAGCGCCATTACAGCTAAGAAAATCAAATCAGAACACAGGCGCTCTATTCTACTTATAGTAGCTCTTATTTACTTGACAGATATGGCCTAGTTAAAACAACACGATACGACAAATCTTTAAGGTATAAGGACTTTATATCGGAAAGGGGTTCTCTCAACGAACTCAATTTTCAATTCGTTGAAGAATTGTTAAGCGGTAAACAAGAAGTTGTCCCCTGCACTCATAGGCACGGTAGGTTGTTGGGTAAATACCTAGGTACCCTAGCACTCTGGCAAAGCTGCTTGCTCAACGAAATTAAATATCCATGCAATTAAATGTTAATACTGCTCTGACAGGATAACTAGAGCTCGGTGGTTAAAGAGAATCGTGAAGCCATGCTTCAGCGTAGCTGTCAAATAAAATCTATACATAGGTCCGGAGGGTTTTTTTAATATGTGGTAGTTACTTTATTATAAGAAACTAGGATTGTACGTTTCAGTTTTTATTATTTTTCAAGAAATATTTTCTTGCAAAGGAAAACGTACAGGGCCTCTATTCTGCTGCGTTATAACGATATCGTGTTTGACGTGTTTTAGAATCGTTTATGTCACTGTCGCCATTATTGTAAATGACATAAGAGTTATCAAAATGTTGACAATACGGAAACACGTTAACTACGATATCGTTAATACCGTATAGAATCCCAGCCCAGACCTAGTTTATCATATCATAACATAATAATAATGAAACTTGGACTACGAGTAGGTTTAAGAGAAAAGAAACGTTGTCGCATTTTGCTTTTGTATGTTTATCATTGTCTAGTACCCATTGTACAAGCATAGAGCTTAATTTGGGACTAGTTTTTTTAGGTAAGGTTAGGTTAGATTAGCGGGTGTGCTGGTGGATGCGACCGACGCAGAGTCAGGTATAAGAAGCAGCACAGGTTTTTCGTCACTAACGGCTGCACTCAAAGATGACAATAAAAAAAATGTTTGAAATATTACGTGTTGTCTTATTTTATTTCTATGGCAAAGAATGTGAAAGCAGCATTTTTAATCACACTTTAAAATTAAGTGAAAAATCTGAGTAAGGCAGTAAGAGGTCAACCCAGGACGATGTGAACGTTCCGTCTTATACCTTCGTATTTACCAATATTCAAAACAACTAAGTTAAGCACTATTACAAAATCTTACAGCTAATTAAGGCACGAACGGCCCTTCGCTGGTTATTGAGGGCAGTGGGGCGGACTCCATCTGGCAATAACGAAAAACGTACAATGTCGTTTTGTATTTTTAAGGTGTAGTTGCGTGAGAATATTTTTACGTGCTACTTTGTTTAACCAATTTGTTCAGATTTATTTTGATTTCTTTAGAAAACAAAGTGTTATAATAAGATGAATCTTTACATCTTAGTTGCCAACTAAGATTAAAATAATTACAAAATGTAACAATACTTACTTGATCCATTTCTTGGTAGTTGCGGTCGCTTCATGAGAAGTCTCAATTCGGTTTTTGGTCAAAAATATTGAGGGACTCCGATTTCAGTTGGACTGACCTATTTAGTTACCTACCATTTTAAAATAATTTGATTCTTGCTTTTTGGTGACGGTTTTTTTTTGTTTTTTGAAATATATACCTAGTTTCATACCATTATATAGTACATTAAAATATACTGTTATGTCGTCCCACGTCTCGATCATATGTTTAAACCATTTTAATGTGCTTCGTCATATTCGCTCAACTATCTTAATCGAGACAGCTTATTGCCACCCTTGAAATAGGTACCATTAAGGAGTTCCGGTGGCTATCAGTGGTCTTCTTCATCAGTTCCACTAGACCAAATGATATTTTTTGAATGCAAATGCTAGACTTGTCACTGTTAATACTTTAGTCACTATATGTATTACTATAATATTTGAGGAGTTCCCTCGATTTTTCCAAGATCCCATCATGAAATCTTGACGTCTGAATCCGATTTTCAGACGTCAAGATTTGACAATATTATGAACAACTACAAAATATACCTATGCAAACAAAAAATGATGGTTTGGTATGGTTTTTGAGTAAGCGGGGAAAATACATACAAACATACATATCACGCCTTCATTCCCATAGGCTGAGCTACAGAATAACCAACAAGTCTGAAAAAAAATGTTAATAAATCTGTAACCACATTGCACATACATAAAACAAAAAAATCCTACGATCTGAGAACCTTCTCCTTTTTTTGAAGTTCGTTAAAAAATCGGGCCGTGAACAGAGTAAAGAGGAAATTACTTCACCAACAAGAGCGTAGCTTACGTGGCAACGTATGACCTGGCACTTGCACTGTCACGTGTGTGATACTGCGGCCTGTCCGTCAGTTAAGCGCAGTTACCTCTTGTGCCTTGATAATTTGTGTAACGTGCAAGTGCGTGCATCGCGGTAAAGTACACACCTAAATACGCCCTAGACGGTGACGTTGAGGTGATAATTACAGACAGAAGCTACCCGTCCGGTAGATTTACTTCTTGAACATAAAGAGTTGAGAGAGTTGTATAAAAAATAAAAAGAAATACCGGCCAAGTGCGAGTCGACCTCGTGCACTAAGGGTCCCGTACCGTCATCTATAAAAACGGCAAAAAAAACATGTCTGTTGTATGGGAGCCCCCTTAAATATTCGTTTCATTTAAATTTAATTATTAGATTTAAAGTGAATATATAACTGAATATTCTGTGAATATTTCAAGCTTCTACCTGTTGCCGTTATCAATATCGAGCAAAAATATCACGTTTGTTGTATGGGAGCCACCCTAAATATTTATTTTATTCTGGATTTTAGTATCTGTTGTTATAGCGGCAACACCATCTGTGAACATTTTAACAGGCTAACAATTACGGTTCATGAGATACAGCCTCGCCTGGTGACAGACTGGTTGTTGAATTCTCATTACCTTACACACGTTACGTAACCTTCTATTTTGTGTACCTAGTCATGAATTTGTCAAATAAAAGAAAAGTTTTTCCTAACCTTGTACGACGTTTTTAAGAAAAACGGAACCCTTTGCTGTTCGGCTATCCTCTCTCCGTCGTCGGTCCGTCTATCTGTCTAGACCTTGAACTTAGTTTATAATATATAATGTATAATGGATATTCAAAAGCTTTAATATGCCTGATTCAATATAACTAAAGAATACTGAACGAACTTTGAAACTTTTATCTAGCAACGCGATCTCGCGTAAAATCATCTTTGCCCAGCGACGTAAATTAACAGTGCGATACCATCAGCACGATGGCGTGCGGGCGCACGGCGGCCCTTCGCAGCGCCCGCCCACCAAACTTTTATACTACATAAGTCTACATATTGCCATTACTGTCTTAGACTTGACCTCCAAAATCTCAAAGTTTTCGAAGTGGAATCAGCCGGTGAGAATAGTTATGACGGCACATTTGGCATTTCATGAGGTACTGGCGTTACGGTCTACGTAGGTAGGTGACTAATGACCCAAGCCGCACGCAACGCCTTATAAAAACAACAATAATAATGTACCTATACCGAAAACCATCGACTCATGGGAATAGAATATTCATAACTCATAACTATTATGAAGGGGTTGGGTGGGGAAATTATCGTAATACTTAGTGCATTAGTGCTTGTTAGGGTTCCGTAGTCTAACTAAGAACCCTTGTAGTTTCGCCATGTCTGTTTGTCGGAAAATAAGTGGGGTATTTTCCGCAAGGGGGAAATTATTTTTCTCTTCTAATAACATCGTGTAAGGTATGATTGGATAGCTCTTAAAAGCCATTATGTGCGTGTTATAATATTTTCAATTAAGAAATATTGAACCCAAAATGTGTTTTCGCTCTAGTAACGACTTCGTAAAATTTATGAAGGAACACGAAAGATTCGAATTTAAACCGCAAATTATCACCACAAAGTAGAATAAATTTGGTTCATGAATTACTGGCGGCTAAAATGTTTAGAAGTGCTGATAATGAATGTTCTAAGATGCAACCAAATACTTAACTTTAAATACAAAATTAACACAAACGATTTTTTGTAACGGTGACGGAACCCTACACTGAGCATGGTCCGACGTGCTCTTGCCCAGTTTTTATACGTCTAGCTTGTTATATTATTCGCCTTGAAGTTCGCATTTAGGTTCTTCAAATACTTTACTTTAATTTGATTATATTTCTACCACTTATTAAGTAGTAGGTAAAGGAGTAAATTTATAATTATACAATAAGTAGGACGACAAAGTTTGGTTATGTGTTCACATGTTCAAACGGTCTTTCACCTATAAAAAAACAAACGGTCCCCACTTGACAAAGAACAATTAATTAGTCCAAGGGACAAAACCCGTTTTCGATTAGCGTAAGTCTACGTGTTGTTACGAAATATAACAGTGACCTGCTTTTGCAAAGAGTTAAATACTTACATTAGGAGTGGTCGGGCGGGGGTAGTGGAGCCTTCTCGGTCCGAGCGGGCAGCGCTCCGGCCTGCGGGCCAGTCTGAGGCGCGCGCCCTCCGCGCCCGCCCGCCCTCGCTCGCGGCCCGCCACTCGACCCTCCCACACATGGCCCGCTCGCCGATCTAAAACCTCCTCTGTTATGGACAAGCGCGGCGCCAGCGGCCGGGGCGAGCCCATCCCGAGCATCCTCAAGAAACCCAAAGGTCGCAAGGGAGATCTCCTCGATAAGAGTTCTAAGATCAAGCGCGAAAAGGTGGAGGGCCCCGCGGGCGAGGATGTGAGCGCCCCGTTGCCGCACGGCTGCACGCCGCTCATGTACGCCTGCCAGCAGGCCGACTACAAGGCCGTCGTCGACACGCTCAACAAAGACGTGAGTCCATCGCCTGCACCGCGACCATCTGCAACACTCGATCAGCTCATTTAACAACAAAACTTTATCTCCATAGCTTTGTTTCAAAAGTCTGTTAGCAGCATGAATCGACTTATAGCTAAAAGCAGAAACGAACGCCGAGCGCTTAAATCATTTACAGTAAGGTGTTATGGAAGGTGTGGCAATATGAACTGAGAAAAGCATGGTTTCGCGGCGGCGGGCACGCGATGCAAATGCTCGCCCGCGGAGCGCCTCGCTCCGGATCCGCACATGCACCGCTGCACCGTAATGCTTCAGTCAATATTTACACACTAGTTTCGTTAACTACCGGAACTATATTCTTCGTTATGGAGCTCACGTGGTAAGCTGTGAGTATTAGCACAGGTTTTAGCGAGTTTGGCATAATGGTCATGCAGAAATAATGCAGTCATAACACACGGCCAGACTGTAACGTTTAAAAACTGTGGATGTAAAGGTTCTTGCTAATTAAGTAATTGTTGGAAGTTTCCTAATTTTTTAAACTCTTGTAAAGTTTTTTTAAACGGTTCCTTTTTAGGGCTGTAAATGTTAGAAATAAGTGTAATGATTAAGACAAGTGATCTACTTACCGTAACCTGGGAAGGAAAAAGTATTCTTAAGACTCTTTAAGTTCCTCAAATCCTGAAACTGCAGGAATGAAAAGCTTCTGGAGCGAAAATTGTACACGGTCGTAAACTTAATATTGTCGAATTGATCAAAATCCAAAATTATCATGTTTCTGATCGTTAATAGGTTACCACCGATTGAAAACCGCACCGTAATGGCACCGTAGGTTCGTTAAAAAAGTCCTCAGGGAACTCCATAGGGCTGTATGGAGTTCTTTATGAACTCTAAGCCTAAGATATTCTCTAAACAAACCAACTTAAGCTTATCAATGAAATAACGCGGTGTAAACAGCACAAAAGAGTTTTCGGAATAACGAAAAATCGGTCGAATTACTATGCGGTATAAAATAAATCGTTTTTTTAACCTGTTCGTGTCGTAAATACATATTTTTGAGATTTTCAGCGTGAGGCAGAAAGATTTGCCTTGAACATGGTTATTTAACTAACATACCTACGTACTACGAGTAGTAACTAAATAAAATACAGAGCAAATTAAATTAAAAATGTTGTTAAACCGTTTGGGCTTATTCTGCAAATACTACAAAAGCAGCATAACTATATTTAAAGCTAGGCTTCAGAATGAATAAATGGAGGAATCTCGAATCCTGAATTGGGCCTGAAATGGTTAAGTTTATCCAGTTTCAATATGAATGAAACTGGATGACGTACTCGTAGAACAGTTTCAAGAGACCTTGATATCAGAATAGCGAGCCGCGAAGGGTTTAGGAAATGCACCGGTGTCGATAACGCGGCGCGCAGTCAATCAATAGGCGGAATCGGCTACACAATAGCTCGGGAACCATTGTCTACGAACCGAACGAATAGTATATTAGGCGATATTATGCCGTAGGTACATTTATACCATACCATATTTACAATACAAGTTCACATGTCGGACTGTAAGATATGTTTCATTCCACTAGAATATTTATGATAGAAGTGACGTCGCATTACTAAGTATTAGATGTATCCTAACTTCATAAGGATGCATTGCATGCACGAAAAGTGAGGTTTGTTTGTTTATCAAAGAAATATGAAAATAACAATCGACATATAGGGTACCAATTGAATGCACGATAGAATACGTCATTTCCTTACGTTTTTGATGTAATCTAGTATGTCTACAATGTAATCCTTCGGAGCGTAAAGTAATATCGTAGAATAGGTTGAACAGTAGGTCATCTTCAAATGTGCAGCGTGCGGCTTGCACGTGTGAGTGAGTGCCTCGACTATACGCGCCGTCAGCCACTACATGTAATCTCAAGACTCAAGAGGACGGCCCGAGACGGACGGAAGCCGGCTCTTATAATACGAGTAGGTCTATTTCTCTATTTATACTATGGTAATATGAAAACTCGATAAGTAATGAGGTGCAAAACTTGTACAAGATATTGGTCTAGTAACTAGTGTCAACATGTACGAACTAGACTCTAGTTCGTACATGTCACTTTACAAGGTCTTTCATATCACCTCGATGAGAACAAAATCAAATCGATGACGCAAAACAGAGACAAATGTAAATTATACTTTACACAGCTTGGCGCGGTTTTTTTTTTTTTTTAGCCTATTTTGGTGTTCCACTGCTGGGCAAAGGCCTCCCTTCTTTTTCGCCATTCGTCCCGGTTGAGTGCATGCTCCCGCCATTCGCTTTGAAAGTTTTGAAACGCGTCCAAGTCGTCCCGCGGAAATTTAAATAAATAAGTAAAATCATTTTGTAAACTCTGTACTAAGTTAACCAAGAATGAGAGATTTTAAAATGGAATGGTTAAGCCCATTGTTGTTAGGCCCACGAGTAACATTGGTCGACTTGCAGGCAGCGTCAGTGCGCGTCCGTGACCGCGGGTTGCGCTGCGCGCTGCACTACTGCGCGTCGAGCGGCGCCGGCGCCAGCCCGGCCGCGCGCGCCGCGTGCGCCGACCGCGTGCTCATGGCGGCCCCCGTGCTGGCCGACGCGCGCGACGCCGACGGGCTCACGCCGCTCCACCTCGCCGTGGTGCACGGGAACGTGCCGCTGGTGCAGACGCTGCTGGCTGCGGGGGCTGACGTCAACGCGAGGGACGATGAACACCACACTGTGGTGCACTGGGCTACTGGTGAGTTTTTTATGGTGAAATATACATGATTAGAAATAGAATCACCAAACCATAAATCAACATCAACTTCAGTTCGTGTTAATTAGGTTAGGTTCTGAGCATGGGGCTGATTCTCTCAACAAAGCGCTGCGTCGATCTCAAAGATGAAGTTTTATCCTGCAAGTTTAAGAAGTCCCGTCGGAGCGTACAAAACACATTTTAGCGCGTGCCTCCTGAATTAGGCAGCCGGCAGGTGAGTCGTGTTCGGTGTCGTATAAAGCTGCTTAATTAAGAAGGCACGTGCTAACTTGCGTTTTGTACGCTACGACGGGACTTCTTAAACTTGCCGGATAAAACTTCACATTTGAGATCGACGCAGCGCTGTGTTGAGAGAATCACTCCCCAGAGATCGAGGAAAATACCTACTTCCAATACAATAGCTACGCTACGCTGCAGTCTGCAGTATTGACAGTCTTCTATCCTCATGCTTCAACATTAAATGTTTGTTTCGTTTGCCTGACTCGAAACCTTTTCCTTGAAATATATGGGCTCGCATTTAGAACTTCCTACTAACACACGTATAAAAGCGCGCAAGTCGGTATCGTGGTATCGCCTAGTGAGTTGTTATCTAGCTGGTGTCACTCCGCGGGCGTTCGGCGTTATCACCGGCTCACTGCGAGCTCGCACGCGACCAATTAGTCAGGTTGGCAACCGCCTGGATGCCAATCAAACCAACCAACTTGTCGGTTATGGTTTCAATTATACCAACACTTCCGCTGCAGTATTTTGAAGTGGTGCGTTAACCTTTTATTTCGCAATGTTGAGCCCGCTCGACATATTTTAGGATCACTTTTTCATATATTTTTTATAACTATTGTTTTGTACTCTATCTCAATCAAAAGAGGTTTGGACCCACTTTTTTAATTTTGCGTATTAAAGGGTTGTCTAACAAACAAGCAACATTGTAGAGCACTTTAAGACAAAAAATTACTTAAAGTGAACACTAGGTATACTATTATTATTTATATGTATGATATAGGTACTATTATTATTTATATTGTATGGTAAAGATAAGGCACACGAGCACACAAGCCACATTGTGACTAAATGGGATCTGGACTCAAATACATTTGCATTCTCAAGACTACAATCTTTAGACTGCAAATGCGTTGCCAACCCTGAGGACTAAGATGGAATCCTCATACTTCTACTTGCTTAACATTACATACATAACATCACGACTTCATTCCTAGAGTGGGGTAGGCTGAGCTACAGAAATGCCAACAACTCTAAAAAGACATGTTTATAATTCCGTAACCACATTTTGCACAACCAGGCCAAGAAGTCTGCCAGGCTGGGATTGTACACGGTAATAACGATATCGTCTTTGACGTGTTTCCGTGTTGTCAACGTTTTGATAACTCTTATATCATTTACGATAACGACACATATGAACGATTCTAAAACACGTCAAACGCGATATCGTTATAACGCTGGAGAATAGAGGCCTTGTTCTGCTTGCTTTCTTGTTTAATAAACCGTAACTATGTAGTTACCAGTTAGATACTTAGTTATGTTACTACTGCGTGTTAGGTTCTGTAATGTATAACGATTAACATTAAATAACTTCTACGCGGACGAAATCGTCGGCAAGAGCCAGGAAAACTAAGGAAAACCTAGAGAAGACGTTGTCCATCTGTAACTCTACTATTTCCTTAGTAAACTTGCTTACATAATGCAGTGTTTAGTTCATTTTGTAGGAAGTAAACGCTTTACATGTCGATAAACACGAAACAATCGATAGTTTAGAAGCAACCCGGAGCAGTGACCGCTTGGTGTGACTGCCACGCCGGCAAGGTTAAAGAAACGTGTGGTGTGTGACATAAGGTAACCAAAGTTACGTTTCCCCATTTAAAAAAATAAATCTATAATGTAACTGCATTTTTTCAGAAACTTCTTTTTACTAAGATTATCTAATATAGGTAATTAAGTAGACAAGCTTTGTTTTATGATAATATTAAAAACTGAAAAGGTTTGAAAAAAACATAGTTACTTTTTTCTCCTACATTCTCGGAAATGTTAACCTTACTGTTGTAGAACAGCCTGCGAAGTTTTATGTTCCAGGCCCGAAGTAAAAGAAGTTGGTTACCAATGGCAGCGGCTGCATAATTTACTTTTTGAAAATATTTTTGGACACGGATATAATAACGAACATAAAAAACCAAACACTCGTGAAACTTCTTCCATGTTATTCTACTTTTTTAAATGTTAGAGACTAAAAAGCTCTATATAAGTAATTATATTCTTGGCTAAAAAAGTTAACCTGTACAAATGGCGTTTACCCTGATTTTCAATCGAAAATTGTCATGTCAAAATATCTGCCTTTTTAATAAAGTAGGGAAGGGGCTAGGATAGTCTGGCCTGGGACCTGTTATTTCGTAATATTTCTTTGCGTTTTCTGAGAACATTTACCATAGTGATGTATATTTTTTTTTATACCATCAGAAAGTAGAAACTTCAAAGAACATAACGCCCAATTTTCAATTAAAAAATAGGGTGCTTTTTCGACATTAAGTTGAAATAAGGTAAAAAAATGAATATATTGAATCAAGAAAATTAAAGTGTGGTTGGGACATACAAAGTACTAGGTAAGTTTTCACACTAAATTTCGTGAAATATTAACCTTCTTTGTAAAACATTAAAAATAAAATACCAAAAACTTGGTTATTCTTTTCACATCCATTTTGAGGTTATGTGAAAAAGGTGTAAATACAAAAGTTGTAGATCATTACTACCTAAAACTTTGCCATTTAACTTTTTTCCATATAGGACTTGTAGTTTTGCCGGAAACCGGAAATCACTTCCCGACCTCAGATCGCCCGTAAATTCTTTTTCCTTTAATTTTGGTTATATTCTCTTCCTTTTCCAATGGGCTTTCATCCGACATTTTTTTTGACTCTTTTTACTATTTTTAAAGGGTCTATAACACTTAACTTATCAGGCCCCGTGACACATTTAATTGAATACGAATTACAATTCAAAATTTAAATCTTTTGTCATTCAACACTAAAGTTCAAAATTAGTTTACAATTTTAGGATGTCACCGGGTACCGATGGGGTAATCAATGTTACAATATACATACATACATTCATTGTCGGAGTGGGATAGGTAGAGCTACAGAATTACCAACAACTCTAAAAAACTTATAATACACTATAAGCTTACAATATCATTTTATTTAATGGTATCTTTCAGTTTTTTACAAAGTCGTATCTACCCTGAATTTAAATAGCATTAGGCCCAATGATCGGGGAAAACGGTGCAAAACTTTAACAAAACTTGTAAAGGTAACATAAAGGAGAACTTACAACCAAGAAAAAATAGAAAAACATTAAAAAAAAATATTATTTTTGGCAGAATTAGTGTTCAATCTAACTCTATGTCAGAGTCTCGGATTTGGTATAAGGATATTAATATTTCCATGGCTGTCATGTATGTTTTGTTAAAGTTTTGCACCGTTTTCCCCGATCACTGAGCATTACTATAGGAATAACGAAATTCAAAATTCAAAATGTCTTTATTTGTTAAAATGTGGTACAAAGGAAGGATGGTAGTTACATTATCATAAACACGCACGTTTCATCAGCAGCTGGCATGCAAAACATGAAATAAAGTAAAACAATGTCACCACCAACGGTATACAATACGATACAGGTTCAAAATAGAAGAAACACAGTGACATCTACCACATGATCAATAAGTATAAATTCAATGTCGGGCTTATAAATATAAATATCAGGACTATACTCTACCAATATCTAATCTAATTCCCAGGCCAATATATATTTCATGTCAGGATAATAAAAATTTGATGTGCCGAGAACTATCTCGAAAACGAAATTGATTAGAGCTATTTGGATATATTAATAATAAGCTACTGATTTAGGGAATATTTTTTTTCTGAATTATAATTTTGGTACTGTGCTTAAAATTAAAATAAGCAATTTTGTTATAATTCCTCGCATTGTAGGAGAAAAGCAGTATACAAGCCTCGGCCGGGAAGGGCGGTTGCTGGACTCGTATATAACTTATACTCGTCCCGTCGGCCTATTTCCCGGCCTGAGCAGTAATTTACTACTGTTACCTATGATAGCAAATGGTAACCGTAGGTACATTTTTAAAAAGCGTTGTTGTAAAGTTAGATTCGATTTAAAATAGGAAGAATTGGAATTTCGGCGAGGAATGAAAAGAAAATTGGAATGCGACTATCAGCCGGCCTAATCAGCCATACTAAAATAACTGAGAATATTGTGTGTAGGTACTAAAAGTGCATGTTTGTAGTAGTTTGTTTTACTTAATCACCCAGTTGAATCAAGTACACTTTAAGTAGTTAAGTACACTTGACACTCCTTTTGAATACATTAGCCATAATGTCCCACGATATTTTTAATTTACTAGCTGTTGCCCTCGACTCCGTCCGCGTAGAAATCGTTTTTCGATATTCCCTCGAGAACTGTTTAAAATCCGGGATAAAAAGTATCCTATGTCCTTCCCACCCCCTTCATACCAAATTTCATGGAAATCGGTTCAGCGGCTTAGCCATAAAAGAAGGAGATAAAATCAAAGAAACAAACTTTCGCATTTAGAATGGATTAATAATATATTATTATGTCAATTTTGATACATATAAAAGTAAACTTTATTCATCCAATACAAATCAAGCTTATCGTGTCAAGCTTTAGGTGCATTAGGTAGATATATTTACGTTACTCTAATAATAATTAACTTCAAACTCACATATTTACTCATATAGAGCGTATTTTAGCCGAACTATTTTGGTACCTTGCTAACAAATACTAGGAAATAAACAGCACGCTACCAAACGGTGAAGTATTATCTTCAACATTTTTTCACCCTCTGCAACGAGACTATGCAAATAATGCAGCGGTTCAGTTTAAGGTCAGTTCCCAACCGTGCAGCTTTCATCGGATGTCCGCCGGCGCAAGGAAAGGTCAAGTTCTTCCTGCCGCCTACTGTGGCCTTTATAAATACCTCGACAGAAATACATGAGGGTGATTATAGCGTGACTTATACAGATTAACTTATGGTAGAACTTCAAAGGGGTAAATGTGGGAGGTTATTTCTTTAGAGCCATTGAATCAAAAGAGTTGGCTGCTGACTGTAATATAATATTACTAGCTGACCCGTTGTCCTGTCCTAACCTTAAAAAACCGGGCAAGAGCATGTTGGACCATGCTCAGTGTAGGGTTCCGAAGCCATTAAGTACTTACTACAAACATAAAAATCAATAAATAATAATTAATTTTCTATTTAAAGTTATTAGACGATTTTAGTAGGTATAAACACTTTAATCGTCTTTATCTCATGAACCAATGATGTCTACTTAGTCGTGATAGTTTTCTTTTTAAAGTCGTTATATGTGCTTTCATATAAGTTATTTTTCAGGTTTTTACGTGTAGGGGAGGTAACATTGTTTTTATACTACTTTCTTGTATATGTATATTCATGCCAAATTACAGCTTTCTAGTACTAAGAGTCTCTGCGCTAGGCTGCGGACGGACGGACGGTCGGACGGTTTGAGTTTGACTACGGAACCCTAAAAAAATATATATTTGTAAATTAAATCAGGAGGGAGAAGAGGCGGATAATGGGCTAGGCCTCATCTCATCATAGACTAGGTAGGTACAACCAGGTACATGAAGGATTCTTCGAGCCGGCCCGTGTATGCCGACATGAGCTACAGCAACTGGCTTACAGTCAAGGACTTTACTTGTTATGCCACCATGGAACCCTGTCATAATGACAGCGTTAACCATTAATCTTAGCTTTCTTTCATTTGTGGTTTGACGCTGTCATTACGACAGGGTTCCTTATGGCCAGGGCTCGGACAAGTCATCGCAGAAACTGATATGGACATGGGACAAGACTATTATAGAGTCGCGACTTAAGATTATTATTATCTAAAGCTGATATAATTATTATCGTAATTTATAATTTAACATTTGACCTTTTTAGTCGCATACCTGTCATGGATTTGTCAAAGTGGCTTGAAACAGTTTTGTGGTGACAATTTAAACAAATACAATTATTTGCTTAATTATGGTTATTTCTAAATGTTTTAAATATGCTGCAAATAAATACAATTAATAAGTGGATTAAGGACTACCCCGAGCTTCGTTATCAGGAAAATGTCAAGAAAATATTGTTTACAGCATGTGACATTCGTATTAAACAGTTAAAAAAAGATAATATTGATAAACATATTAGGCCAAAAAATCACAAATTGAAGACAGCTCCGCCAGAAATTTCTTATGAAACTTTTTGCATCGATTTGTTGATGTTCCTAATTTCTGTTAATATTCCATGGAATCAACTCAATAATTCACGCTTCAGGGCATTTTTCAAAAAGTATCTGTGGTGCCCGTGGGAAATACCTGATGAATCCTATATTAGGAAAAAAATCTAATTGAAAAATAAATGTAATTGAAAAATATAATTAAATAATATTGTACATAATGCGATTCTATTGATCTTGTTCTATTGCCGTCTTGCGATTGTTTTGCGATGACTTGTCCGAGCCCTGCTTATGGCATAACAATTAAAGTCCTTGACTGTACCTCTACCTCTAAATCATCTTCATATCAGCGAAGTGCCACTCACATCCTTCACTAAATCTCGGTCGTTCCAATTTGTATCGTATATTGGCCCTTCTCTTATATGTATGTAAGTTTTCCAAGAACTAGCTTTTTAAGCCATAGCCAAACCAAAATAACCAAAATAGTAGAGCATAGTAAACCTAATGAGTAATACGGGGCATTCGTATCGTAGCCATCTTGCCCCATTATTTTGGGGGGTAGAGTGGGTCCGAGCCGCCGGCGCGGGCGGAGGCAAGGCCAAACCTAAGCCCTTGAACTGCCCGCCACATCTAGGATTCAACTATTCAGACAGCGCGTGATTGAAAAGGCCGTGTCCGTCCCGGATGATTCATGTTTTAGGCATGCAACTTGGGGAGACGCGGGGTTGGAGTTTTACTGAAGCAATATTCATGTATTGTTTGAATTGGCTGACGTAAGTAAATCTATAGCACCGATAATACCCATATATATTTTATGTAGAAGGTAGTAGCTCGCGGATAAAATGAGAACTGGAGATATTTTACACATGTAAAAAATACAGATTGACATAGGCCATAAAAGTAATGTATACTTAGTTATATTTATTTATTGATATTTGTATACACATTTTATGTATTTCTATACGGTGAGATAATCAGATGTTACAATTATTCAAATTCACAATCAACATACAATACACTTTTGACCTTAGGTACTAACCGAAGTGTATAAATACGAGTATACACATGAACATCTTTAGGGAAGTCCTATGCCCAGCAATGTAAATCTTTCAGCTGACATGATTAAGTATGGTGAGGATTTAACTTCCACACTAAGGCTGGTTTTAGTGTCATGCTGATCGTCAGTGCGGTGCAATCCGCACAGACCAATATCTATCTAGGTATTAAGTTCAGGGAGCGTTTTAGAGTAAAGCTGACGGCACAGAATAAGTACAAAAACGCTGTTTAGGCATAAGAAACGTGCCTACTTTATGTATCGTATAAACTTGTATTCATTCGCTCGCGGCTCGTGTAGTGCCAGGGTTTTTTATTTTTTATTATTATTTTATTTATTTAATAAGTACAATATTAAAAATAAAATTACATACATTGCCCCACAAAACTGGACTAACAGTTTGACTGTGGGTTATCAGTTATCACACGCCTGGAATACATTAATGAGGGGAAAAAATGTTTTAGCTCACCAGATGTCGCTCGCTCGCTTGCGGCGGTCGTAACTACGTGTTTTTAACCGACTTCAAAAAAGGAGGTTCTCCATTCGTCGGATTATTTCTTTATGTATGTTCCTCGATTACTCAAAGTGGACTAGATCGATTATTAAAAATGTTTTTACGTTTGAGAGAGTACACTTTCTATTTCGTCCCATTGTCATCACGTAACTACGGATTTGATAATGAGATCCAAGAGAAATCGATTAAACTTTTCAAATATAGGCATATACATACTGCCCTACTTACGCAAAGTGCAATAACTAAGTATAGTGAAATTTGAACCTAGTTAATGCACTTTTCGTAAGGAGGGCATCATAGTGATTTAAGTATATTCAGTAAGACGTCCAGCATTTGCATTCAGAAAGTATAATTTGGTGAAGTGGAACTGATGATGAAGACCATAAATGGCTATCGGAACTCCTCAATGATACCTATTTCTAGGGTGGCAATAAGATATCTCGACTGCTCGAGAGTTAAGTGACTATGACGAAGGACATTTAAAACTGATCGGCGCTCTTGTGATGACCTTGAAATATAATATAGTTTCTTATTCATTAAGAAATGGGACTCAGCATAGTACGAATGATTTTACGTCCTTTTGTTTATTCAAGCAACCATTAAACACCACATAACAAGTTAATAATAAAATGTTCCAGGTTATTCACAAAACTAAAACACTACGTAATTACGGCACGCTCCGAGATCGATCGTTCAAGACGGCGGCAGGCACGTGGCCCACGCGTGCTCGCTCGCTCGGTGCCGGAATTATATCCATTCTCGGAATGCACGAGCGGGAAGGTTACTAAGATGGCGCGACACGCCCAGTGCAATCCCTCTGCTGACGGGTCCGTCCGCGCGTATGGCTCCCGCAGCCGTACCTTAGTATACTATAGTAGTCTTTGCGAGACACTAAAACCAGCCTGATATGGGTGCTCGTCTTGTCTGCAGTGTGCGGCGAGGTAGGCGCACTGCGCGCAGTGCTGGCGGCCGGCGCGCGCGCAGCCACGCCGGACCAGCACGGCGGGTACCCACTGCACTACGCGGCGCAGATGTGCGGCGCGCCCGCTGCCTCCGACCACCAGGTACACACGAGATACCATCCGTTAACGTATCCTTCACAAATTATGTCCCCAAATATGTCCCGAGGGAATAGCGAGTGATATCTGCGCGGCCGAACTCGCATGCAAAAGTAAGTAGGTAATAAACGCAGGAGCTTTTTTCTCAGTATTCTGACTCATACACTTCTCTGAAAGCGTAATCGGAAATGGAAAACTCAGATCACGCAGATTAAAAATACCCGGTAAGACCCCGTTTATAATGACTTATAACCCGACTCAAATTAAGCTTATCACGTTCAGCGTGATTCACAACTTACGCATACTCATCCTTGTGAGCATTTTGCTTACATGCTCACAGGAATAGTTATAAGTTATTTATTGCTATTCCCTCGGGATACTGTCTGATGTCCCGGTATGTAAAGTAACCTATATCAGTCCTGGGTGAACTATCTCTGAACCATATTTCACATCGACAAGGGCAAACAAACAAATAAAACACACTTATATTTATAC
This sequence comes from Acleris holmiana, assembly GCA_949316455.1. NCBI lineage: Eukaryota > Metazoa > Arthropoda > Insecta > Lepidoptera > Tortricidae > Acleris > Acleris holmiana. The sequence continues at coordinate 5,800,617 of OX438778.1, forward strand.
TTAATATTAGTAAGTCGGATAGAACCCCGTATTCATGATAAAACATTGTTGCTCGCGAGCATAGCTGGGTATTAAATCGTTAATTAACGGAGTTAAAATTTCGTGTAACGGATTAACTTTTAAGTTACCTTTAAAAAATGTTAACGGACTTGTTAACTTCCGTTGAATTTCCCCAAGTCCGTTAATCGTTAACCTGTACCTATTAGCCTCGCTTTCAGACGAGATCTTAAACATATTAATGTTCATGCAAGGGAATATCCACATCATGCTAGATAAGTAAATTACGCACTCCATTATACAAGTATTTTATTTTGTTCCTGACCTGTTAACTTCCAGAACCCAAATTAACCGTTTTTATAAGTAGACCACTTATGAAACGATGTAAAAATGTTTTTTTATGACGTGTTAAATCTTCCGAAATGTGACGTTAATGTGGTGTTAACGGTTAACGAAGTTCTTTTTTACTGACTGATTAGCGCCCAGCTATTCTCAGTAATTATTAAACACCAAAATGTAGCAAATTTATTCATTCCTTTTGAACACAACTTTGTACTGTTTATGAATAGAGCTGCAAAATCAAAATCTGAAAATATTGTAGTTTTTCACGTATTTACGAAAGTTCTAAGGGGTCCAAGTTCTAAGGGTCCAAAACGGGCAATGAGAATTTATTTGCAAGATATAACTGTTCTATATTACCAGTGACTTATTACATTCTCGTTTTTCCATGTAATATAAATGACAAACATAGGGTCAGTTGCGAGCGCAAGTGTGATAGCGATATTATTAAGAAGCTGGGCAACACGCTAAAACAATAGTGCTTTTGACGAGTTACCGTATCATTTACTTGACAGTATAGCTTTTATTTACACTTGACAGTAGGTAATGGCGGCCCAGTAAAAAAAACATCAAGAGCAATATTGTTTTACAGTGTTAGAGGCCCTATGCGATATTCGGTCTGTTCTCACAGTGACGTTTCTCAAAGTGATTAAAAATGATGTGATCAGAGCCGCGGTGCGGCGCTGGAGGTGGTTCGCGCGCTGGTGAAGGAGGGCGGCGCGCGAGTTGACGTGCGCGACGCGGACGGGCGCACGCCGCTGCTGTGGGCCGCATCCGCCGGCTCGGCCGCCGCCGTGCTGGCGTTGCACCAAGCCGGCGCATGCGTCGACGACGCCGACAGGTACACTTGCAGTCATGGACGCAAGGACTTTAATTGGTAAATTACCTGGTGGTGATACTCAACGCCCGTGTTCGTAAACAAAATAGAGCTCATACATGGTAAAAACCGTTATGGTACACATTCATAAATTCATAATAAATACTTTTCTGAAAACTGCATCAAAATCGGTTCACCCAAACGCGAAACAATCGCGGACAAACATACATACGGACCAAACTGAAAACCTCCTTTTTTGAAGTCGGTTAAAATACCAATACCTTCTCCTAAGTGTAACTGTAACGCAGCATTTCTTGCGTGAAACAGAACCTAAAGACTGGGGAAATATTTTTTGGTGATATTGGCATTACCGTTGTTTGTTTTGATTTATACTATAAATGACACACCTTTGTTTTATTATGTTGGTATTGCCGCGTTACCTTTGAATTAGGGCGATACTAGATAACAGTAATTATTCAACAAAATTAGGAAATAGTAGATAGCAAGTTAATAAATAAACAAAACAATTTAAAGATTTCTTTTAATAATAAATACACAAACCAACATTAAACAAACACATTTGAGCCAAAAGTAAATTTAATATAAGTAATCTATTAATTAGGTAATTATCTATACCTACTAATTTTGTCTAGCATTTTGGTTCTATGCATTTTAGCTGCATTCTGTTTTGTCTGGCATTGATCAGGATCATAGCTCATTACGAAATCAGATTTAAACCAGATAACATTGAGAGAGTCAGCCTCAATAATATAACCAAGCACCTGCTGTGGAGATATAGCACATATTTTCAGTCATATTTCGGAGAAAGAAACTTGTAAGTAGGAATAAATAACATCCTTTCTGAGGGAGGCATTTGTTGCAATTAATGTGCCATTCTCTGACCTAATGGTGAATTTTCAGTGTTTGTTCTCACACGTGGAGAGGAGGGAATGTCACAGCGTCGAGATTACCAGGGCTTTTTCTGGAAGTTCTCCGGTAAGATGCATATTTTTATAACCAAAATGTCTGTCCACATGTCTCAAATATTTTCCAACCTTAGTGCTAATCAGAGCAATTTCTCTCTGTCTTTACAGCTGGACTGGGTTCCTTTTGTTTTTTTTTGTCTTCATGTACTTGTTCTTCTAGTTGTTGTTGTTTAATTTCAGTATTCTTTAAGTAGCTATTTCCAAATTTTATAGGTTCCGAACTTTAGATATTCTCAGTAGAAGTTAGCTTCCGATTCGCCAATATAGTTGGACAAATTTATTTTGAAATACATTTTGTTTATTCCGATTCTGGGTCCAACCATATTTAGGTACTGGAAGCTATGAAGTAGTTTCTTAAGTGATTAGTGTTTGGCAGGTACTCTCTTTAAATCTGTAAGTAATAAATCTTTGATTAAGATCATTCAGTAAAGTCATACAAGTAGGGAAGTAGGATTTAACTGGTTAAACCCACCTTTGGGGTAGGCGTGCCATAGGCACGAAGATTCTGTTAGACCTTGACAAGCTGCTGTGAGCTGACCGAGGATCCTGTGGCTTGCGACGCAGTGTCTTGGGACAGCACCGCCAGTCTGTCAACCGCGGACCACATTAAGTTGAACGTCCAGGAAGGAAGGTTTTCTTCAGATCAAGGTCTGTAGACAATATTTATATATTAGGGAATTAGGATATCAATAATAATTATTTGAACTCGTAGATTGGAATTGATGGCAACTCTTTAACTAGGGACTAACAACTTACCACCTAAGAATTGTGAATTCATAACATAAGAACCTTTACTTTGTGTAACACGACCAGCCTTCCGCTGAGCTAAATCTATTCTTGTAGAGTAGGAATTATGTGCAAAGTTATGTTCACAATTTCATAACATCATGTATAGAGCTGCAAAGGAATAAAGACTGTGATAATTACTAACCTGTTTTCATTAAGCTCCTGATTGTATGGTCCCAGTAAACTCCATTGGTACTCCAGTATCTTACTCTGCAAACTTTCTGTCACTTATTTCGTTTATTTTGTTTTGTCACCTGTTGTACCCCTCCGGGCAGGACACCATGTGGCATAACCAATACTTTTCTGGAAACCGCATCAAAATCGGTTCAGCCTAACGCGAGATAATCACGGACAAATATACATACGCAACTCAGAACCTCCTTTCGTAAGTCGGTTAAAAAGTACAATCTATTTATTAAATTACTAGCCTATTGAAATTTGTTGACAGAGATGGGCTGACAGCGCTTCACTGCGCAGCGGCGCGCGGGCACACGGAGGCGCTGGAGACGCTGGTGGGGCTGTGCGGCGCGCGCGTGGACGTGGCGGACTCGCACGGCTGCACGCCGCTGCACTACGCCGCCGCGCTGGGCCACGCCGACGCCACCGCCGCGCTGCTGCAGCATGGCGCGGACGCACACCGCCAGGACCGCCGCGGGCGTAGCCCCGCACACACTGCCGCCGCCAAAGGACAGATAGAAACCGTCCGTATACTCGGTAGGCAGAAACCACACGATGACATCCCCCCAGCCCCAATCAAGACGTGATGTTTATGATGCAGTTACTTTTTGTGCTTTTACAGGAGCGAGAGGAACAAATTTATGGTTACGTAATTCCAAAGGAGATTTGCCATTACACGAAGCAGTCGCTTCAGGAAGAAGGGAATTAGTGAAATGGCTCCTAGATGGTCGACCTTCGCAAGTGAATGCTACCAATCACGAAGGTCGCACCCCTCTTCACATCGCTGCGGCTTCTGACAATGCTGATCTTTGTCGACTATTGCTAGATCGGGGTGCTGAAGTCAACCCCGTAGCGAGGTCGTCGAAAAACGAGGCAATGACTCCCTTAGATTGTGCAACAACTCGCGGACACAGAGCTACGGCAAAATATCTGCAAATGCATGGTGGTCTTCCTGCTTCAAAGTTGGGCAACACGGAAATAGTTATTGATGGTGCTTCTATTACTGCTTTACCTACGCGACGTGTAACAAGTACTAAAATTGATGTTCGTGACCGGATTAGGATAGAAAAACGTGAAGTGGTCGAACTGTCAAGCCCGGTTTGTGAAAGGCGCCAGGCGAGAAATAGGAAGAGGGTCGATAGCGATTCAACCAATGGTTCTTCTACTGACGATAGAAGAGCGAAAAGAAGATCGCAAAAATCTCTTGCCTATTCAAACAGGCACCAGGACAGAAGAAAAAGACTAGTTGAACCCCAAAAAAGTTTTAGCGATGGCTACGATACTGAACTAGAAGGACATACGAAGAAAGAAAGTCATAACCAGAGACATAGAAGAGACGGTAAAAAAAATAGATCTAAGAGTGAACCATCAAGGCAAAGCAGAAGCAGTTCCAAATACCGTGAACGTCATCGATCTGTGTCACGAAGTTCAACTGAATCCGAATGTTACTCAAATAAAAAGAAGAGCAAAAGACACCGCAAACGAGGCAGAAGGAAGACAAGTTCACCATCAGAAAGTAGTAGCACTGAGTCAAGTGAAAGACGCAGTACAAAACGGAAGGGAAAGAAAACGTCAATACATATTGAAAATGATGATGAGAAACAGAGCGTTAATATTGTTAAGTATAAGAATGCCGACAATTTGCAACATTCTGAATCAAAAGAAGCATTGACAGGCATGGTAGCAACAGCTGGTGAAGATCCTATAAAAACAGAACCGGATGCGGAGGAAAAACCACAAGCAAAAGGTAAAACTCTTAGTGAAACTGAAACCGATACTCTGTCAGTTAAAACAAATATGATCGTCACAGAAGCACAAATACATATGGAACGTGAATCAAGCCAACACGGGAGCTCTGAAATAACTGTGACTATGGATTCGTCAAACAATGTATCTATAGAAACAGCGAATCTGTCCGTATCACACAAAGACATAAGCGAGCAAGCCAAAGTAGAAACAGAAAACATCAAAACAAACGATGCCATAACGGAATCTCAAGATAACAATAAAGCATCTACGCCTCTACTGGAAAATAATGCTAATAATGATGAGTCTCCGGACAACAAAGCAAATGATGAAGCACCTGTTTCACATGTTGACCAGGAAAATGAAAATAAGGAGGTTCAAAAACAGTCTAAGGAAGAATTACAAAGAAATAAGAGTATATCCAAATCGGAAGAAATCGCAAATAATTTGTCCCAAGATTTAGAGAAATCCGATAAAGAATCAAGCAATAAGTCAAAAACTAGCGAAACTTCAGCAAGCTCCAGTTTGGAACGGGCAAGAAAAAAATCGTTTCAAGTCTTGGCTGGTCCCGAAGAATTATTGCTTCAAAACAAGGATTTGCCGGACGGACTCCAATCAACGTTAGATGCTAATGCTGAAAGAAAAGATTCCAGAGATAAAAGCAGTTCTCCAACTGTTTCTTTTGCAAATAAGGACGAGATTTTCGAAAGTAAAGACTCAGATAAACAGCCCGATCATTTGATGGGCGAACAAGTTCTCCAAAAAGAAACCGAACAAGAGTCAACCAAATCAGGCAAAAAAGAAAGTAGTGAAAGTAACCAAGCAAGTGCCGAAGAGAAACGCAAAGATTATTCTTCTACCACAGCAACAGGCAGTAGTAATGAAATTACACAAACTAACGACAAAGGTTTGATCACTGTGATTAATGATGATACTGAGGGTTCGGATCGCGCTGTTCAAAAAGTTCTATTGGAAAACAGCTCTGAAGATATAAATTTACCAATATCTGTATCACCTAAAAGAAAATCTTCCAAAGATAGTCAAGGAAGCAGCAGAAAAAGTAGTATATATGAAACGGAGAGCTATAAAGTACTATCTGACATTGCGAGCGTTACCGATGTAAGTACTGGTATACTAAAAAAATCAAGTAAGGCTGATGAAGTTTCACTTGAAGATGATAAAGAAATGTTTGAAGGTGAAAAAGTTACTAAAGATTCTTACGGACGCGTTCCAAGCGTAAGTGACAACGAAATTTACAGTCATTCTGAAGTAAACGGACGTAGGAAACGTTTCCGTAAAAAAGGACGAACCAAAAGTCGAATGACAATACGATCTAAAAGTGAAAACTCCGAAAGGGGTTACGAGTCCAGTGGATTGATGGATTCAGGGTTTGAGCCAAGTCCTAGAGCTGTGCAGCGTCGCATCATGAGCCCCCGTCTCGCAGCTTACTACAAGCAAAGGAACGCTAGTGGAAGATATTCGGGTAAATCTGACAGCAGAATCCCTGTGCGTAAGCCGGGAGACAAATACGCAGTGGATATGAAATCGGTGACTCAACGAATTCAAACTAATATGAGAAGGTGAGTTAGTTATGTTTAAAGTCTTACATCACGTCACGTCGACGTGTCACGTCTGATAAAGTAATATATTTTAAGGTCAGACTAAAATTTGGTCCAATGGGAAATACGTTTTAAAAAAATTCTTATGTATCTTACTTTGGTTTATGTTACAGATATTATTGCGAAAGAAAGATTTTTCAACATTTACTGGAGTTAAAACGTCTGCAGATCCGAACAAGCAAAACCAACGAAGCAGTTCTTGTAAAGCGAGCTATCGACGAGTATAACAAGTCGAGTTTATCAAGCGTGGGTCTGGGCTCTTACAACAGCGTAGATTTCTCATTCAGTAGTTTCGAAAAGTTTCTTTACGAGAGCCTTCGAAAGTTACAAAAAAGTGGTAAAAAGCATTTGGATAACTTGCCGGAGAGACCTATAGACTTCGATTATGGAGAAAGTGAATTATACAAGATGAGCGCAATTCCTGACAACCCGTGCCTGTGCACCAGCAAGACCCACCGCTGCTTCCACGCGGTCCACGCTTACACCGGGATACCGTGTTCAGCTTACAGTAAGTTCACTGATTATTAGGTTTTGTTTTAATTATTTATATGCGGAAATATGCAATCGGGGCAAAGCCGCTGGCAGGCAGCTAGTACTTACTTAATAAAGTGTTGTAATAGTACAATAGTGCATACAGTACAGGGCCTCTATTCAACTGCGTTATAACGATATCGTTTTTGACCTGTTTCTTCTTCTTTTTTAGTTAATGGCGGTCCACACAGTGATTTCGCCAATGTCAAGTGTATAGAGTAAATGAGTAAACAGAATAAATCAAAATCAAAAGCCGGACATCTTTCAATCGGCCATCTTCCCTCCCCGAAGGTTACCGGGAGACCTCTTTGACCTGTTTCCGTATTGTCAACCTTTTGATAACTCTTAATATTATGTCATTTACAATAATGGCGACTGTGACATAAACGATTCTTAAACGTGTCAAACGCACCTGAATAGAGGCCCCGTAGTGATAGTGCAATAGCACAAAATTAAAATAGCTTACAAAAGGCGGACTTAATGCTACAAGCATTCTCTACCTTATGGTAGAGAATGCTTGTAGCATTCCATGTTACCTTAAGCTTTATAGCTTAAGGTAAAACAGAAATCGAAAAGTAGGTAGGTCCAATAAAATGACAATCCCTTTAAGTAAATCTGGAAAAATGTTTGCATTGTAATTCACAACTTTGCGCGATGGCTTCATATCATGTCGCGTATCACTGAGGGGTCGTCCTAAGTACAACACGACTACACGATTATCGCAGGTTCGCGTGAGTTTTACTTTTACGAACGCGTGATTATACATATTGATCTCGAATAGGTGTCCTAATTGACAATCGCGAGGATGACCTCTAAAGACGATTCGATTCTATGCATTAATTTCAGTCACTCACCACTGTGTCACCGCACAAAGTCATGGCTACCGGGCTATTTTTTAATAAGAGTGCTAAAACAGGCGAGCAGTAGCAAATAAATCGCAAGTTAAATAACGCCACAAACAAGCTTTCAAAAAAAAAAAAAATCTCAAATTTATACGTTCTTTTGTATTGCATTGATCGATAATAAATAGTGGACAGTGATGAGCTGCAAACAAACCTGCGTCCCTCTAGCTACATCATTCATCAGTTCTGAGGCATTGTCAATTGTTTCAGTACCCTATAAATGGAATCACCATACGATGCCCAAGCCCGCCACTGCCGATCCAACCACAAAATCCAAAGGGTTCCTGCCCAAAATTCCTTCAAAGTCACCGGGTTCGACAGGCAAGGCCCACGTCACTCTAGAGGTCTCGCACGGCTCCGAGAGGCAGCTGATAGCTCTGCCGGCTGAGAAGCTCGACAAGAACAAAAGATACTACGTTACATTCACGGTCAAGGGCTCAGAGCCGCCGTCGGACAACGACAACGCATCGCCCGGCTCCTCCACCAAGGCAAAAACCAGCGTTCGAAGTGGCTAGCTAGCTAAGATTCTGCAGCATCTCAGGTCTACCCCACTAGTCCCATTGAGTTGCCACATAATGGGACAACTGAGACAATTTCGTTCCAGTAGACCCATGGGATAAGTGGCATTATAGTATTAGTATTTTATTAGTATTTTATCCCAAAAGTCCCATTACCGACCGAAAAGTCTCATGACCAATTTTCTCAATAGTAATTTCATTGTAATACTTAGGTAGGTTAGGTTAGGTTCGAACAACAACAACAAGAACAACCCAGAAATAGTCGACTCTGTCAAATTCAGGGCTTGATACCGGTATTCATTATAATTGAAATATATTCCTTAATTTGCAACATTTCCTTAATATTTTCGATTGTTAATTAGGTAAATTAGAGTATACAATTATATAAACTCATTGAAGGACGGATATTCAATAATAAGCGAGTTACCGAAATTGAATACCGATATTTTTGTATGAGAATAATACCTGTATTCAAGCCCTAGTCTAATTCGATTTTTGAACTTTATTGATAGGGTGATGACGGTAATGGGACTTGGGACAAAAATACTAGTGCCACGTGTCCCATGGAACTACTGGGACGAAATCGGACAAAAATATTAGTGCCACCTGTCCAATTGACAATTGTACAATTGACGAAACTGTCTCAGTTGAGTCAGTTGTACCATGGGATAGACAGAGCATTTTTTAGTAGGAACATTCTTTAAATCCTGTTATTTGCCGATCACTGCCAGATAACAGTAAATGAACATTCAACTAACTTGTAATGTTTGTAATTCCGCACTGGGTAGAGTTCGAGGTGCACCTAGCATTGTTTTATTACTTTGGTGCAAATTGCAATTGTGATTGATTACGATTGACTGATAATGCCGTCCAGTAGTAAATTAACATCTATTTTTCTAACACTATTGAACAGAAATATTAAATATTATATTATTTATATTTAAGTAACTATCTATCATATATCTGTACAAGATGACAAGATGTAACTTGTTGTACCATATAATCAGGGCTGGGACTCTACACGGTAATAACGATATCGTCTTTGATGTGATTCCGTATTGTATGGTATTGTCAACGTTTTGATAACCCTTATTCCATTGATAATAATGGAAGCCGAGTTAACCTTTTGCATAACTTTTAATACGTATTTGGCGTGTGAGTGACGTATTTGTATTTGACGTAAGGCGTTGATAAGGTTAAAAACGATGCTAAAACACGTCAAACACGATATCGTTTTAACGCAGTAGAATAGAAGTCCTTATCAACTGAGGGTTGTCAACAAAATACCTTTATTGACTCAAACAAGTCAGATTTTGTAGGTCTTCCTTTACCAAAGATGGCACTGCATTGAAATTAAGAAAATGTTTAACATTATAAAAGCACAATACTGTTTGTCGGAATATAATACTTACTCGTAAAACATATTATTATTTTGAGTAAAACAATTACAATGAAGCGAGTTTTTTTCTCATTTTCCTACTCAACGCCCGGCGAACCTAATCCAGTCAATAAGGAAAACCACAAATTGGTAATGAGTAAAACTCCTTTATTTGGTTATAATATTGAGTTTAAAAATACGTTATATAATATAAGAAGTATAATTGAGCGTCAATTGTTTTTAAGCTGTATAAAATGAGCACGAACAAACATGTTACCGACTGCAATAGAAACCGTAAAGTAGTATTTTGTTGACGAACTACCTACTATATTCGTTCGACTTTACAAATAATTAAATCCAGTAAAATTTTATATTATACCAAAATGCTCAATTGAATACTCAATACATTTTATGAATACTACCTACGTAAAAATAAGTTAAAATTACATAAAAAACCATAAATATAAACAAAATGAGACCGTTTTTTATGTCATGCTGATTGACTCACGCACGCGGCCACACATTTCGCCACTAAAGAGCAAGGGTACTAATATAACAACGAAATGGAATTGTGTGTTTATTTGTATATTGGGTATCTCTGAAACTACAAAACCGATTTTCATCATTCTTTAATTAATAAAAAGTTACATCATCCCTGAGTAATAAACACATTTAACTATCTATTCTGTTTGATTAACACTAATTATATCATTGATAGTCTGACGATGACGTATCGTCTTTTTATTATTTATCTTTAATCTTGACGCAGAGATTTAACGTATTATGTACTCGTAAAAGTGCATGAAAAACGTCAACGACCCGTGTGCGTGAGCAAAGTTGCTGAAACTAAAACGCTCTAGGTGGTTCGTTAGGCGGATGTCTTGATGTATGATTCCCAGGGAGCGAAACTTTGGTGCCGATGACCGTGTTTATATTATCTAGATTTGACATCATCACTAATAACAACTTATTGGCGTCTTTAGTTACACTGGACCGATATTGACACTGGAGTTGTGAAGGCCAGTACTTTTGTCATTAAAAAGAAGATTGTTCGAGACAATAACGATTTTTTTTATTTTTTTTTATTTGTAAATTGCAAATATAACGGAAACATTATGGTTTCGCTTGAGCAAAGTTTCCACGGAGTCTGTGCAGCCGTATTTGCAGAAGTTTCCTTTTCTGATTGTAAATTATGAACAAATGTATTTTATTTATTCGTATCGTATTTGCCATTATTTTAACATAAAATATTATAGTATTATTAATAATCAGTGGGGTGACGCAATATTGTTTGTTTGTTTAAAATAAAAAAGTATCCTATATGTGAATATGCGTCATAATGACGTCACCGACACCAAAGTGTCGCTCCCTGATGATTCCCATAGAAAGGACCTTCCTATAAACAGCCTTCAAATACAAAGGGAAGTCATAGGTGCTGAGGATGTAGAAATCTGCAGCTACACGCCGAGCAGTAGCGCGACGCCGGCGAGCGTCCAGCGCGTCGGCTTGTCCTTCGTCTTCAGGTTGAACGTCCACACAAACGTCGGCCCCCGCATGCTGGACACGAATGAGTAGTTATTATTTTAAGTAGGATCAAGCAAACATGACACGTGTCTTCGATGACAAAAAGCTAAGCCTAAACAAATACCAAAAAAATACTGTTAAAATTGTGTTATGTTTTTATTATATAGTTTGTTTGAATATTCAGAAAGTAATTGAAGGAATCAAAATTATTATTATTAATTTGAACAGCACTCTTACTTTTTAATTTATTGGACATACAAATAACAGATAGAGTTGACGCTTTCGTTTTAAGGCTCCTTTTAATTGACACTCTTACGTGTCATTGACAGTACCTACTAGACCCACTGAGGCCGCGCCGTTGACCAACTCCTTAGGTACAACTAAACGCAATCACGGCAATATGCGTCTTGTGACATCTTTTTAGGGTTCCGTAGTCAAACTAAGAACCCTTATAGTTTCGCCATGTCCGTCCGTCCGTCCGTCCGCAGCCTAGCGCAGAGACCCTTAGTAAAGCTGTAATTTGGCATGAATATGCATATTAGTCACGCCAACAAGATGGTACAATAAAATGTAAAAAATAAAATTTTTAGGGTACTTCCCTACACGTAACTTGGGGATGCATTTTTTTTTCGTCTACCCTAAAGTGTGGGGTGTCGTTGGATAGAAATAATATGGGTTTGCAAAACAATTTTTCGATTAAGTAATCCGTTTAAGAAATATTAAGCTTTAAAGCGCTAATTTTTGTTAGACAAGATTTTTTTTCACACAAGCTGTATAATATATTCTTGTTTGTGTACAGTTGATACAGATAACTCACAAGTATAAAAAAAAAATGTTGCCGGCCATATACCAGACTCACCGGATCTTATACACGGGGCACTCGTACACGTTGCGCGTATCCTGCTTGTCCTGCGTGACGGCCTTGACGAAGATGACGGGCACGACGGGGAACAGCTCCATCATGCGCGACTCCACGATGCCACCCGACACGGTGTCCCAGCGAGCTCCCTCCATGTACAGCCCGTGGATGTTCGCGCCCTCGCGCGGAGGAGCGCTGATGACAGGGTACAGGGTTGTATTTATTATTTACTAGCTTCCGCCCGCGACTTGGTACGCGTATAAATCAGTTCCCGAGGGAATAGCGATATGAAAGGTAGCCTATGTGTTAATCCAAGGTATAAGCTGTTTTCATTCCAAATTTCACTTAAATCCGTCCAGTAGTTTTTGCGTGAAAGAGTAACAAACATCCATCCATACTTACAAACTTTCGCGTTTATAATAATAGTAGGATAAATTTTATTTTGGCATCAAACAGTCGTAACAAGTTCAGATGTACAGTGGCATAAGTAATTGTACTAAAGAAAAGAGAAACAAGATCGAAAAGAAATACAAATAAGTTTATATATAGTTAAACCATTTTGAGCGTACATAACGGTACCTATAGTTAAAAACAGAAGGGCCTGAAGATTCTAAATGTGTGTGTCGACAGTTTGCAAGTCAGTTAGAACCATCTAACACCATTTGTTCGCTCGTCATTTCCTTATTTTTAGAACCTGGATAATATGGTTGCATAGGACTAAAAATTACCTGATTGATACATACAAATCATGTCAAATTTTAACCTGAAATAAGCAAATATATCCGTTTTACCCGTGCTGAATATTGAGAACAAGCACGAATACTTCGGAGGAATAGTTTTATGCCATGTTTCAAAAATATAATTACAATTAAAATCTACAGCTCTACTTACTTAAAATCACCTTTCTCCTTTTTAGTGACGTCACACTGGAGACACATCTTGTCGAGCGGCCACTCGTTCTTCCTGGCCGTCTGCTGCATGATCGCGGTGAGGAAGGACTGCGGGTTGAAGAACCCGGCCAGCCACACCGCGGGTGGCAGCTATAAACATAGTCACGATAAGGACTTTGGTCAAATTTAGTATAGAAGAACAGAATGAAAATATTAACTTAACGCAAACAGAAGAAAAAAATTAAAAAGTCCCTTTCAGTATTGTGCCACAGGGAATCTGCGGCGCTGATTTTCAAAGGGACCTAACCCAAATTAAACAAAAATAAATGTTGTATAAAACAAAACACCGCCTTCAAAAATGCAAAAAATAACTTCTTTTTAAATTGTAGGCACCTACCTAATAGGTTAGTCCCACTGAAGTCGGCTTTTTTGGTGAAAATATTGTGGTGGCTGACTTCAGTTGGACTGTTGATTTTTGTAATTAGCTTGATGCTAATAATAAGTCACCCCTACGGATAATTGACTGTATCTATCGAGTAATAAGTGAATTAAGGGGTAACGCACGTTAAAGTCTCCGGTCCAGTTCTCGAGCTCAACGAGGCGCTGGCAGAGATCGGAGAACCAAGCGGCCAGCCCCAGCAGACTGGGGTATGCGAGCTTGGTCCACGACTCCGCCACTTGGTCCATAAACAGCGACTCCATCAGCGTTTCCATGTCGCCGCTGATCGTCAACTCTCCCTGCCCGTCAAATCAATCCATTAAACACGAACGTTCTTCGAAGAAACTTATAACCATTGCTTTATCGTCGAACTATCTTCCTTGTAGTACCTTAAGGCCTAGCTCGACTTCCTTGAGCGAGCGGCGAATCTCGCCCATGAGTTTATTCATGCGCTCGCACTCCTGCATAGCCACGATGGTGTACGGCGTCAGCTCCTCCATCTTAGCCGCAAGCTCCTGTAGGTTGAACGGCTCAGGGACTCTGTCCAATATGTCGTCCAGAATAGTTCGAACCTGTAATTCATAAAAAGAAGGACCACCGTGTGATCTTGAAGAAATGTCCATAATACGGAGCCTATTATTTTATTTCTAAAACATACCGTTTCTTCTTTGGTGGCACCTCCGCCCGCCTCTGCTCCGGTTTCACGAGGTTGCATTTCGAACACAACCTAAATAAGCGCCGCATAATTAATTTATTAGATTTTTTTAAGGCAACATGGGGTAATGGCGGACGTGGAATAATCGCAAAATATTTTTATAAGTCGATTGAGAGTAGCTGGAGATCGTGACAGCGGTCAGTCGATAATATTTAAAAAACATAAAATTAAATTTAGAGCAGTTTGGATTGAATTAACTGATAAAACAAAAATTTTAAGCGTTTGCCATGAGTGTATCACACGATTCTACACCTCAATTTCTATAAGAAAAAAAAAGTTGATAACATGGTGAATAAATATTTACTTCTCGGTGAAATTTGGATATCTGACCTTGAACAGCCTTTGCGACACCGTTGATAAGTATCCGATCTCAGCGTTAGGGTGCAATCCGTATAAGTAGGGTGTCTCATCGGGTAAAAAGTCGTCAATGTATCCGTGATAGCCTACGTAGTCCGAATTAGGTGGCGAGATGAACCCTTGAGCCAATTGGCATTCACCGTCCACCTGAAATTAAGGACCGCAATGGGAATCTGATATACACAGCTTTCTAATATCCCTGTGTGTACTAAAAATAATTAGCAGAAATAAATTACAAAAACGTGGTGTTTAAATCTACTTAGGCCGCTTCCTCATTGGTCAGCACGACAACGATACAAACCCATTGTGTCAATGTATTACCCGGAATCTGAGGCATAAATTGTACAGCGCTCTCAGGTTGCTGCTGCGGCTGCCCAGATTTTGCAGGGCCACAGGTATTTTTGCGGAGGCACGCGTAGATTGTTTATTTGCCACCATCCGCAAACGCTGTGCTTCTATGGCGCAGCGGGTGCGGGACAGCCGGAATGGCCTCCTGGCGGTCGTGGCTGACAGGCTAGATGGTCCCTTTATGAAGCACTGGATGCGTGTACACGCACCGGTGCTCCCGATCACGAGTGAGTACTAGGCTAATTTGTTTAATTTGATTATTTATTATTCTATTGTATAATTGTGCCATTTATTATTATTTTGAATTTGAAATGTTGTACAAACCATAGTTATTAAGTTTATTTCAAATGTTTTTACTAACTTATGAATTATGAATGACATTGTCTGAATAAGGCATTTAAATATAATAGTATATAATATGCCGCTGTCGTGTCGCGCCGACAAAATATAAAGTTCCCTATTGCGTACATGCGCTCGGTATGCCGAGCGCGTGTTTAGTTGCTATCATACCGACCAATGAAGAAGGTAACTGACCAGCTCGGGCTGCATGTACTCGAGCAGGAAGGTGCGGCACAGGCGGCGGTCCCAGTCGTCCGTGATGTGCCCGCCGTACATGATCTCCCCGAACAAGTAGCGCAGGTCCTCCCACGGCACGCGCGGGTTCGCCTCCAGGTAGTTGTACAACACGTACACGCAGATCGTCAGATCACCGAAATTGAAAGGATATACCCTATAAAATGATGAAAATTAAATATGCTTAATGTTTAACTGAAATGTGTTCTGTCCGCGCGTAAACTTCGAGGCGACTTGTACTAGAATAATAATTTACGAGTAATAGTAGACAAGTTAGGGTTTACATTTAGTCTACTTCGAACAATATGTTAGGGTTTAATCTCATAAACAACTTAGCACGCTAAGTAATCGTTGTCTTGTTAAAACAACCAGGGCCTCTATTCTACTGCGTCCTTCCAGACCCACCGTACCCCTCGACCATACCACTGGTGGTACTTTGACCAATTATTACTATTAAAATCGAATTTAACGTTGTCGATAGAGCTCTGCTATCGCAAAGCTCCTATTTCTGGGTAGTTTGGCCCTCCGGGCCTGCTGAAGAACTAACATAACCTAAACCTACCTCATATTTATGATACAAATTTTGGGTCAGTGGTAAGGTTTAAGGGTACGGTGGGTCTGCACCCCTACTGCGTTATAATTACGAGTATAACGACATCGCCTTTGACGTGTTTTAGAATCGTTTATGTCAAAGTCGCCAATAAGAGAACACAAGACATAAGAGTTATCAAAACGTTGACAATACGGAAACACGTCAAATACGATATCGTTAATACCGTGTAGAATCCCAGCCCTGTTTTCGTTTCTTTTAGATTATCCTCTAGTTCTCTTAGAAGGTCGGAACTATAATACTGCTTCTCAGATTGTATGTAGCGAATTCACCTGTTCCATCCCTGTGGTCCGAATTTGCGTCTTTCGGCAACCACAGCATGGAAGTAGCACAAAGCAAACAAAACAGACTTGAACTCTGCCTCTTTACTGCACATCTCCAATGTTTCTTGACTGAAGTTGTCCAAAGACTGGAACATAATTATTTTAGAAATAGATAATTACCCGCCCGCAGTACGGGCATCTCATTGTAATACCTCAAAAATTGGAGTTAGACAGCTAATGTTGACAGACAATTATTCCTTAAAAAACTGCCCGTGTAGGTGCACCTTAGTAGTAGGTATACTCGTAGTTCGAGAGCCGGCCCCGCTCAAAGTCTTATCGATTAAAGCAATTTGTGGAAAGATAAACCGTAGGTGGTTCCAGTTAAAACAAGTTGGTGTGCCGAGGCGCAACCTGGCACATTCTATGCAAGGTTTTTTTTGTAATGATGTTTTGGCGTACGAATATCTCACGTAATTACCGCACAAAACTAATCTGTTAGGATAAAGACAGATAAGTAGAACTTAAGTTAAAACTGTTGATCTGCTACGGCTAACGTTCGCGGGTCCAGCTGGCAGACCAAATTTACGAGCGAGATGCCAGCCCAATTTTACTTCATCGTGTTACTGAATGAATTTTCTTATGATAGGACCAAACTGTTCGCCTAAATTTCGGTTTGGCATGCAGTGGATTAGTTCCTGATTCGCCGGATTCCTGATTCGCCGAATTCTTGTTTCGCCGGATTCTTGTTTCGACGGATTTGTGTTTAAGGAAAACTATAGAAATATCGCGGCTTTACCCATCTATTATATAAAAATATTTTGTTGTCCGAAAAATAATACCGTAACAGATAACACAATAACTAACTACTTCCTGACCATAGTCAATGACTACATCTAAGAAAGAATAACAGTTATAGAATGTACAAATTGTTTAAATGGTTTTGTAGTGAGTGAATATTATTATAATATGGATAGTATTATAAGGAAAATCGTAATTTCTTTTAAAATATGAACCCATTTCTAAGTAAATAATTTAAGTTATGGCCGATAGTGGCAACAAAATGGTAATTCATACTACAATAATATACCTAACTACATATTTTCCTTACTAAAGTGATTTTATAGTATATTAATATTTCCGACGAAACAAGAATCCAACGGAACAAGAACCCAGCGAAACAAGAATCCGGCAAATCAGGAATCCGACGAATCAGGAACTAATCATGCAACGCAGCATGCGGTGGCAAAGTACTTAACGCTTACAAAACTTCTTTTTACTAATTTATGATTATTTTGCGGTAATTATCGCCGTTGTAAGTACAGTATGTCTAAAGCATCAGTTAATAAACACAAACAGTTAAGTAGGTATAAAATATTTTTAAAAGTGGAAGTAGGATTATTAGGATTTGCAATATGACGTCTTTTTTGGATTTGATCAAATTTTGTATGGAGTTAGCTTGAACCCCTTATAAGGATATGTGGTGTTTTTCCTCGCACACCGCTTCGCTACCTTGCACAGCTCGCATTATTACCATTACGGAATTCAGGATGTATTTTATATTCCTTAGTTAGTGCGTCTTACTCAAATAATATATTAATGATATTTTAAATTGTATTTTATTTTATTGAAAACATAACATAAAATTAGGTTGACGCACTAATTTTACCAAAAATAAACATATCTGTGAAAAAAATTAGGCACAAAGTTAGTATGGAAAAACTTTACCCTACCCGACGCCTTAATCGAGTTCTAGGCGGACGAAGTTCGAAGCGCAAAATATGAAAGTTACCTTGTGTAAGTTAGCCCACATGCCACTGGGGGGCTCGTTGGTGATTTTGATGGAGGACTCCAGGATGCCCTGTGGGATTATGTGGTAGGCGGGGTCGGCGGCCGGCTCTGCGCTCATAAACAACCTGGTCGACCGATAGAGTTACAAACTAACTAACATATAGCACGTTTACATGACACTGAAAAACAGCGGCAACCTAGAATTTTAGGCAAATTAGCACTTGAAAATCTCATCTTTCGGTCTCCACTCCAGGGCATAATAATGGACGAAACATGATTATCATAAGCAGAGCCCGGAATTTTCGTAGCAATTTTTATGTGTCATAGGGACTTCTTGTTTATCGACTTCCGATATACATAATTTTATCGATACATTATAGAACACAACACAAAATATCAAATGAAGATTAAAAGTAAAGGTAAACAACAGGCGGTCTTATCTCCAAAGAGCGATCTCTTTTATATAACTTTTGAGTGGCTGAAAATGTTAAATAGAGATTTGCAATAAAAAGTTAATAGCTAACAATTCTACATTTAATCACTTCAGTTCAATGCTTTAACATTTATCAATTTCATGTTCAAAGTCAGTTTTAGTGTTAACAAGTGTTTCTTCATTAGTTTATCTATAAAATAAATAGATAGTCATCATTTTATCTTGTCTCGAAGAGATCGCTCATTCACGATAAGACTGCATGTAGTTTACTTCTACTCGTAATCATATTTAAAAAAATGAATTCTGTATTTATCGATATTCATATGTATATCGGAAGTCGATAAACGAGAAGTTCCTCTGATCATAAGGAATCTAATAATTAAACTATATCCGTATGGTCTTTTTTATGGAAGAAGGCAGACGAGACCAGACGCCACCTGTTGGTAAGCCCATAGATATTTTCCATCTAAAGTTTAATTTCTTACGATGACCATAAGAAACTGCTGTTGACTGCGAATGCGTAGCCAACCCTGAGCACTTAGAAAGCTAAGCTATACCTTCTTACCTATATTCTGGAGAAGGATTATCAAAAGTTTCTTCCATTTTCTTTTCCAGAGTGGCGAGCCATTTAGCTACCAAGTGCACGTTCTGCAGGATGACCCAGTGGCCGGCCCCGCACGCGACGTTCATGGCCTCCTCCGCGACCACCTCCTGGCCTTGGCCCAGAGACACGATGTGGAAATTCTTCTTTTCAGTCGCGACACCCATCTTACGACCTAGTTTTTCCAAATCCTAAAAAAAAAACAATAGAGCAGGCATCTGTTTCATTTAAAAATAAAATGATAATTATTTTGCTTGCTACATCATTGAAGGTCTGGTTTACAAAATCTGCCTGTGTAGTATGGTGGACTTCACGAAGATAAAACAGGTCAAATACTAATTACGAAAATATCCTCTTTAGATAATAATGATGAAACGTAAATGACGACTCCATTGGTTTTGCGATGAATAGTCCGAGCTCTGTAAATAAGTGGAGCTGCAGTAATTGCATACCTAGTTTCATTTGATATTGAGTACCTATCCGACGAAACAGAAATTCAAAGAAACAGGAATACGACGATTCGGTAACAAATCGCTCAAATTATAATAATGGGAACCTATTTATTTAGCATTGTATTATTTATTAGCGGTAAGTTCTTTATGAACTTACAGCTAATCGGCGACTCATTTGGTGGATTTGAGCCACTTGGCAGATTAGTAAATGTTATCTCTAAATAGTTAATTAAAAAGGTTGAATGTTATATTTATCATCATCATTGTATTGTATGCCCGAATGGAAACTTTTAAAGTGCTTTTCCACCGGACACACGAACAAAGTATTGGATTGGAGTGCATTGAATAGCGTATTTTTACGTATCCGTGGTAGTAATAAAATTGTAAGGATTAAATCTTAATCATTTGTCTCCTTTAAGCATTTCTTTCTCTTCTTCACCCTATTTGGGTTTGCTTCGTTCCTCAAGCAATGTTTTGCGGTAACACGTCTCGTACGTATACCTTGAGACAAAACTCCCTTAAGGCATCGCAAGCTGAATTCAGTCGCATTTATTCCGTAAGCAAATGTCATGACGAAATGTTTTTCTTTAAACTAGCAAACAAATAAACCAAGTAACCAACGTGGACGCTCAGCTTACTTTTTGAAAACACTTTGTCTATAAATCGTGTTAATAATAATAGGCTTCAACATCCGCGTGGGGCGATGCCAACGCACCGCAAAGTTTCGCGCTCCGCAGACCTTGAGTCGGCGTCGCACTTGTCACAACACCCAGGTGGGTTACACTAAATACAAAATTTTCAAAGCTTTACCTGTTTAACTGCCCACTTATGACGTGTTCGAAAGAAAGGGACAGGACAGGGTTAAAGTAACATCGAATTCGATTTGGAGATTAAACACTCGGCGTGATCCTCCTCTAGTTATCTTTATGTTTGCGTTATTCAAAGAAAAAGCCTTTCAAAATATTTAAAAGCACCTTTTTTTTTGGTATTTAAAGGTTTATTTCGTCTCCGTCGTACTGCAGGGTAGAAACCTCTCTTAATCTATAATATAAAAATGAATCGCAAAATGTGTTGGTAAGCGCATAACTCAACAACGCCTGGGCCAATTTCAACAATTCTTTTTTTTGAATGTTCGTTGAAGTCCAAGGATCGTTTTTACGGCAAGAAAAAAATTAATAATTTCCGGGAAAGTCAGAAATTTTCAGCGGGGCGAAGCCGCTGGCGGGCCGCTAGTTATATAATAAATCAAATCTATCAATTCATCACAAAATTTTCAACGACAAGAGTATTTCGAAAAGTAAAATATTATGACAACCAGTTGTCAGCTCTCATTGTATTTTCGTTGAAAGTGCTTTTCATAAAAAAAGACAATACATTATTTAATACACTACTACTGCGCTAATAAACATCAATAGGTACATGCTCAAACTTCAAAAGTACGTGATTAGTGATTATGGAGTAATTTGTATTGATTTGTTTATCCGAGTGAAGAAAAGAAAAGGTTTCGTCTATATACTGTAATTCTATGGAACTTGCTAACTATGTAAACAAACAATATATTGAAATTGACATCTAATGTCAATTTTAGTATGGCGGCTTGTTTACATAGTTAGCAAGTTCCATAGAATGACACTTTACATAATACATTTGAGACAGTCTTTCTCTGTACCTTCAGAGGATCGACGCCAGGCGAAAGGATAAAGAACATGGCAGTGGTTGCGTTGCTCTCCTCGAAGGAAACAGCCAGGGGCGGAGTTCTTGCTTCAACATACTTCGTTCCGAGATTCTCTTCACAGAATGCACTAAATCGATAAATATTAATAGTATAATGAATCTGGACATCCAGTTCTAAACTATGGTTTAAGTTTCAAGTCTCTAGGTTATTCGGAAGTTAGTTGTGAATCGAGACAATTTGTACCGATCAGTCGAACAATTACTGTTAAGAAAGCGAGCAAATAAACATGTGGAAAAAATTACAATAACATAACCGGTCAAATTATACATGCAGTTTCAAGATTGCAGCCTTCGAACCTGCTACATATTATTAGCGTAGGCTAAGATAGTAAAAGGATCCCGTTGGCACCATTCGGGTGCAGAGATGTAAAAATAACTGATGACTAAAATTTTATAATTCAACTAGAGACTTTTTACAGCAAGCGCTCTCAAGAAAGAGCTTATTTGTGACCTTGAAGCGTAAGACATCCTGTCGGGCCGCAGAGCTCGCATGATGCATAGGCGTTGCAGCGATGTCTTGTTCTTCCACTCCCCGGGCAGTTTGTCTCTCTCAGGAGCTTCACCGTCTGTGTACTTTTGCCATCTGTGTGTTTCGCATAAATGTGTCAATGCCATAGGAAAATGGTCTTAAAAGATCTAAGTATTTTGTCATCGCCTAAATAATGATTCTGTGTGTATTCCGCAGTTCTAATTTTTTTAGTTTTCACGATAATTGAACTCAAAATGGTAATGTTAGAATAAAACATCTGAACAGTTTTGCTTCAATCCGATTATGCCTAAAATTTTACTAAATTCCTTATAACTAAAATAAATAAATAACTTAACAATATTATAATCAATCATCATCGATAGTAGGTATTGACAGTATACGAGTAGTCAAATTCACAACTAAGTTTACACTTTAGTAACTTATCACTTTAATCGCTATGACTATTTGAAAGAAAGAAAAGAAACAAAGAAATTTAGATATATGATAATTTAATAGACGGTAAAGTAGACAAGGTACTAAAGTAAACATGTTGACTTCGACAGTATGTCAACTGCAAAGATTTAATTCGATAACCAAGACTTTCAGTGCGGTAAAACGTCATCATCAAAAATCTACGATAAAAAACAATTTGAATATCTTCTCCACTTTTTGTGTTCATGCTTTTTACAAAGGTAATTAAATAAAACTAAATTTATGTCGTATTTTTTTGGGAAATTTTGTGTAACTTAAATTCGGAATAACGATGATAAGAAGTTTTATGGGCTTGGATGCATAAGTCGCGGGCAAAAGCTTGTTATCTAACCATAATATGAATACAATACCTCTTTACCGCTCCTTCTATATCTTTGTCCAAGTTTTCAAAAGCGTCCATTTTCGATAATGCTATAATGCCACCAAAACCATTATTGGAAAGCCAAGGATACGGGGAGTTTTCAGGTGCTACCGCAAATTTTAACAAGAAGTCCAGTTCTTTCGCATCCAATCTTCCTTCAGATTTTAAGACCTTAGAGCAAATTGATGGTAAATAATTTTTAGCCATTAAAAGCAAAGGTCGATTAACGCTTTGCCTATGATAATATTTATGTACCTGCAGTGCAATCAAGAACAAAAACACCAGCTTATCCCTCTCGAAGAGGCCGCGGGAAGTGTACATGAAGACGCAAAAGGTGATGTTGTCCAGCAGGTTGCGGACCCGAACCTCGAGCTCATCCGCAGGTTCAGCCTTGGCCAGCGCATCCTTGAACACGACGCTGTAAGCTTTCAACGAGAACTGGTACATAGGGTTAATCTTGTAAATCTCGTTCATGATGAAGTACAGCAGTGATGCACGGGTGGCTGCTCGCCTGTAAATCAAGCACGAGTACATAACGTTAGCTGGTTTCTAGTTACCCGTGTGTGGTTTTAGGACCGGGAAACGGTTTTTTTTGTATCCCATAACCCATATTAAACCCATAATGAACGTATTGACAGTTGCGCCCGCACTGCTAACCGCATTTTTCTAGGCAGTCCGGCTCGGGAAGCGTAGCGGCATCGCTAACTGACAAGGCCTTAAATATTTAAAAGTCACGCAATGACATATTAAAGTAAAAAAATGTCGTGTTAATTTTCTATTGACAACTATAGCAATAAATGATTTATCAAACAAAAAACCGCAAAAAAACCTTTTCAAATAATACACAGGTTAGTCAAACTCTAGTGCGCTTCTAGTTAAAAATGTTGTAGGATGCCGACTTCAGTTTGACTGACCTATTACCATTTAAATAGAAGTATTTTTTTTGGGTTTTTGAAGGCGGTTTTTATTTTACATTTTATTTTATACTTTTTAGTGATCATAATATGCGTTATGTAGTCCCACTTCTCAATGAATATGAACCACAGGATACCGCAAGCAACGCCGCTGGAAAGTCATGTTGTGTCAGTCAGTGCATATATTTAAACCATTCAAATATGCTTCGTCATAGTCACTCAAATATCTTAATTGAGATATCTTATCGCCACGCTTGAAAGAGTACCATTGAGGATTTCCTATGGACATCTGTGGTCTTAATCATCAGTCCCACTTCAACAAATAATACTTTCTGAATACAAATGCTGACCTTGTTAATGAAAATACCAAAATCTGTATATGTATGCCTATAATATTTGGGGAGTTCTTTGAATCCTCACGGGTCCCCTCATCATATACCGACTTGGTGACAAACCGAAATAAAAAAGTACTTAGCTCATTCATCCGTAACTCATTTATTCGATCATAACTGAAAAGATATTTCATCATGTGCATTTAAACTTATAGAAAAGCAGTATTTGAACTGAAAAATCACACAATTTAAAAGTGGATCAAAAACGATGCTTCTATTTGGTGTATATCTGTTAGGTCTATTACTTATATCAAAATATATTGGTGTAATGTAATAAATATGCTATGATAAGCCTTAATCTAAATGCTCGCCTGTATTTTTCTCGAGCGTCGTCAATCTTAACTGCTGTTATTTTCCCCTCCTCGACTTTTATTTCAATATCACCAGCGGTTTTTTTGGTGGTTTCCAAGTTTATTACCAACGCTGAGTCGCTAAGAATGTCCGCGCCGGCATTAGCTAACCGCTTTAATAGGTCATCTTCAAGTGTCTTTAAAGTGATTTTGAAATCATTCATTTGTTTCGTTAGACCAGCTCGCAGCGTTTCCAAGTCGGGTCTTTCAGCTTTTACTACTTCTCCTAACAGTTGCTCCTCAAGACTGTAAAAATAGGTATATTACACATATCTGACCTCGTTACAATGAAACACGGGTTACGAGAAGCTCCCAAGTACTCACCCATCCCTAGTGACGGTGAAATTAATAAGCGTGCATTGAGCCTGCATCTCAGGCTGGTAATGCGGGTTGGCAAGCTTAGTTTGTAGCAGCAGGCGAAAATTAGGATGGTAATCTATTTCTCTATCACCAATCTGAAAATTTTGTTTAAGTATTTTTTACCATTCTACACTACTATTAATTGTATTGTTACTACTAGTTTTAAATGGTAACTCTCTGTGGTGTGCAATAAGGAGGATTTTATTATATTGTACCGTTTTTCAGTAATTTTCTTAATGTTACCTTTAACACTTTTCCTTTCCTAATGAGTACTCGGCCTAGTAACGGCTCCAGCACAGCATCAACAGTCTCTCCTATATTCTCCAAAAGCACAATTTCGCCATTAGAGATAGCTCGTTCGATGCGATCTAAATAGCTGCGTTGTGTGAGACGGACGACCACCAAAGTTTCTCCGTATCTGGATTTAATCCATTTTATGCCTTGCCTTAAAAATAGAGAAATCCTTTAAATTAGTATATACCACAGTCGGACGGTCGATTACCTATCTCCCATACTTGTGCAACAAAGGTAAAAAATATTATTTTACTTTATAACATCGAGTGAGATATCATTGGATAGCTCTTAAAAGTCATTATGTATCTTAATCGTTTAGGATATAACGAATTGAAATCGAAAACTATCACACACAAGAAAAACTAGATTGGTTCTTGAGATACAGGCGGCTTAAGTAGGTAGTATTATGATTTATCGTAGGAACGAGTACCTACTAAATACATCTTTAAATAGGAAATTTGTTCATACTTGTTGTTTCTTGAGATAGTTTTTGTGTTTGTAACATCGGTGAACATGCTTTGTTCCGTTGTTTATCATTACGTTATGAGAAAGAAAGGCTGCTAGCAACACTCACAACTGCGGGTCGATCATAAGCGGCCAGCGCGCGGAGTTGGTGAGGATGGTGGCATTTTCGGAGCTCATGGTGTCCGTGGGCAGCCCCTCGTTATTCCAGCAGGCGACTTGCGCATCGTCTGTCAACATTGTCAAAGGTTCCAGACCCTCCGTCGTGTGAATTTTTGGCTGAAAAAAACACAATGGACAACCTATGTTTCCATTCCTCGTTGCTCTATGATAATCAAAATTACGACTTCGTACTCTAAATACTCACGTCAGTTTGACCGAGTGAGGGCACCCAGTCCTCGTTCATGAGTAGCAATCGGTAGCGGCGCATGAAGCAACCAACGTAGGAAATGAACGCGCTCACCAACAGCACGTCGCCGGGTAACATTATTCCGGACTCTTTCAGTCTCACTACAGTTTCAGACCACCTGAGATCGACAAATTTATTCAAAGTAGATCCACATCCCGATATGCATTAAGCTGGGTTCACAAAATTTAAACCTACTGTTCAGGCAGGGGGGGTCTACTACGCTGTGTTTTACGGTTTACCTTTGAAATGTCGACACTCATTTCATCGACAGGCATTTCCACGTGCAGAAGTTATATTTTTTTTGTGGGCACAGGTCTAACCTAACCTAACCTACATAATCTATGCTTAAGATAACCTAAAGACAATAAGATTTCAGCAGAAAGTAGCTTTCGATGAAATTAAATTCGGTGAAACGACACGAAAACACGATTTCGATGAAATGAGTTTCGACATTACAAGGGGATCTCGCTTTTTATTGAACTCATTATTACTTACGGGATATAAATAATCTGCTCCTTTGCAACCAAATACTCACATATTTTTTCTTGGCATTCTATATACGAGAGTGGACTAGTGGCGCTATTTTATGATGACCTTTGTATGTATATTGTACTGGACAAAGAAAATGTTTAAGTATAATAAAGACATACCTGATTTTTTCCGAAGCTAAACCGTTTACCAGTCTATTAGCCAAGTCGATGGTGTAATTGGTAGCATCAGCTTCAGCCTGACATTTCATTTTTTCATTTACAGCTTCTTGGAAAGCTTTCATTAGCACCCCCAATTTTTCTTCCAATTCCTGTAGCACAAACATTTAAGTAATCTTTTAAGCCTCATAGTCATCTAGTTGTAACAGCCAATGTCAAGGCTCACAAGCCAATGTCATCAATACATGACCGACATTACATGTCATCACATCACTACATAGTATAAAACAAAGTCGCTTCCCGCTGTCTATCCCTATGTTTGCTTAGATCATTAAACCTACGCAACGGATTTTGATGCGGTTAAAGAGGAAGGTTTATATGTATAATACTTTAACCCGGAACGCAGCGAGGGCGGGTCGCTAGTTCTATAATAAAATATAATTCATCGATACTATGAGAGAGAATGATAGTTGTGTATGTTCCTTCCGTGACACAATGCGCTCACGGGTGGCAGGTAATCAGAACTATCATTTATTTACATGGATTTGATCGGTGAGGAAAGAGAGCTTGTCTCTGGCAGCCTGCAGCTCGGCATTGGCGGCGTTGAGCGCTCTTCTCTTGGGCTCAACCACCACGAACACGTCGTAGAACTTGCAGATGTTGATCACCCACGAGCACAGGCCGGCTGCCGCCGCCGACTTCGTTAGGATGTTTTCAGGGTTGAATTCTGGATTTTTAATGTACGGCTGCACCGCCTAGTCGCAAAACACACAGTTGTGAGTTCAGGGATACCATAGTAATCAAAGAAATGCGATTAGTAAAATTACCACAGTGTTTTATTGACATTATCCATAAGGTTCTAATCACACTCGCGCACTCCTATAAGAGATTCTCCGCTCGTGTGTCTGTTAATGCTACACGCTATTTGATAGGAAATGGTACGAACCTTTATTACGTCAGGGTGGATGTTCTCCTTGTCGTAATAGACGAGGTCGTTCAAGAATTGATCCACTTTTGCCATTATAGTCTGGAAAAAATAAAGTGTGAGGTGTGGATCTTGCGTCTGTCGATTCAAAGAGTCGACTGTCCCGCGATATTTATTTATTTTAAAGCGGATATATCTGAGAATCAGTCGTTATTAATGAGTATATCGTCACTACTTTGAAATTACCTCGTATCTCACATTTCGTGATGTACGATTTCAAACTTAAACTTTAACTTTTTACGAAATATGAGAATTGGTTTTTTCAAAGTAGTGACGACATACTCGTACCTTGCAAGACTTCCAAGATCTGTCTTTAGGAATCTTTCCCTTCTTAGAGAACAAAACAAGCACGGCTGCAGTGACCGTGACGACAGCTTCTGGTGGAGACCCGAAGGCTTTTAACTCCGTCAGGTTATTCTTGTTTAAAGTATTTAGAGCTTCTTGGGCCGCGATTAGAGCTGGCTCAGCCTTTGCCAAGTCATCAGCGCAAATCTTTGCCTTTATTGTGACGTCTTCTTCAATAACCTTCACTTTCTTTTCTTCTTCGGCAGCTGTATTAAGGATACGACAGTTAACAAACGCAGAAAAAGTTATATACAGAGACTCGAAAAATAAGGGTTGATATTAAACCAAACCAATAAAACCTAAAGTTAACAGTTCAGGAAATGTATAATTACCAAACGCTTTTTCTTTGGACACTTTTTCGCTCTCTGCGCCCACTACGTCAATGAGTTCTTCAGCGGCTCTGTTCTTGACTTTGAGTATTATTTCTTGCTCCGCTAAAGTCACCTAGACATTATAAGACTGAGATAAAACTATTATACCTTAATAAATATTTTTTGATGCATTCAAATTGATACGTTTTAATCGCACGTTGCACCTTTTTAATGCCTCCCTTTTTTTGGGAATTTGATTAGTTGGAGTGTACCCTGATATTGATTTTGTAATATTTTTTTTAATTTAAAAGTAAGTACTACGTAGGAGTTGCACTTGCAGTCTTGCACCAACGGAAATACACCTCATTACTCGGTGTAACCTCATTCTCAGATACAACTAAACAATGAGATCTGCAATAGAATTCAGCTTGGTTCCCATAATACAAAATTCAGTACATACAAAGACCTTTTTAATGACACACATATCATTCAGCTCTGTTTCTTCTGGGCCCAGACTTCATACAGCCCATGGTCTTTTACGCAAATTTTTAGCTTAGTCTACATCCCAAGGGCTACCAAAACCACTTTGTTACTCCTTCATGGTCAAGTACAAGTAAAGTAAGAAAAACTCATTAGTACAAGGTAATCACGAGTCGACCCCCTAAGCCACTGGGCTAGGGCATTGACGCTCTTCTTATAGAATCGCAAATAGATAATTTTGAGCTCTTCAACTATCCAGCTACTTCTGCTGCTGACTGTACCTACTGATAGCATGTTAGAGGAAACCAGATCTATCAGGGGTCGCAATCAAGCATTCATGCATCACTTCCCTTCTAAATGTTAAAAAACTATACAATTACAGTTTTTAATAAACTACCTTCAGCACAGCGACATCGGCAGCACACGACGCCAGCTTCTCTAATCCGTTTTCCAACCTGGTTATCATCATCCTCAAGTTGGAAGTCTTCTCGGTGAGCAGTTTGCTGTAGAGCGCGATTTGTTCGAGGAAAGTCTTCGGCGTCGTGTAGTTGTATCTTTTTTCATTTTGGAAATATACCGCCGACATTTGATTTACGCTTTGGTGCACGTGGGACATGAAGTCTGATACAGAGTCGACTAATACCGGCTGCCAATAATAAAAATGGTTAAAAAAATCGGAGAAAACGATTTGTTGCAAACGCAAACCTCAGAAACAAGCTATCTATTGCTGGTAAAAAGATATAGCACGTGATACAGTGATAGCTTAGTATTTAGTAGGAGCGCGTTAGTATCGCATGAGTACGGAACCCCCAAAAAGGGTTACGTCCAAGCATGCGTTAGTAAGAAATAGCAAAGTACCGGTAGAGCTTCTACTTCAGCGATGAACCGCTTGGAGACGGAGCGCAGTGCCTCGGCGGGCCACTCGTGGAACCAGTTGATGGAGGTGCAGTTGACGAGCGACGGGAACTTGCGCGCGCGTACTCGCAGCGTGGCCCCCACCGGAGAGAAGCACAGAACGACCTGATCGTTGCATTACTTGGTAGAATTACCGTCATCATCACTCAAAATATCTCATTTAAAAGCATAAGTACAAAAGACCTACCTACCTTACCTACCTTACCTTTACCTTTAGAAAAGTGGCAACCCAACTATCTCCCGTTATTGTCATTAATTTGTCGAACGACCTGCCTAATCCCTATATCCATTTGGGACCTCCCATAGTCATTAATTTACCCAAAAAAATGACCCTATTTAAAATAGTATATTTTCTGACTAGTTATTCCACAATCGTGTTTTTCGGGACCGATTATAAATCTTGATCCTACTGCTGGCTGGTACTGTGTAACCACAAATCCGGTTCCCTAATTTACTAGGTTAAAACGCTATTGCGTTTGACGTGTTTTGGTTTTGTTCTTAATTCGGCCGCCATTACTTTCAATTAAATAAGAGTTATTACGGAAAAACGTCAACTGCAATATCGTTTTTACCGTGTAGAATCTCAGACTTGAATTCAATTAATAATAAGATTAAAAATGAGCAGCTGCTCACTTTAAGCATGGTTCGAACTCTGTTGATAAAGAATCGCCAACAATTCTCTCGCGTGTCAGGTACCCCACTCGCTTTAGTCTGGAACAAAACGATGTCGCAACATACAATACAAAATAAAAAGGATATACATTGTCGTTCTTGTCAACAACCATCTTTCGAAATGTTGATAGGGCAAAGCACACAGTTATTGCCCGCGACCAGTGATTACCCACTACATTTTTTAGAGACTGCGATCACAGAAATAAACATTTTCTTACATAGAAACATAGCTTTGTTACTGATTGTTACACAAGCTAATATTTTTAAGTGATTACGGACTCTAAAAAATAAAGTGGGCAATCACTGGTCGCGGGCAATAACTGTATGGTTTACGCTAGGTCTACCAGAATCTCATGTCGAAAAGGAAAATCCAAATTTATAGCTTGCTACTCCGAAGTTTTTATTTCTTTGGGAATCATTCCATGTTCCAGGGTTAAATTATAATATCACATCGGTGTAATTAACCATATACCTACTCGTATGCCGTATCAAAAATGTATTGGATGTGATGCGTATAACGATTACAAAGTAACGTAAGTTAATTCCATACATTTGGCAGATTTAGAAAATCTTTTACGTTAGCGTTAAGCGTCATGTCTATGTGCCCCTGGCACGAGTCCTACTATGAATATATAGCATAGCATATTTAGCATAGTTTTGTTTTCGTAGATAAATCAGAAGGATCTTCGGTATATATTATGTATAACTTTGACTATAGTTCAACAAAGAAGGTAGTATTAGCAACTCACCTCGCCTCGTACACCATTGATAATGTTTTCAGTCTCGTCCTCCGCCAGTAACTCAGGTATTTCTCCTGATGCAAGTAAATCGTTGATGAGCACTAGGAAGCGCTCTTCCGCCACTTGAGCATCGGTCATTAGGAACATGATTCCTATATTCTTCAGACCAGCCTTTATATATAATGCGGCTGAAAATATTGCACTATTTATAAGCAGAATTGTAAAATGTAAATAGTTTTAAGATAATTACGAAAAAAAAAGTTACCCAAGTCAACTTTCAAGTCGGCCATACAATAGCCTTTTCGCAATTGTATTTGGAACGGTTCAAGCGCAGAAATAAACGCGGACAATCTGGACAAAGACTGTTTACCAGAGCCTCCAACACCAACCAGTAGGGCATTTCCTCTTGGAGCTTCGAGAATACGATTGATCCTTCACCAAAAAATATTGCGGTTTTAATAAACATAACAATAGTTCTATTTAATAGTTCAAACCTTTTAACTATACCCTATTAATTACCTGCAGATGTGGTACATGGCGTCCTCAAACAGCACAAGGTTCATGGTGGCCACCAAGTCGTTGTATCCGGAGAGTGACTCTTCCAGCAGTTTCTTGATCTGATCCCAATCTCTTATAGGGAAATATTTGGGATCACCAATTCCTTCCGCGAAATGGCAATATATCAGTGGCTTTTCGAATACAATGTTTTCATCGAAGCCCTAGCAATAATAAAAAATATTGCTCATTATTTTATTTATCGTTGCATGTGGGATAGTGAAACCAAAATATATTGGGTACCTAAATTTCTATAATAGGGAGCAAAAATTGTTTTAAAACTTTGTATTCCTTTAAAATCTTTAAAACGCACATTCACCAATCAGCGATAAGACCGCGTCGCCTGTTGTTACCTTACCTGGGTCTTCTAAATTGTGCAAATTCTTTGTAATGTTTTTCTTTGGTGGACAATAAAGTGTTTTGTATTGTATTGTATTGTATTCGCCCTTCCTTCGGAATAGCCCCGCCTGACTTTTTCCGTTTTATATTTTATTTTTCAATTATAATTTTATGCATTAGCTTTGTTTAAAAACAATATACTGTTTTCGTTAATCCTTTTCCAGGCCGCACCAATCTAGGTATTTTAACATAGAATGCAATACATATTCAAGTTATTTACGTATTGGTAATTAATTTCAGAGCAAGTAAAATTTCACGTTAATTCAATTAGATTTAAACCTTAAATTAAGGTACTAAGGTTGAAATTGTAACTAAACCTATGTGATCAATATACAGCCACAGCCTGGAAAAGGGTTTACTCGATGTGTCCAAATTAAAGACGAAAGACGGTAAGTACCTCACAAGATTTTTTGATAACATCCGTTATAAGCTTGCTGAAGGTCTCATTGTCTGCGGAATCAACGAATTTGTCACAGTACACGCGAGTCGCCTCGTGCATCCACAACCTGACCAACTCAGACGACCCCTTTACAGCGTCTCCTGTTGTAAACAGCATACCCTGCAGACAAATTATTAATAACGAGTTATGGCTAGCGGAAAGCGAAGTGTTCGTAGGCCATCCACAAGGTGGACCTAGACCTGGTAAGGATTGCAAGAAGTGGTAAAAGATGAATAAGTATATGTCTTCAAGTATGTAACAGTGTACCAATAGCAAATTGCGGAAACGGAAGTAAGTAGGGGAGGCCGCCGGCCGGGGCTTTTTTAACGGGTTTAAGTATTAACACGTCAGTCAGGTTTTTAGGATTCCGTAGTCAAACTAGGAACCGTCCGTCCGTCCGTCCGTCCGTCTGTCCGTCCGCAGCCTAGCGCAGAGACTCTTAGTACTAGAAAGCTGTAATTTGACATGAATACTGTAATATGACTATGCAAAATGTGGTTACAGAATTATTAACAAGTTTAGAGTTGTTGGTATTCTGTTGCTCTGCCTACCCCACTCTGGGAATAAAGGCGTGACATTATGTATGTATGTGTATGCATATTAGTCACGCCAACAATAAAAAGGAAAAACGTATTTTTTTAGGGTACCTTACCTACACGTAACGTGGTGATGTATTTTATTTGTAGGTGTCGTTGGATAGGTCTTCTAAAAATATTACGGGTTTGTCGAGACCATTTTTTGATGTAGTAATTCGTTTATGAAATATTTAGCTTTAAAGCGCTAATTTTTGTTAGACTTAAGTGTCCCCCCCGGTGTGTAAACTAACCTAACCTAACCTATAGGGTTCTACACAAAGGTCCTGAAATAAATCCAGAATAATTTACAGTTTCGGAAAAAAACGCGGGTCGTCAAATGATATTTTTGTGAAATGAATCATTTGTAAAATGTTGGTTATGAAATGACAGGATCCCCCGCTAACCACTAAAGGATTAAAGCTTATTTAATTAAGTAACGATAATAATTGTTATCATGGCAATATATAATTGCTTTAGCTTTTTAGTGGTTGGTTTTTCTGTAGTTCTGCCTACCCCACTCTGGGAATGAAAGCGTGATGTTATGTATGTATTTATACAGTGTTTTTTTTAAATGGGACAGTATGGGGAAATCCGAATCTAAAGGAAATAGAGGAAAAGTGTCCAAGGAGACATTAGGTGTTTTTTTATGTAAACAAATTTGGCTCATTAAAATTTTTGGTCAAGCGTGAGTTGTTCTTAAAAAATTATAAAGTTGGTAATTTTTTTTTTTGACGCGGGTCGACTCTGTTTCATGTAAGGATTATTTCATTGTATGGAAAGAAAAAAATCTGAACAGTAGAAGTTGGTCAAATTTAATGAAAACTAATCTTCATACAATTGCAGTATTCGCCTTTTAATATTGTCACAAGTGCCTAGGCGTGTAAAAAAATATTTAAAATTATTCCATTTTTAAATTTCGATAATCGATAAGAGCTCCAGATGATTCAAGAGAAGAAAATTTTTTTTAATCTTCGTAAACATCATGGCACGCGATAGTCTTGAAATTATAAAAAAAAGAATTCAAATTTGGAACGTAAGTTATTTCTGCAGCAAAGAATTCAAATTTGGAACGTAAGTTATTTCTGCAGCTGTGATTTTGTTTCCAATCAGTTCATGCTTGTAATTTTATTCATCATGGCGTTAACTAATTCACATAAAGTTGATTTGATTGAGGCGTATTTTCTTAATTATCGCAGTAGAGATAATGCACTTAAGTGGTATCAAGAACGCTATCCTGACCGTGTAGTACCGAATCGCAAGATATTTGATAGTTTAATAAAGAACCTAAGACAGGAAGGCTGTTTCAAACCTAAGCGTAAAAGGCCGACGATAGTCAATAGTGAGTTCATAACTATTGCCGTATTGGGATATTTTGAAGCATATCCAAAAGCTTCGTTACGGGAAGCAGCTGAAACTATCGGTATTCATAAATCAACTGTAAGGAAGATATTGAAGGCTCATAAATACAAGTGTTACATAGAAGGTCGACTTGTACAAGCGTTACTACCTGGAGATAAAGACCGCAGGTTACATTTCTGTAATTGGTATGTGGCTCAGACTATTAGAAATAGATGTTTTCCTAATTTTATTATTTGGACTGATGAATGCAACTTTTCGAACAATGGCATGTACAACAGGAGAAATAACCATTACTGGTCAAAAATAAATCCGCTAAGAACTACAGAAACCCACAACCAAATCCGATTTTCTTTTAATTGTTGGTGTGCGATATTACATAACAGAATTTTTGCTATCAAAATTTACCAAGGAACGCTAAATAGTGAAAAATATCAGGAAATCTTGAACATGGCTGCAGATTTAGTAGATGAGACTATTAGCTTAAGGAACTTTGGTAAGATAATCTACCAACAAGATGGTGCACCAGCCCACAACAGTAGGGCAAGTAAACTGTGTTTGGACGAGCAGTTTCCAAACCGTTGGATGGGTACATATGGGCCGATAAAGTGGCCCCCACGATCGCCCGACTTAACGCCATTAGATTTTTTCTTATGGGGTTACCTTAAGGGTCGAATTTATGAATCCCGATACAACTCCGTACAAGAATTAAAAGATGCTGTTTACAACACTTTAAACACAATTCACCATAAGTCTCTGTTAAATGCAACTAGAAGTGTCTTGAAGCGTGCTCGTACCTGCATAAGACAAGACGGCGGCCACATCGAACATTTACTCAAGTAATAAACCAACTGTATGAAGATTAGTTTTCATTAAATTTTTTACACGCCTAGGCACTTGTAACAATATTAAAAGGCGAATACTGCAATTGTATGAAGATTAGTTTTCATTAAATTTGACCAACTTCTGCTGTTCAGATTTTTTTCTTTCCATACAATGAAATAATCCTTACATGAAACAGAGTCGACCCGCGTCAAAAAAAAAATTGACCAACTTTATAATTTTTTAAGAACAACTCACGCTTGACCAAAAATTTTAATGAGCCAAATTTGTTTACATAAAAAAACACCTAATGTCTCCTTGGACACTTTTCCTCTATCTCCTTTAGATTCGGATTTCCCCATACTGTCCCATTTAAAAAAAACACTCTGTATACATGTAATACACAGCCTACACATGTATCCTAAACATCAATTTACATATTTGTAACTTCGAGACTTCCGTACAAACTTCACTTACTTCCTCGTGGTCCTACTAATTTGTCCTACTAGTCAAAAAGTGAACCTAGACTTGATCACTAAATACTAATTGTGGTTGTAAAAGTAGGTAGGTTAGGTTCGTTAGGTATCTTCAGATGCCCGAAGGGCAAAACCACTTAGAAGCAGGAGCTCCGCCCTTGGGCGGGGCTCCGTCAAAGTCAGTAGGACAAAAATAGTAGGACCACGAGGAAACGGCCCAAACTTCAGCCCCCAAATTAACCCCGTTAGGAGTTGAATTTCGAAAAATCCCTAATTATACGACGAATACATTACAAAGTCAACCCCTCTTAAAAAAACAAATTTCTATCTTCAAAGGTTTGGGCTGGGCAATGATGAGTAAGTCAACCGGGCTCTGCCCTTTATATGATAGCGTACCTACGTTTGTCTATAATTATTTGTAATTAAGAGGGCGACGAGCGTCCAACATGTATACAACAGTAAAGCACTCTTAGGTTTTAAGATAACACTTTAGTTTATTATAAAACACAATAAAAGTAATCAGGGCGCCACTGGGCGCTCGGCGCCCTCTTAAAGGCGTTGTTGCTCGAAATAAATATTTATTATTCTAAAGCTGGGTACGAATCTGAGCGGCTCAGCCTGAGGCATGCTCGCCCGGCGCGGCGAGCTGCTCGCGAGCCAAATTGTTGCACATAAACATGCGCGGGTGAGGCAGGGTGCTCGCTGCGAGCCGACATTTCAAAATGGCGTCGGACACGATGACAGCCGTGGGTGGGTTTATCATAATTCACCGAATTATTAACAAAAAGAAGACAAAATCGCCTCGGTGGTGGAACGGCTCAGCAACTTCATCAAATTTGTACGCGCCTCGCCCACAAACGAGTTAGAACTTGTCGTTCTGCCCGCGGCATGCTCGGATACAAGTCCAATTTACGCGAGGCACGCACACCGAGGCGCCTTTGAGCACGGTCAAAAGACCGACTCTCGCCGGCTCGCTGCGCGCCGCTCACCCGCTGCTCGCGCACAGCGCGTGAGCGCGTACTAATTTGAGCAAAATGGGTGAGCCGTGCGTGCCTCAACCCGAGGCTGCTCTAATTCGTACCCACCTTTATTCGCAAATGCTCGCCGCTCATCACACAAATATCTGCCCTTACTGGTATTTGTGGAACTCCCTCCCAGTGGAGCTGCGGCAGGCTAAATCTCTACCTATCTTTAAGAAACTTCTCCATGAGCACTTTTTGTCGCAGTTATAATAGTATTGTCTCAGTTCATTTCTCTCAATATGTTTCACTCTTCATTTCTGTCGCGTGGCTGTTTTTTTTCCCTTATGTGGATGTATTGATATTCATTTGTATTTATTTATTATTATCTATTTATGTATGTAAGTCATTATAATGTATTAATTTGTATTAATATGTATTTGATTATCTATTTATTAGTTTGGTAAGCGTCTATTTATAGGTATATTGTGTTCAAAGTTCCTTGTTATTGTTCGAAATTAGTCTGCACCACCTACTGTGTAAATTGTTTTAACTTGACATCTTATCCCTTGTAAGGTTGTCTGGAAGAGATCGTTAATCAGCGATAAGACTGCCTGTTGTTTACCTGGGTCTTTTTAATTGTGCTATTTCTCTGTAATGTTTTAGTTTGGTGGACAATAAAGTGTTTTGTATTGTGTTGTATTGTATTGTATTGTATTTGAAGCCGGGACCTCTAGCTTCGCAGGCAGGGTCACTAACAACCAGGCTAACGTGTCGTCAGATAGGTAACTTCATCATAATGTCTATTCTTAACCCTCTGCGACTGACGTGACGTCTATCAGACACCGCCAAAAAAAAATCGCTTATAGCGTGAAATAGGTCTGTATCGCTCAGCAACCTCTCCTAAAGACTCGGGGCCATTATAAACTAACCTATGTTAAAAACTCCAGATTTTTTTACCTTGTTCAAGTTAATGTCATTTTTTTATTTAGAAGCCCATATACATGCTTATTATAAACTCCACATGAAAGTTAAATAATCATGCTATAC
Source organism: Acleris holmiana (assembly GCA_949316455.1). NCBI lineage: Eukaryota > Metazoa > Arthropoda > Insecta > Lepidoptera > Tortricidae > Acleris > Acleris holmiana. The sequence continues at coordinate 5,838,228 of OX438778.1, forward strand.
ACTAAATAAACAATACTTATCAATGCCCATTAGTATTTTTTCTATGTTTTATCAAAAATGACGTCTGACAGACTCCACCTCAGTAGAATGTTTCTAAAAAAGTCACCACAGTTGCAGAAGGTTAAACAAGAGGGTGGTGTAAACAGTAGCAATTGGCGACCATGCCAAAAAATCCTCTACCTGAAATATATTAGAGAGATCTCTCAAGTTGAACACGTAGTGAAACTTAATGGCTGTTGGCAAAAAGAAGGATGACAGTTTGCTGTGCAGCGCCAGAGCAGCGTTGACCAGGGTTTCGCAATACTTCTGGACCATCAGGTTGAACTTGTTCAAAGGATTTGCCATGTGTTGCGACAAGATCTGTTTGTAGATGTGGAAGCACGCTTCTAGAGCTGGAAAACTGGATCAAATTTACAATTAATTAGCAAACATCAACATGAGCAGTGGTCAGCTCTTGGGAAGCGCTGCCCGTAAAGCAGAATAAACACCTTTTTTAATTTGGTCTAGTACACATTCGTCAGATTCCTTTTTCGTCAGAATAAATTATAACCTGTTTTTTTTCGGACGAAAACGGACTTTCGAGCAGATTCCGCTATCGTCAGAATAAACACATATTACCTGATACGCGGATGACCATACAATACGTAGGTAGGTTTAGGTTATGTTAGTTTTGCAGCAGGCCCGGAGGGCCAAACCATCCAGAAATAGGAGCTCCGCGTAAGCGGAGCTCCGTCGACACTGCCTAATGTTAAATAATATAATGTAACAAATAAATAAATTATAAAAATTAACCAAAGTTTTTTCTGTCCAAAAAGTAATTCCGTTTTCGTCCGAAAAAAAACAGGCTATAATTTATTCTGACGAAAAAGGAATCTGACCAATGTGTACTAAATCTTTAATTTACCTCACAGCAAATGTGCAAAAATGCCTTTGTAAGCGAGGGTCAATTGTAAAGGAGCCCGATGTAGGGTTCATGCACGACACGAACATGCAGTTGGAGATCTCTTTCAAAGACAGCTTCTGTCTGTCGTACCTGTATATGAAAGAACAGTCATGAGTTATCAATTCTCAGTGTACTCCTCCATTTTCAAAGACCATATTTACCAATGTTTATAGTCCATGAACTCCCTGATGAGGGTATGCGGCTGCACGGTGCCGTACTTGTCCACTTCAGGCATATTTAAATCATCGACGAAGTAGATCATAAACTTGCTGCCCGGCGGACCGAAATTGCGGCCTGACTTCTTCTCTAAAGGCTTTTCAAGCACTTTTTGTATCATTTCTAGAAAATAACGCAAACCATGCCAGAAAAGAGGTATTTAGAGGTTTCATGATTATAGAACGGCATCTTAAGGACCAGAAAAAGTACCATATTACTGGTAGGCGATCCTCGTTATCGTTCGCTATTAAACTCGACGAACGTACTGAGTCCGTACGTCGAATGAGCCCGCTCGTATGACGTGGTTCACATGATCCACCGTTCGACAGAGAGCTGTTTTAATAAGAATGACATCTCCGGTCACTGCACTGATACAATTTGCCAGTGCAAATAAATAAATGGTGATTGCAGGGGTTCATTAATAATAACTTTTCGAATAACGATATTAATAAATAAATCTGCGTTGCATGAGTTTCAAATAATTTGTTGCAAAATTTTCCGGAATAAAATGTAGTGCTAAAACCATCACAATTAACTAACTTTCGCATTAATCGTTATAAAATAATGTAAGAATGTAATAATCTACTATTTGATTACATGTATTGATTACCGGATGTTGTGTAAAAATTAAGTGGGGCGTTCGTAATGGCGAAGGAGTCAGGTAAAGCGTTAAGCTTGGCAGCGACGCTCACTGTCTTGCCGCTCCCAGCGCTGCCCACCAGCATTACCGGTTTTTGCTTAACGATTAACAAATCCATAAAAAACCTAATTCGTGTTGTTTCCGAGGTTGATACTAAGCACGACTGAGAACAAAAAAAGAGTAAAATATTTTGTACTTAAATTAAATCAGAGACAGCACTAAATTAAGAGAAGAAAAAACCTGTAAAGGCAGATCTGGATCCAATTCAAAAGATTCCACTTTCTCGGACCACGGCAAAAATTTCTTTGTTTCAGGGTCAATGAAGAAGCTGAAAATAGTGCCGGTAGACGGAAACTTGACCTGTTTAAATTCATTGCAGAACCATTTACTAAACTCTGTGCGCCAGTCCACCAGCTGATCTTGGAAAAGAGCAGACCCGAAACCCCAAAGCACCGAGAACACGAAATAAATTTCGAACCTAGAATATAATAGAATAAATTAAATGGACGAACTTATCACAAAACAGATAGGTAACCAATTTTATTACATTTGAGAACGTAATATTTGACTTACCACTCCCTTGGGCATTCTGAAGGTAGCAGCGTCTTATTTAAGAAGCACTCGAGTAAATAGCATGTCAGTTGAATCTGTTGTAATTCCGTAAGAGGAGTTATGCGCTTAAATTTCTTAGAAGTCTCCAAAAGAGGAGGAATGTACCTATCGAACAATACAGTGAGCATTGCTTTCTCACTTTCGTCGTCTCGTGTTGTTTCAATCCACGACGCCACAAATCTGTAACATAACCATGGAATATTCTGTTTTAATTACAAGGATTTTACTATGAACAAGTTATTTCTTATTGATGATCCATGAAAATGGAGAATTTTCACTCACGGATTCCACCCTAGATCTTGAGGGTTAATGTACAGAATGCCGGCTCTCGATACAGTGGCAGGAGTAGCAGTGCGCAAAGTGGCAATCTCAAATAGCAAACGCATCGGTTTTGTTAAGGCTATGCGCTCATTGCTCGCTAGCGTTAGTACCTAAAACAAAAACGAGGGTGCGAAATTGTTATTAATGCTAGTAGAAGTGATAAAACGGAGTAGATTTTAATGCTCGTCTTTAACGGCACAAAATGAAATATTTTCCCATCAATTCTTGCATATGTTTATATGTAATGAGTATTTAACCTTATTATCGTCCATCAGTGTGTTCAAGCTCTCGATCCACATCGGGTCGATGTCTCCGTCCAGTACAATCCATTTAGGTCCGTCGCCGGGCATATTGGCCATGTCCCTCATAATAGTAGAGAAAAGACCATCTCTCCACTCTCTTGTAGCCGGGTTGATTATCCCAAATAGCTCATCGTTAGTAACCGCTTTCGGGTCCAAGTCGTTGTAAAATGGTTTAAGTTTCATCATCTGGTAAGTCTTGTTCAGACACTGCCAGACCATCGACTTGCCGGTGCCGGCGAACCCGTCGATGAACACCGAATGCCGCACGGCAAACAGCTCTACAAGCTGCACCATCTGGACGGACCGATGATAAAGTTTACTACTATTATGTAATGTAATAAGCCAAGTTTTTCACAAAAAGGCAGAATAGTCAAAGATTCGAATGTCACCATTTTTAAAGTTCCGCGCCAAAGTGGTTAAAAAGGAACCCAATTTGCTTATTACCATTATAAATTACGAGAAACATTAAGAAGTGGTGGTGATTCCAAAGAAACAATAACTTGCTAATTGGAGCAAAAATCTGTAAGGCGCACTTAAATTACGTTAATCGTTCGAGTAAGACTGCCTCATGCTTAACAAACTGCGTAGGCAGTTTGGCGAGTAAATTTAAAATTATGCCTTTGAAAAATAAATGAATAAAAAAATGCTTAACTTAGTCGGCTAAATTACGGACAGGTATGGTATGGCTCTAGGAAGCCGAAATATTTTGACACTTCGTCTACAATAAATAAAAGTATGTACCTTCAAAATAAATCCCGGTTCAGGCTGCAGTTTCATAGACATAGCAGCGTCTATAAGCTTTTGTTCGAAGTCCATGTCTCGTTTCCTGGGCACGTCGAGCGCAGGGAACAAGTCTCCGATGAGACCCATGAATATCGGAGTATCATCAGTCACGATCTTAGGAACATTGAAATCTCGCAAAGCTCTCATAAGCACTTGGTCTTCCGGTCTTAGACGATCTCCTCGCTAGAACAAAATAGGTTATACGATGTATTGTTATAATAACTCATCTAAACATAATTAATTTGCCTTTTACAATCGTTGCCTTTTACCTTGAGGGAGCCGGCGACGACGAGCACCGACTTGATAGCCCGCAGGCCCCAGTCGTAGTGGTCTTGCTTGGAGAGCAGCTCGCGGCACAGCGTGTACAGCGTGATGAACTTGCGCGCCAGCAGCCGCGCGTCCTGGAAGCCTTCGGCCACCAGCATGATCTCGCAGATCAGCTCGAAGTCTGGCACCACCATGGCACAAGGCCTTCACAACAAAAACAAAATAGTTAACCGTATTTGTCAAAACTACAAACCCCATTTTAGCTGCGTAGTTTAAATACCTGAATAGTGCTTTGAGATTCTCCGGCAGCTCTGTTCTTCCAGCGTAACCAGGATTCATGGTGATAAACATGCCAACGGTTGGTATTAGAACAATGTACTCTCCCATAAAATCAAACTTCTTCTTCTTAAACTTAATCGAATCCAATACGCTCTTAACTTGAACAGATACGACAGACAACACTTCCACCGAAATTCTATTAAATTCATCAAAACATCCCCAGGCGCCAGTTTGGGCAAGACCTATAACCGTCAAACAGTTTGACATTTCTTGACCAATGTGATGATTGATGGAATGAATGATTAAAAAGCCAGCCTAAATAAGTCGGGCTATGCCTGTGGTAGAGCTCCGTAGCCCATTGTTTGTAGGTTACAAAGCGCGTGAGCTGAGATGCTGGTCTGGTGTATATTCCATCCAAACCATCACGACTAAGTAGGTTTCATTGGTTCTTAAATTGCATGCTAATAAACTAGAAAATTCGTTCGTACTGTTTGTTTTTTGTGTCAGTTTTTTGTGTTTGTAGCTCCGGCGGCGGAACCCTATACCTACTGAGCATAAGTTCTATGACAAGTAGTGGCACTATGGTGTTTTCAATCCACGACACATCTTGCCCGAATTTGTTCTTATTTATGGTTTTGTACCAAAATAGTAAAAAAGGACCCCTATGGTGAGACTGCATTGTCTGTTTGTGTGTCACAGCAGTTTCTCTCGGCATTACCGAAAAGTCTGAAATAATTTAGAATATTTAATAGACTTATTAAACACTTGTTACTTATTTTATGAGAAAAGTATGTCTTCGGGATATTAACAAAATTAGCTAAGTTTAAATATTTGGCGACAGAGGGCGCAAGCTGTACTTATTTTCGATACGAATTAAAGGTTTTTTTAAGAAAAGAGCGTGGCTAGTATGTAAGATCATTAAAAAGTTAAAATTGGCAAATAATTCTGATGCTAACCATATTAAATATTACCCTTAGTGTGCGAGTCCAAATAATGTGAATACGTGTGGTCGAGCGTCATCGTGGATTGAAACTACTATCAATTAAATATTTATATAAATATCAATCTAACCTTTGTAAATGTTTCCACAAGATTTGTAATCCATTTGTTCTGAGCAATTGAACACGTATACCATGATTCCCAAAGCCCTCCCCAAATCCTTAGTGGTTTCAGTTTTGCCTGTCCCCGCCGGACCAGCTGGCGCTCCGCCCATTATTAAATGGAGACTCTACAGGGATATTACCAAATTCAATATTATTATGTATTATCCATTATTTGTCCACCAAAATATATACGATTTTCAAATTTTGAATATGTCGTGCCGAGTTAAGCTTTATCAATTGGAATGATTTCAACACAAGTAACCTTATTTCAGACATTACTAGTAAAATCTTAAACGATAATATAATTTAGGTGAGAGATTGTCAATGTACCTGTGTCAACGTGATGTAGCACCGATCGGTCAAGGGCGTGATCACGAGTCGCGGCGTGTTACCCAGGTACTCGTAATCGTACAAAAACTGCGCGTCGCAAATGTTGGCATAACAATTATTACCTTTAAAGTCCCAACGATGTCTGTCAAATTACAATAAATGTATTAACAATCTTAATACACAAAAAAAAACACTTCATAATTAGAAGAACGGCCGCACTCAGAACCAGTTAATGACGATTAAATCGCTCCTTAATGAGCATTTTCATACACAGTTTCAATGACTTAATTGTCTCAAAAATGTATCTAAGTAAGGCGATAAATCTTTGCCTGACCTCAATTGACTTTGCCACTGGAAAGCATTAGAGTTGTCGATTTTCGTTGCTATGAGCTTCCCTACGACGTCTCGTGAGTGGACGTCGATGGTACAGATGGTCATGATCTTCTGCCGATCACCCACAGTCAAATCGCCGAGTAACAATCCGATCAAACTGAACAGCTGGTTTATTTGTTTCTTTTGGTAATCCTTTAACGCGTTTTCATATCCTTTACAAAAAATAAAAAATACTTTACATATTTGTAAAAAAAACTAACGCTTTGAGAACCCCACTGAAAGCATAAACTAAAGCATATAAGTTGAAGATTATCAGTTCCCCCAAAGTATTAGTAAATTCTTATATGTGTAAAAGTGTGCCTAAAATGTTTGAAGAGTATCGCCGATTGCTCATGAAATTCCATTTCAGATAAATTTTTCTTTGGGACTAAATTTGAACTATGACCGTTCTAACAAAGATGTCTCCGAATCTGTAAAAAGTTAAAAAGTTATGCATACTTACGAGTCTTATGACTTACATAGAGAACGTTTCCCTCCTAACCTGACCTCCACCTTTTCAGCACACTTATATCAACTTCACTAGTAACTAAAACAAACTAACCAACAATGTAGATGTTGATTTAAATTTTTTTAACCTACTTCTAACTGTCGGATTGACTTGTTTTTTTCCTTCAATCTTAAAATCTTATGCTGTTCCTATGACAATACAATAATATGGTACTATCTAACTGATATGATGATGGAGACGGAAGGTGGCCAAAAGAACTCCTCAATGCCTAACTTTTTTAATTATTGTTTTTGTAGTTTGCTTGTTTTTGTTATTTTTTTGTTTGTTTTTTTGTTTGGCCCTAGCTGAAAACCAGCGCTGAGACCCTGCCCTGCCACAAGCTGAGATGGTCAACTTTTTCGGCTTTAGTACCTAATTTGTTTCTTTGTTATTGTTTCATAATTACTTAGGAACCTAGTTCATAACATAGTTCTTTGTGGTTTTTATTCAATTGTAATTGTTTTTAAGCCGAATAAATTGTTCTTTCTTTCTTTCTTTCTTTCTTACCCCGTAGGAGCTGATGTCTCTGACTGGTCTTTGAAGTACGGTGTTAATAAAACTGAATTTCAAGAAACTTATGCTGAAGTTTGTGTAAAACTGGGAAAAACCCATTTTTGCTTTCCTTTTGTATATTTATTGTAATCGTTTCCAACCTTCTTCTAATTTCTCAAAAGCCTGGTTAGTTTCGGTGGTCCACCAGATCTGCGTGCCCACCAGGGCGGGCTGGGCCGGCCAGTCGAACACCCACTCCTCGCGAGGTTTGTCCTCGTAAGACTTGACCGCGTGCTCGAAGATGTCCCGTAACGTACTCCGCATACAATCCGTGACCCTGTTTAGCCACACCTCCACCTACGGAAGATCGAGTTCTCGGTGGTATTTATTTACCATGAATCTTATTACTAAGTACGTATATAATTGCAAAAGTTTGGATGGATGGATGTTTGTTGCTCAACCACGCCAGAACGGTTGAACGGATCTAGATGAAATTTGGCAACAGAAATAGATAATAGTCTGAAATGGGACATAGGCTACATTTTATCCCGAAAATTTGACGCTTCCTGAGGGAATAGCCACAAACGACTTCTACGCGGACGGAGTCGCGGGAAACAACTTGTATTATAAATTTGAAAGTAACTGTCAGTCTCTATATACTGATAAACCGCTGAACCGTTTTAAAGAAATCTGGCATGGAGAAAGTTCGAGTCCCGGGGAAGGACGTAGGGTACTTTTTATACCGATAAATTACACGGTTTCTGGGGGAATTGCGATAAACGACTTCTACGCGGTCGGTTTCGCAAGAAACAGCTAGCGGGAATTACCTAAATTACAGGACTAGTACTCGTTATGGCGATACCTTTCCAGAACAATCGCAACACGGGGCTTTGAACGGCACGTGCTCCTCGTTCTCCTTGGATATCATCTCGAAGGCTTGCTTGCTACCTCCCTTGGGAAATACCAGTTTAGCCAGGTTGTCGTACAACTTTGAGAGATGCCGACCCACGGCTGGTGGGTTGTTGCCGTTGGACAAAATGTCTAAGAAAAACGGAACAATTACAATTATTTAACCGTCTATTTACCATGATGTAATCGTTTAACGTAAAAAATAATAATATTAATTACATATTTCAATGGATAACACTGCTCAGTAATATTATCATTTTTGCTCTGGTTTGGGGTTAGAAAACATCACTTATATTTCAAATTTATTAGTTACGTACAGGTAAAAGGCATTGATTAATTTTATTTCCTCGCAGCAGTTGAGAAAAGCACTATGTCTACCTCTGCAGTAAGTGCAATTTATGGACTCGTATTCCAGAGGGCCTCAAATGCGTTTCGTCCATAAATTGCGTACTTTCCACCCTTGGCAACAATGTATTTATTACGCTGTTGCCGAGGGTAGAAAGTTCGCGATGTGTAATACCTAATGCTAAAATAGTATTTAATAAAAAAAATATAATTACAACATAAGAACAGTTTTTTTGTAACTATTAAGTATTATAACGATAATGACACCAAAAGTTAGTTCCTGCGAATCAATCATAATCCGACTGGAATAATCACAGTCACCTTACTTCTTGTTAACGATGATTACTCGGAAACTCTGGACTCTACCTACCCAGTCTCACATCGATCGGTTGAGTCGTTTAACCGTTAAGAAGAAACAAAAAGTCAAACAAACGCTGATATAATAAGTAAGAAAATAACTGTATAATTACCCAGTAAATCCGAAGAAGAGATGAAGTAGAAACGAGGGTAAGCCAAACGTTTGGTCTCCAGATAGTCGTTTAAAGCCTTCTCGCATAGATTTAGAGATCTCATTAACTCTTCTAGTTTAGCTAAAAGCCCGGGTTTGTTGGTGGCTAGAACCACATTTGGAGTCAGACCAATGTCTCTGAGTAGTTCCTGTGGAGAATCATCACGGTTAACAGAGCGTTAAATATACTTAAATTTCACTCGATAGTGCCTAAACACCAAAGTTCAGGAGGTCAACTGGGTGAAAGGAGGCCTTATGTAAAGATGGTAAGGAACCCCACGTGTTTGACCGGTTTTTTTTGTTTAGATAACTGAACGAGTAGAACCAACAGATGCACTTACATAGTTCTAAGAACCAATCTGTACGCACATTTTGTCATATATTCTATAGTGAACGCTCATGATTGATGAGCAAAGAAATCGCCAGCAGTGACTTTTAATCCTCAGCCTATAAATATTACTGTTTTTTATTGTATTTTAATTAACACGTCCAGTTTTGACCTTGAAATTCTTGTCAATGGTATCGAATCTCCTGGAGTCCTCGGGCAGCTGCGCGCGGATGTCATCGGAGCCCACGAAGATGCTCTCCAGGTACTGCCACTTGCGCTGCACCTCGAACCACAGCGCGATCACGGCGTCCGCGGTGCACAGTTTCTTCTGCCATGCAGTCACTTCGACCTCGAAGAAGCCGATGAATTTCGAAGACATCATGTTTTGTACTTGGTTCTGTAACAGCCATAGGGTATTTGGGCTTCACACAGGGTCGAATTTTCCAAGATTTTTTTACCGAATCCATTACTTTTTAAAATGATCATAATGTCAAATGGTGAAATGTTAAGTTTGCTTTATAAAAATACTGAAAATGCAATTTTTAAGTTATGAAAATCAAACCTTGTGATAGACAAATGACAAATGACTAATGACAAAATCTTTATTCGACATCACAGAGCATGGTGACAGAAGTACAAAAGCAACTCAATGGGTAACTAAATAATAGAATCAACAGAGGGCATAGATTATTACATACAACAGAGTGTGTACTGTGATGCCTGAAAAGGGGCTGGACTCAGCATTTCGCTCCAGCGTGTCAACGCTGCAGCGCTGGTTTTCAGCCAGACCCTTACTAGGAGGCTATTAAATAAACAAAAAGCTTGTCGGCACGGAATAGGCGTGAGAATACAATATTACCTACACCTATTACTAGTACATGCTACATAAACTTACTATACCTACGAGTATCTAAACAATATCAATTGTAACTTACTGCTACTGATTTAGAGCTTACCTGCGTATTTGCCTACATTGAATTGATGTATGATATATACATAATATATAATTTAGTAAATAAATAATATATAAAATACAAAGAATTGTGTGTGATACGAGAGCAAAGGTTTATAAAGGGAGAAATACATACATAATGTGATTTAATACCAAACATTGGATTAGTATATAAAGGAGAAGAAAGCCTCAGATATAAGTTGCAGTCACTCGGCAATTTGGAGGTAAACATTTCTGTTGATGCAGCAGATGTTTTTTCAAATTGATTTTAAAACTTTTTATAGTATTACACTTTTTGAGTGGCGGGGGTAGATTATTCCAGCACCGAGTGGCTGCATATTTAAAACTTCCTCTGAATGCGGCGGTGCGGTGGTACGGCGCCGCGAGCTCGGCGCTGACTTCACGGAACCCGTGGGTGCTGCACCGGCTTTTACGCCACACGAACTTATCAAACAGGTACTCAGGTTTACCACTATTTATTGTACCAAACAGCAGAGAAGATAAATGAAGTTCTCTCCGAAGTGCCATTTTGAGTATGCCTGATGAATTTAAGTATGGCGTCACGTGTGTTCGAGGAGGGACATTAAAGCAATAGCGAGCGCAAGCATTTTGCACTCTTTGCACTATACGGTCCGTGTGAGATAGCAATCTAGGGCCGTATACAACATCCGCGTAACCTAGTCTAGAAAGCACTAAAGAGTCGCAAAGCCTAATACGTAGTTCGGTGCTTAGGAAATCTCGGATGCGGTAAAGTACTTTGAGCCTATAAAACGAGTTTCTGGCTATTTCAGCCACATGCCCCTCAAAACGCAGTGACTCATCCATCAAAATCCCAAGATTTCTTGCCTCAGACACCCGCTCCACCTGCTCTCCCAGAATAGAAACAACTGGGTTGAGACTGGTTACTTGTTGAATTTGTTTCTTGGACCCAAACACCATAGTCTTCGATTTTGCCGGGTTTAGAACCAAACAATTTGACTCTGACCATGAGGTAATACGCTCGAGATCCTCATTCATCCCAGCAACGGCTTGGTCAGTATTCATAGGTTCGAACGAGAGGTAAATTTGGATGTCGTCGGCATACAAGTGATATTTACAATGCTTAATAACACTTTCAACATCAGCAGTATACAGAATAAATAAAAGTGGGCCCAGGATCGAACCCTGTGGCACCCCTCTGTTTACAGTGGAAGGCCTGGATTGAGCAAAGCTACCGGTTTTATCCTGCATCTTAACAATTTGCGTACGACCGCTAAGATAACTGGAAAACCAATCGATTGTTTCTTGTACGAAGCCATAGTACTTTAACTTTGTCAACAGTAACTTTGTGTTTATAGCATCAAATGCACGAGAGAAATCCAGAAGAGTTAAGATGGTCCCCTTACCCTTGTCCTGCGCAGACAATATATTGTCAACCACATCGAGTAGAGCTGTCGACGTACTACGTGATTTACGAAACCCGGACTGATACACTGGCAGCACATTGCTAGTGTCAAGAAAAGCCGCCATTTGTGTATAGACAACGCGTTCTACTATTTTAGATAGACAGGAAAGTACGCTAATTGGTCGCAGGTCCTTAACATTTGTAACGTTATTTTTCTTCGGAAGTGGTGTCACTAATGCCACTTTCCAGGCCTCGGGAAAGGTTGAGGTTGAAATCGACTTATTAACAATTGCAGTAATAGCGCTCAATGAACGAGGAAGGGTTAAAAGCAACATATCTAGAGAAATACCGTCATTACCTACAGCGTTGGAATTTAGTGACTTAATTATCTTGAAGACCGCGTTATCGTCGACTGGTTCCAGGCGAAAAGTTGACGTCGAAAAGCTATTAAATTCGAAATATGAACTATACCCTTTGTTCTAGTGAACAAGGGCATAATCGCCCCTTTAGTCACATTGTACATTTTGCCCTTGTTCTACCGAAGGTGGGGTAAGATGACGCTTTAGTGTTGGCGCAGATATTGTATAAGTCGATTCAGAAGAGCTGGCACGAATGAGCTGGCATGAGAGTGCTTGACAAAATGGTTACATACAGCTTGATTCAATAAATAATAATCGTGTTTTTAGACAATCCTATCCCGACTAATACAGTGTAAAAAATGTAAGTAAAATTTCAATCATGGTAAAAAAAATATATGACGTTGACTAGTACAACATGCTTCATAGCATTAGATCCGCAGTCTGTAATTCAATCCGTAGTCGCAATCCGCAGTAAAAATACTGCCATATATTTTACCTGCTTGGTCCTAAGAATGAGCAAATTCTAAGTATTTTTTCTTGAACAACGAAAAAGTTCCAGCGGTTTTCAAAATATTACGAGGCGCCTATTATAAGAACAGCACTCACATAGTGACAAGTGACATTAGTTACGTTCAATCCATTCGTACCAGCTCTTACCTTGACCTATATGTCTGAAAGGGGCTGTCAGAACAAGTTGTATCTTAAATACTTTATTAAAACCATTTCGTGGTTTTAGCGGCAATAACATTTGCCATCATAATAAATCTACCTATACGTTCTCTGTTTTGATATTCCGTACCAGCTGTCAATAACCGTTTAAAAGTTAATCTCACCTGGTTGTCTTCCAAGGTCTCTACAAGCTCCTCACTGGCCCTCGGCAGCTTGATTCCTGTTCTCTCGTGCGGAGTGTAGTCGAACTCCATAATTGCCCACGTGTTTTCCAATTCTCTAAGTTTTTGTAAAAACAATGTTTAAGATCGGCTTCTATAAAGTACAGCGGTATTGCTTAATATTAGAAATCCGTTGGATTGGTGGCCACCTGAAGCCACTAACCGACTTCATCATCAAAGCTCTTGGATCATTATACTATATTTGTACATTCTGTTTACGGTACGGTGGTTCACGGATTCAAAATGCTCTTACAAACATTTAACCAGAAAGACATACAAACGAAACACGTTAAACAAAATGATGCACGCCTAGAACCCAATACCAGACATGTAACGACGATACATAGCGCAATATCATAATTAGGGTAAGGCTAAGGACCTTCGGTGGCAAATCGTGGTTCAAGAAACCATGGAGTCGCTCATAGTAATGTAGGGATAGTTTTGATCCTTACACATTTATTTTACAAATGGATTGCTTACTGACGACGGTGGAGTTCGCTAAACCGGTAATAGTCAATAAGACACCCAAGAAGTGAGTCGTGCTTCTTAGCTGTTCGCATTAAAATATGGAAGGATGATTGCAGAATTATATTACGTATTTTCTTCGCGCTCTTTCCAAAGATATAGTATTTTGTCGTGCTTGAGTTGACCTCCACCTAGTCCAAAGCAGCTAAGTAATGTTTTATTGAACTATCCTAGAACTAGGGGCAACATTTTATACATAGCTAACCTGATTCTACAAGGTAATAACGATATCGTTTTTGACCTGTTTCCGTATTGTCAACGTTTTGATAACTCTTATGTCATTTACAATAATGGCGACTGTGACATAAATGATTCTTAAACGTGTCAAACACGATATCGTTTTAACGCACATTAATGGAGGCCCTGGTGTACAATAACATCCCATCATCAAGAAACTATCTAGTTTTTCGGTAGGTAATTCATAGTTACGGAGTAGCCCAAGGTAATCCATTGATCACCCCGCGCACCATTATGCCTACAATGTGCACAATGGTGTACGAAGTTCATGTCCATCCTGAGAATTGCGGTAGTCAAGTCAAAATGTCCGGTCAGGACCGCACTAGACTACAGTCGAGTGTAGCGAGGCGAGTGAGGCAGAGGGAGCCGCTACCGCGCTTCCCCTCACCCTCCGATGGACATGAACTCGCGGGCGTACTGTATATGTACGATCCAAAATTATGTTCTTCTTGAGTAGTCAAAAAAACCTTCGGGTTTGGATAAAATCTGGTAAGTTCGAATGACCCAGAAGATTTTTTTAAGTCTTGATCGAATAAACATATTTTTACGAGTAACTACCATCTTCGCTCTAACAGGTTCATTGATTTGGTAGTGTTGTAAATTAAACTGTAAAAATGAAGTCTTTCAGACAGGCGTACTTGATAGTTTTCTCCATAGCAGCTTCTTTAACAGATTTGTCTACGATTGTTTTCACCTCCTCTTCATACTTGTGCAAATTGAGAGCCAAGAGATCGGCTAACGTGGTCTCATCATCGAGGTTGAATTTAACCTGCAAGCGAAACTATGTGACTACTGATGGCGCATACATTGAAAATTGAATACTAAAATTTAAACAAATACAAAGCCTTAAATAGCGTTTTCATATTGTCGTCCATATGTATCAAATATCGAGGTTATATTATTTTAAATTATTAAGCCCCGATTCGACCAAACTTTTTACACGGGGGTAAAGCTTACTCTGAGATTAGTAATGTCAAAATGCCATAGAAAACTGTAATTTTTTGACATTACTAATCTTAGAGTAAGCGTTTACCCCCGTATAAAAGTTTGGTCGAATCGGGCCTTATTGGGATTTAATTGTCGAGAATTATGGCGTAGAATATATAGCTGAAAATGAAATAAACTAAATTAACCTTGGTAGCCATCATCAACTCGATCCAATGTCTGTCTTTGATGGCTGGGTTCTGCAGGTCTGTCACGGCACGCAACGATGTCATCAGGTTCTTTATGGTAGCTTCAATTGCAAGGAATGGCTCCCTGTAAAAAGCAAAAAAAAAGCTGTACATACATCGTTTGAAAAATTGTTAAAAGATGGTCTGAGTAACGGTAACAATACGCTACATATTTAAAAATGCCAAGAATATAGTGAAAAAATACCTACCTATTACAAAATTAAAAAGTGAGACTTACAAGGTTCTCAACTCCTTGTCTAACTGCCTTAGATCTTTCGACAACCGCTTGCATTCTTGGTCCATGCCATCAGCATCGATCTTCTTCCAAGGCGACTTCTTCCACAAGTCGATCGTCCCATTCACGAGGTTATAATAGTCCCACAATTGCTGAAACACACACAAACTTTTTATCATCACAATATCAGGGCGCCTAGTCAAGATGCATAACGCTAAGTTAGAGATTCAAGAAAATCAACCAAATGTATAGAATTTGACCATCTAAACTGATGAGTGATGACTGATCGCATCGACCGCTTACGTCAACTCCATACATTTCAAAGCGATAAAAAACAAAAACGGCTTGGTCTTTGACCGTACCAGACCACTTATAACTTAACTACTTAAATACATTACATAGAGACGCAAAGCAGGATTAAAATACTGATGCTCATCCTCATCATCAACTAGATAACTGCGTTGACAAAATGTTTATCTATTCAATGAAGATACTCACCTTGATCATCTTCAGTTCTCGGCGGCACTGCTTGACCAGCTTTTCGTCCGGCGGTTGGATCTCGAACAACGTGCACGACTTCTTTAGACTAGTCAGCGTGTTCTCGAAGTCTAACAGCTCCAGGTGCACTTTGTCGATTTGTCGGTACGGCTCTTTGCAGGCCTCGTAGAACATCTGTAGCCAAAAAGTACATTTAAAATTGAGTTTTTTTCCGTAAGTGCGGATCTTTCGGTATGCAGATCCGAGACGCACTTGACCAGTTTTTAAAATAAAAATTGTTTTTTTGCTTTTATTATTCACATTACAATACATGCTTAGAATTTAGGAAGCAGGGCCCAGGGGGTTTGACCAAGTTATCAGCTCAAAAACGTGATGGCTGTGATGTATGTACAATCTGAACTCTTTACTAATTAAATATTATGTTACCTCAGGCATGGGCTCATCCAATCATAGTCCTCAAGATTTTCAGTTTTGAGATACCAAATGCCTATTTCATCCATCAGATGACGTGCTCTTTACCATTTTATGTTATAAAAAGCCATGCCTACCTCCTTGTTCCTGAACTGCTCGCTGTACATGGTGAGCCGCAGGTTAATGAGTGCCACGCGCTTGGTGATGAGCGCGGCCTGCGTGGCCTGCAGCGGTGCGATGTTGTTCTTCATCACCGTCGCCAGCTTCGTCAGGTTGCGCCAGCGCTCGGGCAGCAGATCCAGCTAGATACAGTCACAAAATACATTACCTGGTCACTGTGTCCGCCACAAGTCAAAAATGAGAATTTTAAATCAAAATGAGAAGTCTGAAACCAAGGTATGGGGAAAATTGTTTTTCGAAACCCGTCATCGATTTTAGTATGAATAAAAAACAGAAAAAATTATACTTACCGTCGATTTCTGGTTAGAATTAGCCATTTTTATGGTATCACAAGTATTAGGAGGTCCATTTATTTCACCAAGTACGTTTAGCAATCTTATCATTTTACTAACTTTAAGAACGCTATACCGTATTTGCGCGTATACATTATCTCAGTTCATAAAAGATCAGCAACTGTCACGAGAGGCGCCGAGCTGTTCCAGGTCAGCGTCGGAATTCCTAACTGACCTGTTCATAAGTTTCTTCAGGGAAGTCGACGCCGTATTCCTTCAGAACATAGATGATATCGCGGAGAGGCTCGAACATGTGGTCGGTGTCCGCATCCACCTTGGCCTTCACCTCGTTCAGCACGCGCATCACCTGCAGCAGGCCCTCGTAGTCGTCCTCCGTCAACTCCACTGATAACTCCTTCATGGCGTAAATGATGAACTTTTCTAGTTCATCCAAACTGCAATGACAACCAGATAATTATGAGTTTGTTGAAAGCAAAGGTAAAATCAAACCTTTATCGCAAAATATAATAGAACAATTAACAGTGTCTTCGTTTGTACCTACTTGCTTTAACAAAGTAACTCCGTTTGTGTAGATAGATGTTTGACGACACGTTGGCTTAGTTGGGGGTGACCCTGCCTCCGAAGCCAGCGGTCCTGGGTTCAAATCCCGGTAAGGGCAGATATTTGTGTGATGAGCATGAGTACCTAAGTCCTGAGTGTGTTCCTAAGTCTTGGATGTTTTCTATGTATTTAAGGATATGTTTCTCTATTTAAGTATGTTTATCGTTGTCTAGTACCCATAGTACAACAAGCCTAAAGCTTAGTTTGGGACTAGGTCAATTTGTGTGAGATTGTCCCCTGATATTACTCGTATTATTATTATTATTTATTATGATTTTTATCGCAGACTACTAAGCTAACCAATCCATATAGAATAATAGAAATATAGGAATAACATGGTAGGCATACCTAGTTTGGACATGCTCCTTCAAGTTTTCTTTATATAAGTTACTCCACTTGCAGATCATATTCATGATGGCCTGGTTAAGCCGTTTGAGTACTAGCCTCAGCCAGCCATTGCAGAGGTAGAACGGCGGTAATTTTGCCACCTCGTCGAACATAGCATTGTATTTGTCTATCTATAAATAACAAACAATCGTAAAAATTTTTTTCTTCCCAACAACGTCTCTCGATTTGTGGTAATAAATAAGGTTATATTATAACCTTTCATTGATCTCGAGCACAAGCTCAATACACAATTAGACAAAATAAAGCAGAACCAGTGTTTATCCAAATATGTCCTCAAGTTTGCGACGAAATGACCATGGCTCGAGCTAATCATAGCAAAACAATTACAACTCGGAAATGAACAAGATTCGTATTATGAAGAATATTAATAATTATACTTTTAATTATATAAAACCGTTTAAAATAAGTTTTTTAGGGTATTTCCATCAAAGTTTTTAAAATTCTGACGGTTGAGTTGGACATAAGCAACCATCAACATCTTGTTTAACTGGAACAGAATGTTTTTTTTTAAATTGTCAAGTAATTATATTAAGCTCAAAATAGTTCTTAATCCACTTTCCGTTTTTAATTTCACCATACTTAAAATATTTAGAAATAACGACATATGCTTCTAAAAATTTGAGCTGTCATAAATTGCTGAAGGAACGTCACGTGACAAAGCTTTAGCGGAAATTATTTTTTTTTTATTTTTTATTACTCACTTGTGTTGTGATACTAGTGTATAATGTAAGCTGTTTGTTTTCCTTAATAAAGAAAAATAAAATAAACTAAGTCAAATACTAATTGCGAAAATATCCTCTTTAATAAAAGTCGACACATATGACGCCTCTATTGCATCTTGTTCTATTTCCGTGTTTTGTTTTGCGATGATTAGTCCGAGCTATGGAAATGACAGACGAGTTTAATATGTGTAACAAATAAGAAGAAGAACAAAACCTGCATTAGCCACTTGCCTCGCACTGGTACTGCTCCAGCGAGGGCTTGGCCTCCGGCGGGTCGCAGCCGTTGTCGTATTTATACTTGTCGAACTCCTCTGGCGGTATAGTGCGGCCGTACTTCAGGAAGCTAGCCAGCACCTCTTGTCGATCCTCCGTCCAGAGAGGCGAGTATTTCTCGTAACTCTAATGATTTTTAAGAATTATGATCATCGTCTACAGGTTTGAAGATTTCATATATACCTAGTAATGTTTTTGATAACTTCCAAAACATCGATAAGTATACGCAAAGGTTTTAAAAATGGGCGCCTGCCGTTTGGCCCAAATATTTTTGGTCAAATGTATCATTTCCCAAATGTTTCATTTGCTAAACAATTGTTATGTATATTTTTCAGAATTTATTTTAGTACCATCGTGTAGATTAGGTTAGCTTTTATAAAATCCAGAAATATTTACGATTACAGAAGACAAAGCGGTTTGGCAAATGAAAATTTAGGAAATGAAACATTTGACCATAAACTTTTTGACGAAACGAAGGTATCCCTTTAAAAACATTACGATTTCTAACATTACTGAAAGAAATTATGTATTTTGAATCATCCGCATAAATGAGTTAGGTAGATTTTTTCCTCGCACACCGCTCCGCTGCCTCGCACAGCGCTGGCGGAATCGCAGTCTTAGTCTGCGACCTGCGCACAGTGTGCTTTTTGACCCAAAAAAATGACATTCTCTGTCTATAAGACAAATCTATTGCTTGTATCATTACAAATGCGAAACGAGATGTCCTCTGTGCCGATTTTCAATATTTTTTTCAAAAATAATTTTTAAAGTTTGTGTGACCTATTCACGAACGGAAAAGGAAAATTGATTCCTATGAAAAACTATAGCCACTTCAGCGTTTAACGTGGCATTGTTTTATGTGGCAATTGAATGCGCATATTAACCCGATTTCATTTGATCTTAAATATGAATAGACTCGTCACAAAAAAAGAATTTCTCCTTTTTGGTTTTTATTTTTTATTTTAATTTCTAGGTCGAAGTAGAATCTCTGGATGAGTAGGTTAAATTCCTTATAATTGATTATACAACGACAATTTTTTTTACATTCTACATACGCGGATGTTTAGAGAAAAACTGATTTTGGTATCGAGGTCATTTTCTTATGGTTAGGGTTGTCACTCAAAGGTCATTGTTTGGTTGATTTTAGTTGTACATTTATTTTTTGATTATTATAATGTTAAATATGTATGTATGTATGAATGTATTTGCTATGTTTTTGTGTTATTATGTTCATGTTTTGTGTTTATTGTTTTAAATAAATAAAATGCTAGTATGTTACTACTGCACCGATCGTTGCAATTAAAGCGAAAGCACCAATGACAAAACGCACGCTTTGCGAGCTAGTCCAGCATCAGCAGTGAACGCATCGTTTACGATCTAATTTTCAAATAAATCAACTTCGTTGGCTAATATAGTTTGATAAAACTGATCCCCTTGATCGCATGAATCATCATCTTCGATAGTAGAAGTGTCTGCGGACGATGGTTGTAATTCATTAACAACGCTAGAACTGTCATCTTCAATCGTACAATTGTCTGTCGACGATGGTTGCAGTTCATTATGGTCGACGGGTTGAAGTAAATCTCTCACAGCAGAAGGCAGGGGAAGACGCTTCGAAAACCTTTGACGGCGACCAATACGAATCATTGAAATAGCTGGATCCGACGATTCTAATGCACGGTGAAAGAGATCAATCATGGTTTTTTTTCGGTCCATTTTACGGCAATGCAGTTCTCTGTCTCTGCGCCAGAATTTGTTCCGGGATTCCGCTGCTTGCTCCGACAGCATTCCTATCGGAAGATCATTTGCCTCAATGATCTCTTGTCCGTGCACTAGAATCTTATGAACAGTTACGGTCATCGGATGCCAGCTATATAATGTCACATATTTTTCCGCTACTGTACGGCAATACAGTCCAAACTTTTTGGAATCTATTGGCAGATCACAAGATATTGCAACCAAAATATTGTAGAAATCGTTTAACAGCCAAGATTCAATGCCTAAGATCTCTGCGAATACATCCCGATATTTATCGGATAGAGCAGTTCTAGCGGTGTTACCATCATTTGTGGTGCCCGCATTAGGTCTTACCACATCCACCAATAGTCCCATCTTGTTTCTTATTTCGCACTGAATATTTTTTTTTCTTTCTTCCACTATGCGACTCTGATCAGATTTTTTATATATTCGCCAAATCCGTACAGATGGATCATTTTTATATCCAAGATGTAACAAAAACTCAAATAATCGTATCCAGGCATGTAAAGGATTAATTCCATATCTCATATTCTCTGCGCAAGTTGATTTTGAGAATGATAACTCTAAATTGTTAAAATTGCTCGCAGTTAGTTTACAAAAAGGACATCGCATTTGGGAAGAAGTTCCCGTAATTATATTAAGAACTTTACCATCGATAACACTTAAGGTAAGTTTACAAGTACATGTTATGGTGTGACCCCTTGTCGTGTGCATAGTTATTGGTGTTAGATTTTTAATCTGGTCTTCTATGCGTGCCTTTTCGTTGAGAATAAGGTCTTTTGTTTCCTTTCTATATTGTATGTGTAATGGACGGCAGAAGCGGTAAGATTGAGGTGCGGGATTAAGCCAGGCGGTGAAACAATTACCAATTACGATGCGCAGAGGTATAAAAGTAGTCGCAAAAAGGCTATTTTCAGTGGTTAAAGGGTTTTCGGTAGACTGATTTATAGCCTGTTTATAAAACGCTTGCCCAGTGCTGCCATCAAACCCCCAAGAGCCTTCAAACACACAAGACGCTTCCAAAGAACCATTACGATCACAGTATTCTGCGAAACTGTGATCACAATGTTGCACGATTCTTTGCAATGTATGTGTCAATAAGCCCTGCAAAGAAACGGAAGCCTCAAGTTCTGACACAGAAATTTCCTCACATGCTTTTCTTGCCTGATATACTTGGGTATATGGTGGAAAAACAGGGAAGCCACGAGTTTTAGTTTCCTGTTGTAATTCTTTATAGGTCTCTACACTGAATTTGCGGTCGATCATGACACCTAAAGCTTCTTTAGGAGTATACGGCTGCGGATCTGCGGTTATTTTTTTGTAAACCTTTGAAGCCCGAGTCGGTGATCGAAGACAAGACTGAATCACTGATTCTAGATCCTTTGTAGCTGTAGGTGTTAATTTATTTTCAGCTGAGGATAAAGTTGAAACAAAACCACCTATTTTTTTTTCAGGCGGTTCATTTTCGAAACATTCCGCAAGACTTTTTTTATTCCGGAGTTCCTGTCTGTAAGATAAGCTCTTGTGTTGAAAACCAGAAGAGCTCGGGTTAATCAGTTCCGTAAGAAGTGCAGCACTTGTGCTTGCACTAGTACCGGAAGAGCTTGGGCAGACCAGTTCTCCAGGAATTGCAGCACTTTTGCTTGCACTACTCGGTTCGCTGCAGCGGGTGTGAACTAATTCATCATTACCCTTTAAGTCATCGGGTATATCATGCAGGAAGGCCTTTTGTAGGTAAACTTTATGTTTTCTTTTAAACTGTATCGAATTGCTTTTACAGTCTCTAAACATCTTCATAGTTTTGGTGAGGAAATGGCTGATTGTATTTATTAGTTTTTTTTCGTCAGTGGTGGAAAGCGGCTTTAGCTGATCTCCCATTTCACGTTTTACAATGTTCACCAACTCCGAATAAGGAAGATCTTCAGGTGATCCACATTTTCTTAGTTTTTTACTTTCTGTTGCAAAACTCTCGTAAATGTTCAAACGAGTTATTTCTCCTCGACCACTTGCGGATACCCCCGGAGATGAGGTACCGGCTGAGGCGCAATCCTCAGCTTCATTTGCCACTCGTGTACCAACGTGAGGGTTGGCGCCCTCATGCCCCCCTTGCAATAAGTCCTCCGGTCGGGGCCCGGAAGGACATCCCCCAGCAGGTTGGGTAAGCCCCTGCTGAGGCAAAGCGGCGCCATAGGTCTGTAACGGCTCCATGGTGCCTCACCCCCGTCCCTTAGATTATGTGTATTGACGTGGGGTTTTAGCTTAAAAGCCTATCGAGGGTGGACCGCTTCCCACGCCACACATAACCCTTTATTGGAATCAAATTAACAATTTGATAAAAAAAATAACGAAAAAACAAAAAGATAAAAGCCAATAAAGATTATCGTCCTGAACCTTTTTTTATTAAAAGACGACCTTCAATAAACTTCAATTTTTTTGGATAAAATGTTACAATTGTAAAAGGTCAACATTAGTGACAGCCCTAGAACATTTTTTTCAATCTCATTTGCTCTAAACATCCGCGTATGTAGAATGTAAAAAAAATTGTCGTTGTATAATCAATTATAAGGAATTTAACCTACTCATCCAGAGATTCTACTTCGACCTAGAAATTAAAATAAAAAATAAAAACCAAAAAGGAGAAATTCTTTTTTTGTGACGAGTCTATTCATATTTAAGATCAAATGAAATCGGGTTAATATGCGCATTCAATTGCCACATAAAACAATGCCACGTTAAACGCTGAAGTGGCTATAGTTTTTCATAGGAATCAATTTTCCTTTTCCGTTCGTGAATAGGTCACACAAACTTTAAAAATTATTTTTGAAAAAAATATTGAAAATCGGCACAGGGGACATCTCGTTTCGCATTTGTAATGATACAAGCAATAGATTTGTCTTATAGACAGAGAATGTCATTTTTTTGGGTCAAAAAGCACACTGTGCTGCGTTCACTGCATGCATTATCATTATCACCATAAGAAAATCACAGCCGTCACGGTTGAATGCGACCGACACACATTCTTAGTGGCCCTTAAGTAATTAAATCCTATACTATTAAACGAGCAATATTTGGATATACAGGGCGTCCCACGGCTATGCCACATGGAAGGAAAGTACCTTGAATATTGTAGATGGAACATTTTACTTTCCTTCAAGGTACTTTTCTTCCATGTGGCATAGCCGTGGGACGCCCTGTATATGTACCAAGGTTGTAAGGTTTGTAATTGGTAATCACGTTCAGGCCTTTTTACAAACGGCTCAAACGATTTTGATGAAAATTGCGAAATAAGCGTATTTCAGGTCAAAAAATCGATCCGTCCAGTCATCAACGGGAATCTTCGGGAAAATTCAGGTTTCGCCGCAAAGTCGGTATTATTAAAGGTAAGTATTTAATAATTATACACGACACTATCAAATTGAGATTTAATAGTGTCGTCTACTATACACCCGAGTAGAGAGTCACCCATGTGCTTTTAAGTTATTCACGTAATGTTATACCTCATTCAATTCAACTGAGGGTAGTTCCCATTTGTTTCATGGAACATGACGTCATCGGACAGAGAAAGCTTTTTATCAAATTATATACTACGGAACATGCAATACTTTTATTTCTCATTTTGTTTCATAGGATAAGGTAAAATATCTTATCATACTCATACTCATACTCATTTATTACATCATCATACATATACTGGCCTCTACAAAAAACAATTACTCTAATTGCGGCACTTGTCAAGAGTATGATTCCCATTATGTTCTAGGGCATGAAATTCGGAAAATAGGGGAAAAAATATTGTTCCATGACGTCATATTCCATAGAACAAATTGGACCTATCCTCAACTGCTAATAAACCAAACAAGTTGTTTAGGTATGTTGTATATACGCAACATCAAGTTCAATTAGCCAAAAAAAATGATACAAAATTTTGAATGTTAAATATTTAATTAACTCCTGGTTTTCGAACAGGGCACAAGATCTTTTTGCTACAAGTGAACTTGAACTATATTCATATGGAAGGAATGTATAGTAACCAATCGTCATGAACAAAATCTTGGAAAAAGCAGTATATATATTGTCTAACATTGCGCTCAAAAAATCAGACACGCATGTTAGAGGTATAACCTCTAACATGATCCCTGCAAATCGTTACTAACCGAAGCGTATGTCACAACATCAGTAATGGCGTTGTCGATCCTTTGTAGAATTTCATGGTAGAGATCGATCATAGCATCTTCCTCCGCAATGTCATCTGTAAAGATTTGATTACATAAATTAATGTCAATAATGACACGAGCAGATAAGCAATACTTTTGTTAAGTTATGTATAAACATAACTAAACAAAAGTATTTTTATCTGCTTCATTTGTACTAACCGTTTGTATTAACCTTTTGAACGCCATATCAAATAATAATTGATCAAACTTATGATATTAACGCGAATAAATCCGTTCGACTTGACAGGCATTTAAAAGATCCTGGGATAAATCTTTACGTTTTGATATTTTGAAAGAAAGAAGAAATATTTTATTATCCCCGAACATTTATAATGCGTTTATTATGCTATCAACTTATTGGCGATGACCCTCAAATATATAGGATAGGAGCCAAGTCATTTCATTAGCGTTGAAAAGGTTAAAAAACTCTACGGTGACGTTATAATGTAGCTGTAGCTATTGTTTAAATTTTACTATTTATTTTTATTCTTATTTTTACAGTGTGACATTGCCAATTTTTCTATTTTGTTGGTATATTTTTTTATGTCATTACTATTTTTATTTTGATGATCTTATTCTGAATTATTTATGATTATTATGCATTGATATATTATTTCTTTAGATAAACAATCCTGAACAAAATGTTTTATAAACTGCCCCGAAATTATATTGACAGCTGTATTACAAAATTGTACCTGATAATGCGAAAAAAAAATCATGCTAAAAAGGACTCACTGGCTGTCGAGTGTCAAATTTGCACTTTTCGTTCCACATTTCGTCAGTTTAGACAACTGCTACTGTCAGCAAAACTTATGCAGCACGGGTAGCACATGAAGGCGCTCGAGTTATGTCGCCCCCAAGATAGACTACCTGTTTTTTTCTAAGCGTTCTAACTTTTTTTTAATCTATCTGGTTGTTTTTTCCG
Organism: Acleris holmiana; assembly: GCA_949316455.1. NCBI lineage: Eukaryota > Metazoa > Arthropoda > Insecta > Lepidoptera > Tortricidae > Acleris > Acleris holmiana. Next base: position 5,863,522 of record OX438778.1, read on the forward strand.
CGAATTGTGTATCTATAGAAATAATATATCAATATTATTATGACATACTTAGAAAAATGATATTTTTAATACGAAATAAATACTTACCTAAAGTGTTTTCTTTCAATCCACTCTTTATTCGTACCTATTCAAATAAAATCGGTAACCTGGTAAGGTATTATTACGCAAAACAGACAAGAGTCGACTGATTGTGGCTGAGTGGTAGAGAATGCCTTACTATAAGTCCGCCATTTGTACTTTTCTCATCCATTTGTATTGTGCAAAGAAATTAGTGTTTTAAATATTTCTCTATGTAAGTAGTTTATCGTTGTCTAGTACCCCTATTACAAGCCTAGAGCTTAGTTTGGGACTAGGTCAATTTGTGAGACATTGTAACGTTATATATAATATTATTTTTAAGTAATGAGAAATTACTTCTGTTTCTTTGAATCTCTGCAAAATAGCCTCTCTTGAGGGTGTAGCAATAAACTTAATTCATTTTCTCTCTGAAAATAAGTGAATAAAAACTAGTAAAAGTACCCTCATAAGAAGCGATTGGAACAATTTTATCGATTCTTGGAAATAAAGTTGCCTGGAGGAACATGTCCTTCATCATTTCCCGAAGAATGTCGAAGAGGCCCCCTTCGTCATCAACATCCAACGATGGCATGAAATATATATCTGGAAGACGTGTAGGATGCCTGAATAAAGTGTACATCACAAATGTCACAATAATAGAACGGGTATTATTAGCAATTATAATTTACCCGGATCCCTGAGCTCCACCAGAACATCCATGAACGCAACTTGAGGACCTTTTTCCAAATCTGTTTGTTTTTCAAACAAGTCCAAGCTACATTGGATTGCTTTCATAACTTGTTGAGATACCTAGAAAACATGATTAATGCGTCTAGCAAAATTCTAAACCGTAACCTGGGTAATTTGTAGTTTCAAATTCTTACAAGCGAGTCAACGTATTTGACATAAGCTGGCCAGCGGGCGGATCTAAACCTTTTTTCTTCCATTTCTATTTTCTCCTCCTCTATGTCGGCAAGTTCTTCAGGGTCTGTTATCTCTTCAACTTCTTCAGCCGGCGACTCGACCCCTTCTTCTCCTGGAACATTTTATTTTGTACAGTTAGTTGTCAAATATTAAAACAGCCGTGGGTTTTCAAACGCATAATTTAATTTTAATCCTCATTTCAGGCCAAATCAAGCCTCAAAATATGATAAAACTAATTTTAGAATAGTTACCACCTCTACTGCAGCGATTAACAATGCACCTATACGCGTAAAAAATACATATTAGAATTCTTCTGTAACTTTAACCCTTTCGTGGCAAAATAAAAAATGGTGAATTCAAACCTCTTCAGAATTTGAAACGGCATAAAAAAATATTAAAAAGTGAATGTTATGGTATGTATCTTATAAGATACATCGCCATGAAAGAGGTTAAGCTCTGATTACTTGTTTTGCTATGAGTCCTTTTAACACCCAAATACAACTATAGGCTTTTTATAACTTTTTTATTTGCTGAACATTACCAGCGTCTCTACGTGCTTGCCGCTCGGCCCGCTCAGCTTCCTTGGCCTCCCTCTTTATTCTCCTCACTTCTCTCCTTTCGAATTTTATCGCATTCGCTGCTGCTTTTTCCGCGTCTCTTTCTTCTTTCGCAAGACGTATTTGTTCACGCCGCTCGTCTATCTCTTTTTGTTTGGCCGCACGAACTGCCTTTTCTTCGTCATCGATAGTTGATTCATCTACTTCTTCCAAATCTTCTATTACTTCCCCACCCTGCAATCAAAGTGTAACTTTTAAATATTTTTCCCATAATTGCTACGCACACCAAATTCATCCACTTTCTTCTATACGCCAAAGCCATACTATATCGTACGTACCCTGTTTACCCAATTTAATAGGTTTATGCACATAATAGCTGCCTGTTAATATAAAAAAAATATTAACCTCGTCCTCGTCCTTAATATTGAAGAAAAGTTTATAATTTTCGATTAATATATTAACAAACTCCTCGTGGCTCTCTTTGATATTGTTTCGCCTGAAAAATAATACTATTATTAATTACAACGACTAATTTTCAGGAAGTCAATGACTTTCTCAACTTGCGGAAACCTGGATTCTACAGTATCATAAATATCATAATGTATTATATATAATTTAACATCCAATGTTTGATAGCTTTTAGGGTCCGAACCTCAAAAGGAAAATATGGAACCTTTATCACCCTTACACTGTTTTGTCCATCCGTCCACCCGTCTGTCCAGACCCTTTATCTCGAGAACGTGTGGAGGTATAAATTAAAACTATTAACTCAAGTCTAGAGTCCCTTGAAGCTGTGAAAAATCAAACTTCAAAGTTATCGTTAAAAAAAGATACGTCCTTTTATGCTGCAAAAGACGTACCTATATATTTCGACTCTATTAAGAAAATCAAAATTTATAGGGTACTTCATATTGACCTAGAATCCTAAAATTTGGCAAGAAAAAATCGTTAATTTGTTGTTTGCGATTGCTAACTTATTTTCAGTTTGTAAACTTATCATGACCTAAGTATGTCGATGTATGGAGACAAACATTTTTAAAAGGCAAAGTCAAGTTTGTGCAATACAATCATTCTTATAATTTGCATGAAACCCTTGGTGCACGAGTCCGACTCGCATTTGACCGGCTTTTTGTCTATTTGCAGTTAAGTATTTTGAAATATTTGCGGTAAGTTTTGGTCGAGTTGTTTTATTTGAAAACTGAAATTTAATAGTTAGGGCGAAAACCCCTAAACGATAATTCGGACTTCTTATATAGGTATTTACCTGGCAAAAAATTTAGAGTGTCGCTCTGGGACAGCTAAGAGCTCCATCTTGTCGGGGTTGAACTTGCGGTTGTGCAGCGGGATGTCGCCCCAGGCCGCGATGTTGGCGAGGCCCTGCCGCATGTTGTTCTGCGCCCTTAGCACACGCTCCTGCAGCGTGTTTATCGCCTGGTACACTTCCGCCATCCACTCCGTAACTAGATAAGTTGACATATTATTATATGTAATAGTTTGCAGAAAGTGCAAGAGGAGGTAGCTAGCGAAAATATTATACGATGAACTACTAATCGCTTGATAAAAAAACCTTGTGGATATATTTTAACATCGTCACGGCCTTCTTTTTTAATCTATCTTCCGCCAAGACTTGGCTCAGTGCCTCAAACGCATATAAGCCGTTCACTTGACTTCCACCCAGTGCCTTGAACGCATATATGAGTACAGAGTAATTTTAAATTGATTTGGTCCATATGTCTTCCTAGTTATGAGATGAGGCTTGTTAAATTTAATTTTCACACTCTAGAATCAAGACGAAAGACTGCTGAAATGGCATATGCTTACAAAATTCTAAATAATAAGATACTCTTCCGATCTGTTAAGTTACTTTTCTGTACGAGCAACAAATATCCCCGTCGCACACAAAAGTTGTAAAAAAAAGAAGATCCCCATACAAGATACGTTTTATTTCAACGTATTTATATATTTTTTTATCGTCAAAACGGTAAAACATGCAAGCGTCAAATTTGGTATAATCCGATCCCGATGCTGTCGCGTAGACCGGGATCCGGCTATTGAGAGAGTCGCTCGTGACCTCTCAGGTGACTTACAACTGATTTATATGCTAAAAGAAATCGTTGAAATTTGGTGTAAGTCAGCACCCCTCCGATATAGTTGTAGTGGATGGCCGCAGGTGGTCGGGCCTTGAATTTGGTGGCCGAGAGTTTGGTATGGTACAATACAACCCCTTAAAAGAGCAGCAAATGAGCAAATGCTTAAAAAACGATACACTTGACCAAGTGTCATCTCACACTGGCTCGCACTGATTTGATTCGAAATCGAATCCTACATGGAATCTAGTAATATAGTATAAGTTGGACGTGTGATGGGACTAACAGTCGTCGTTCCAGGTGAGCTCCTCGACGCCTCGACCCAGCAGCTTGTCGATAGCGGAGATCTCCTTCTCGATAAGAGCAACCTCCGTCTCGTGGCTGCCTTCGCGGATCGCGTTGTACCACGAGATGGCGCGGTTCAGCCGGTTCAGGTCGTACTGCGTGAGTATATCATCAAGGATTTTATCCCGCATGCTTGTAGCGTTGCATTGCGTCGTTGAAATAGCTCCCGACTCAATAAAGTGAATACCAATTCGTCAATGAATTGCTATTAGCATGCGGGTAGCATGCAGGTAGCATGCAGGCTAACGACCAATGAAACTGAGCCTTCATACGGTTATACGGATAGTCACATAACCTAGTAGTGATTTTATATTGAACAGTTACAATGTGAATGCAAATAATAGTTTCGCTAGTCCCTCCGCGTTCAGTTCTGGCCTTAACCAGCGTTTTTTAGTGGACGAACTCCCAGGAGGGTTATTAAAGAGATCAACATCCCTAGACGAAGTGATCGCAGTGCGTAAGAAGTTGAAAATACGCCATGTTCTAGTGATAAACAGGGAGCGAAACTTTGGTGCCGATGACGTCATTATGACGCAAATTCACATATAGGATGCTTTTATATAAAAACAATACTGCGACTCCCACTGATTCTTAATAATGCTATAATTATAAGGTAAATATTTAAAAAAATACAATGACAAAATATTTTATTGGGTAATGTAATTGTAACGAAAAATATTCTGTCCACAAGTAAATAAAAAACATTAAAAGAAAATTCGTTGGATTTCGAAGAAAGCAGAACGTTTAAAATTCAAACGCAAACATTCTGGGGCCCTAGCCAAGATGCAAACGCTCCTAACGTTTTTCTTTTCTATCGCTCAAAATGTATGGGATGACATTCTCGTGCGTTTCGATAAACCACGTGATCGACTGTCATCCCATACATTTTGAGCGATAGAAAAGAAAAACGTTAGGAGCGTTAGGAGCATCTTTGCTAGGGCCCCAGGCCACTATAACCTGCACCTTAAGCAAATATTGTTCAAAGTCGACCTTTCCTCATCTAAATCAATATCTTCTGATGGTAGACTTTAAAAATAATTAATTGTACAAAACTACTGGAAATCCCAAATTAAAAAAAAAACATTCAATTTACAAATAATAAAATACAAGTAAAATTGTTATTGTCTCAAACCATCTTCTTTTTAATATGACAATGACAGAAAATTATGTTAAGTCGGCCGTCTCATCTCTAGTGTCAATATCGGTAAACTAAAGAGGCCAATAAGTTGTTATTAGTGATGATGTAAAATCTATGTAAAAACACTGTATGTAGCTTGACGTCACACGCCTGTCATCGGCACCAAAGTTTCGCTCCCTGGTGATAAAAACATCGTTAGGAAACGTGTACATACAGGCTGATTTTGCCTTCCTCGGGAAGCCCGTACGAAAACTAATTTATTGATTCGTTTTTAACTATTTAATGGCCTCAAATCAATGAATTGAAATTATTTATTGAGCTTTTATAAGCACATAGTAATTACAGTAGTTGCATGGCAACCTCTTTTTGATATAAAATATACCTGTGCTAAGAGGCAGCCGCTCTCTTGCTTTTTTGCATAAATTATGAAATTGTATTGTTGTGATGTGTAATAGTAAAAAAAAGCTATAATTATTTAGATATACCTGCAACTTTTCATTTCGTGCGTATAATTCCAATCCATCGTTAGGTATCCCTTGTTTATCCAAATATTTCATGTAGCGTATTTCACGTAATAACATCTCCAGCTAGAAAATACGTTCGATTAAAATAATATTTTTAAGGTTACCTAACATATCTAAATTTTATTTGTAAACTCGTAGAGCAATTTTATTCAGGTTATATACAAAACAGATACCCAAGCAATCCAACATTCTTGATTATTAAGTAAACCAAATAGTCGCGTCGTGGGACATTAAAATTCGTTATAAGGCTTTGAAAATTCTAAACGTGTGGATAGATAAATTGGACTGTGAGGTAATTAAAAAAAAATAGAAGTATTACGGCGGTGCTTTAGGTATGGATTAGATTTCTAGTAATATGCGTATAATGTAATTTATAAAGCATTCAAGTTTAAAATGTTAATTGTTTCCTAATCGGAAGTACCTTAACGTCATATTGTAAACTTTTAGAGTGATAATGTGATAAAATATAGGAACTATGAAAATCACAAAATTATTATTTTGTCATTCAAAAAAGTATTAAAAACTCTAAGCCCATAGCATGGTCACCTTTATCGATGTCTATAAACGTGGATAACACATCTGTCACTCTCGCACTGACAAACTGGTCAGAAAGTGACATGTGTTTACACGTTTATCCAAATCGATAAAGGCGACCATGCTACGGGCCCAGGACGTACGAAAACATTGAAGCATTTTGTATGGGGACTGTTAACGTGTTAAAGCGAAGAAATGGCATTTAAGGATTTATAGCAAACAAACAAAAATACAAGCAAGCAAAAGCTAATTAAACACAAATTTATATGTCTTAGTGAATAGCAGGATCAGGAATGAACAAAACACAAAGCGTGTATTTTATTCTAATATAATATGGTAAATCCGGTTCACTAATGTTTCACCAAAAAACGTTTCACAAACTGATTCATTTCAAAAACATATCATTTGGCAAACTGCATTTTTTTCAGAGACTGTAAATAATTCAAGACTTTTATAAAACTAACCTAACCTGACCTATTGGGTTCTACACGATGGTCCTGAAATAAAATCAGAAATATTTACTGTTTTGGAAAAAAATGCCGTTTGCCAAATGATATGTTTGTGAAATGAATCAGTTTGTGAAACGTTTTTTAATCAAATGACAGGATACGGGTACATACATCCACCTGGGCCTCTATTCAACTGCGTTATAACGATTTCGTTTTTGACCTGTTTCCGTATTGTCAACGTTTTGATACCTCTTATGTCATTTATAATAATGGCGACTGTGACATAAACGATTCTCAAACGTGTCAAACACGATATCGTTTTAACGCACCTGAATAGAGGCCCTGTGCAGTTTGTTTTTACCTCTGGACTGAAATTGTTCCGGACAAACGGAGGGTCTCTATAAATAAGGTTCTTAGCCAAATGCGTCTTGCAAACTCCGGGAACAGTCGCACACCAAGGCTTGAAATTCCGGTCTTCCACCTGGTTTATATACACGTTCATCTCATTCATTTTCTGCTTCATATACACAGCCGATTCGCTTTCCACTATTCTGTAAATATTAATGATTCAAGAAACTATCAAGTCAAGACATAAGATCATTCTGTGTCTCGTTCCTTACTGCTTCTACTATACAAGGTAATATTGATGATGATGATATTTAAATATGGCACTCAAGGTAATTAAAAATAAATAAATATCGGCGGACAATCTTACACGAATTGACCTAGTAGCAAACTAAGCTTTAGGCTTGTACTGTGGGTACTAGACAACGATAAACGTACTCATATAGAGAAATAAATACTTATACTCGTATACATAGAAAACAGCAAAGACTCGGAAACAAATACTCGCACTCATCACACAAATATATGCCCTGACCGGGAATCGAACCCATGACCGCTATTTTTGTAGCCAGGGTTACCAACTAGGCTAACTGCGTCGCTTATTCCATAAAGAGAATGTATAATATTATTTTACATTTATTAATTACTAATATCATTAGTGATTTATTATATGTAGTTTAATCAACTATTATTTCAATGGATAGAAATGACCGATCATGTAAATAAATCCTTTACAATATTAACGATTTATTATACACTTGATCGTCATCATCTACAATGTGGCCAAAAAGAGTATAAAATACACTCAGTAGCAATGAAAACGGGACACTTTTTATGTAAATATATTAAGTAACCCATTTTCATTGCTCTTAATCGACTATAGTATGATGGGCGTCCAAGTTAATTAGAAAATCGCCTACGTGCGTTGCCGGTAAAAACAGTCTTAGTTCAGATTCTACACTTTTTGGTCGCACTGTACTTATTATAATTGAGTATTATCAAACCGCGATTAGAATAGTCTTGGCGGTGACAGTTTTGTCATATAAATACGTCAAAGATGTTTATATCTTTGGCCATATCCACATATCATTTCTTTTAGACTCAGCGAAGCGCATTCATGAATCCAACAAAAAAGTATTACGCACGGATCTTCGAAGGTAACAAAATCCTCCATAGGAGTTCGCATTTTGGACCGTAGCTTATGGACCCACCAAATGACACCAGCCACTGGAGGTAAATATGGATCTACCATTGGTCTTTCGGGCCCTTTCGTCAGTTTCTGTAAAACTCAATCCTGTAGCGTTCGACTCTTCAAATAGAATAAAAATATATGACAACTTTTGTTGCCGATTGTACTTTTATCACTGATGTGTTCATGTTCATGTGTCTCGACATTAAATAGAGACAATCAAACGAGTTCAAACCAGCCTCATATTGTACAGCCAGCATAAAAAGTGGCTAAGCAAAATAACATGCTCAAAATTATCTAGACACAACGAAGATCATTTTGAGCTCTTCGCTTGCGTACTTCTGCTGCCGATTGTAATCGTAGTTGCATTAATTGAAAATGATCAAATCAAAATTAAATCGGTTTAAATTGAACCGCAAATTGTAATTCCATTGGATAGTAAAAAGCGTCGTCAAATCTTACCGCCATCTCTTCGTCGAAAATTGATTTCGTCTGGTCTAAATTGTCATGCATGAAATCCAGTAATCTGTGCAATTTTAACTGCAGTTCTTTCTTTATTTTTGGACGGTGGAACAAATCTCCGATGATTTGAAAGAACTGTAAAAATAACATTGTATAAGTCCCGATATTTCGTTGCTAAATTAATGCCTCGTTATGGACCTGTCTATTTCTGTTAGGTACGTGACATAGACAGAAAAACTTGTTGACCGATGTTAGATAAGTACTCATCAACGACGATTTGAGTGACAAATGACAGGGCCTCGGCAACCGAGGTCACGAATTTAGTATTCCGGAGTAACCCACATGTGCATGTGACGGAAGCGCGACGCCGACTCAAGGTCCGCGGGGCGCACCATTTTTCGCTGCGTTGGCATCGCGCTACGCGACTGTTGAGGCCTCTGAGTGCCAAGGTGCCAACCCTTTAGTTTAGAACTTGACCGTAGTAAAATGATGTAACTTAATTCACCATAGTCATAAAAAAGACGAACGGTTGTCACGCGATGTCATTGATGACAGACCAACAACGAGTTGGCTGGCTGGACATTGCAAAACGACGATTTACGGACATTGTAGTCCACTAGGATAACTGGGTGTATCTGTTGCTAGTTTAAAGAAAAAGTTTTCATCATGAGATCCACTTATAAGTTATGGAGGCATACGGAATAAATGCTACTGATTGAGCGTGCGAAACTACATTTCGTACAAGCACAAAAGAGGAATCGACACATTTTTAGGGTTCCATAGTCAAACTAGGAACCCTTATAGTTTCGCCATGTCCGTCCGTTCATCCGCACCCTAGCCCAGAGACTCTTAGTACTAGAAAGCTGTAATTTGGCATGAATATGCATATTAGTCACGCCAACAAAGTGGTACAATAAAATGTAAAAAAAAAAATAGGGAGTACCCTATTAGGGTATTTACGTGTAGGGAAAGTATCCCCTACACGTAAAGTGGGGATGTATATTTTTTTCTCGTCTACCCTATAGTGTGGGGTATCGTTGGATAGGTTTTTCAAAAATATTACGGGTTTGTGGAAACAGTTTTTCGATCAAGTAATACGTTTAAATCTTTAATGGAAGAGCATATAACGAATTTTAAAGGAAAACTATCACGACTAAGTAGACATCATTGATTCTTGAGATAAAGGCGATTATAGTATATATACCTACTAAAATCATCTAAGACGGCACCAAATGAATAGAAAATTAGTTATTACTTGTTAATTTATATTTTTGTAGTAGGTACTTAACGGCTTCGGAACCCTACATTGAGCACGGTCCGACATGCTCTTGCCCGGTTTTTGAATTTAATCCAATAAATATAAAAATAGACGATTTTAAGTTTCCATTTTCCCTTTTTGCCCGCACCGCAGTAAAGCAGAAAAATAAACAGTAAGTAGAGATCACCTTATTGAAATGAACTTGATCGTGGCAGTCGTCGAGCCCCTGCGAGAAGAGCGAGGCCAGCCTGCGATCCATCTCGTTCAGCACCGTCATGTGCTTGTCGTAGTCGACCTGGAATTTCTCGGACTCCGGGTCCGCCGGGTCGTACGTAATGTTGCCAAGTTGCTGGTAGATGGCTGTGTAGTCGGCCAGCACCTGCACCACCAAAACTCTGCGTGACTTCATCAATGGGGAGCCGGACTGTGGTACTGAATACTGGCCACATAGGCAAGCCCTCACACCCAGCTTTATAAACTATCGGCTACCTCAAAGAGTATGGCACTGTGACTAGGGAATACAATTAACCGGTTATAACGGAATTTCAGTAAGCCGTTTTAGCCGGTTATTTAATCTCCTCACGTCATAAGTGCGTCACAAATAAAATCGTGAATGGAGATCAATACTTTACATAATATATTATGTAAATTAGTGATTTAATGAGACTGTCGAAAATAATAACAATGTGATGTGTTTGTAGCCGTAGTAAACCTGTCATAATTAGACCAGATGGTTGTTCCACTGACACTCCATCTGGCGACGTTGCAATATAAGAAAATCAAAAAAACAATTATGCCTTATCTCCGAAGTGTGCCCAATTTTGGCAATAAATCTGGAGAATGGTCAATTTTCAAGGGCGGGTTTGAACAATTTCGCAAAGTGAACAATAACGTCAAAGTGTTAATAATGCATTTTTCGGGCGACTCATACCAACTGGCACGTAATCTTGTGTACCTACCCGTGCGTATTGGAGGACTTAAAGAACGACGAAATAGTCACTGTGCTGGACAAACATTTTAATGACAAGAGGGGTTTTGATAAAGCGAAGTTTCACTGGGGGGCGACTAGGAGTCTAGGCAAATCCTTGGGAGACAGGGCTGCGGGATTACACGGGTCATCAGGCTATTGTAAATTCGGTGCAGCTTTGGAAACGATACCCAGGGACCGATCATCCTCGGTCCAGGTTCGGGCCCCGAGCGCGATAAACTTTCTGAACAGGACGCACCGACCCTTACAAACTCCTTTTTATCCACGGCGCTTGAGGTTACGGAGAACGCCGCATGTCCAAGACATGCTCAATATGCTCATGAACTGTTTAACGGAGGAATGAGTGCCAGCAGTGTCCTCATAAAGGAGGAGCCAGTGTTCCAAGAAAACAGCGCCGCATACCCGTTGGGCGGCACAGGCGGCGGGAGCGGCACCCGTGCCGATGGCAGCGGGGCCAGTTCCAGCGGCAGCGGGGGCGACACTTCCTTATCTTCTTCGGGCTCTTCGTGGCGAGATGACAACAACGTATTTAGATGTGCAGTGTGTCGTATGAAGAACCACAGTGCGGGAAAATGTGATTATAAAACTCACAAGTGGGGAAAGTGCGGCGTAAAGGGATATTTGATAAACATACGTAAAAAGATGCTAAAATGTATAATGAGTCAGAACTATAACAAGTCTGCTGAACACAGCAACGAGCGATTTTTAAGTTCTTAGTTCGAATGTAGCAACAGTGCTTGAGGAAGTACGAGTATTAAACGAGATACTGGCAAAATTGGTTCAACGATTGCGTTGACAGTCCAGAGTCTATAAGCCAAGCGGCGTTAGTTTCTACAAACGTTAACGCTACAACACCATCAGTCTCGCTCTCGATGACTAGTTACGAAAGTGGTGAACATATTAATGCTTCTACAAGCGCAAACGCTATAGTCACTTGGCTCAGGTTTCCCGGATAATGTTGGAGGAGTGACGTGTTTGTAATCCTGTTATTGGCCTGAACACTCCGAACGGTTGTTTCAGTGACACTCCATAATGACAAGTTTACTTGTCTTTAGAAATAGTGATGAAAATGAGAGAAAAACGGTCGATCTAATCATGATCGCGAATCCGCTGGATGATAGACGATCAGGACCGATCGAAAATCCATAGGCTTTTTAACAGTGGATGTATTTCGGCTAACGTAACGATGAAAAGGAGGATCACCTTCATACACTCCGTGCTTATAGCCTTGCCCCTTAAGCCGCTAAACTCCACCCTCTCCAGCTTGAAGATTTCGCAGGTGGCGTCCAGAATATCTTCAATCATCTTGAGCCGCTTCACGAAAACATTGAAACGCATGAAGACGCGGTCGAAATCGAATGCCCAGCGCACCGGCACCACGCCAGCAGGGAAGAACGTGTGGACCTTGTCGCGGTTCATTTCGTATGTCTCACTGAAAAAATATACATTTTTCAGGGGCATTTTCATCATAAAGTTTACCCTAGTTCAGGAAAATTAAGAAACGTTTAAATAGGCACTATGGTCAGTTTTGTGACTAAATTGTCCAAAAACTGACAAAAGTTAAAGTTTTCTATCTTTCCTTAACTAGGGTATACTTTCTTTTGAAAATGTCCTCAGGCTAGTCCGCATTGCGTTTGCACAACAAATATAAACAAATAAAGCCACATATTTAAATGAAACAAGTAATAAATGTGTATTTTGTTTTTTTCTAGTGGTCGGTACGCCCGAAAAAATGGAGCCCTTACCTATAAAATTATCCTTGCGTCTGTCTGTCTGTCTCTCACAGCAAATTTGCTTCGAATTTACGTTGCAATTTGGTACACATACATAATTATGCATTTCTGTGATGCAAAAACGGACGTGTAACGAAAATTTATCACTCGGCTGTATTGGACATTAAACGGCTAGAAAACCAAGTATTCTTGTATCGACGAAACTGCGCATCCTTTCATCAATTTAATGATGTAACATGTCTGTGAATAATCAAATTAATGATTGTCTTTCTGCGAGAGGTCTGTATGTTAGCCATAAGACTGCCGTGCTAATACTCGTATATTGCGAGATCAAGCTGTGTACTTACATGAAATGTTTTAAAACTGCCAACCCTTTCCTCAACTTCAAGATCTGCTCGTCAGCATCTCCTTGAAATATGGAAGCCGGGTCTATGGAGTTGGTGCACTGAAGTATGACCAGGTTGCATACTTCGCGGAGTAGAGCTGTAAACAACCGTGGTGCTGTTATTTTACAAACATTCAAAGTCAAACGAGCGGGCGGGCCACGAGTTAGAGCGTGGTCACCATCGCTCATAGACCTCAGCAATGCCAGGCATAGCAAAATCGCTGCCGTGTATTTTTTTTTCCGGTGGTCTAATTTGGGTGGTTTTAATTCTATTTTCAAGGTTGATTTGGCGCTTTTTAGGGTTCCGTAATCAAACTATGTCCATTCTAATTCTTATGTGTAAGTAGTTTCCTTAGGTTTGTTAATTGTTTGCAAAATAAATTTAATGTATTTCTTTCTTTCTTTCTTTCAATTGACTTTTAATAGAAAATTAGTTATTACTCGTTGATTTTTAGGGTTCCGTAGTCAAACTAGGAACCCTTATAGTTTCGCCATAAACTGTGTGTGTAAGTGTTTTTCTTGTCTACCCCATAGTGTAGGGTGTCGTTGGATAGGTCTTTCAAAAATCTATAAATTATTTTATATCCAAAAATATTTTATTTTATTACTTATTTGGGTTTGTGCAAACCATTTTTCGATTAAGGGATCCGTTTATGAAATATTAAACTTTAGAGCGCTACTTTTTGTTAGAGTCAAGTGCCGCCCCCCCCCCCCCCCCCCCTCCTAAAGCCAAAACTACAAATACTAAAAATCAGAAAAAGAAAATCAAATGAAAAAAGGAAAACTATCACGACTAAGTAGTCATCATTGGTTCTTATTTTTAAAATCATCTAAGACGGCACCAAATGACTTTAAATAGAAAATCAGATATTACTTGTTGATTTTTATGTTTATAGTTAGTACTTAACGGCTTCGGAACCCTACACTGAGTATGGTCCGACATGCTCTTGTCCGCTTTTTGGTGCATATTATATTTGCTATCCGGTCTAAACGTAACGATTCCCAGGGGCCAGATATTAATATAAACTACGGACATTTAAAAATAAAATATATGGCCTGTGATATAAACCCATCGCTTCGTAGTTTTTATAGCGTCACGTATTCTAAGCACATTTAGCTAGGAAACTACATTAGTAGGTATATTTTATTAAACGTACGTATAAGTTTCTCGACGGTGCAGTAGTATCTGGAGTTGCCCCAGAGCAGCCCGATGCAGTGGAACATGGGCCGGATGAGAAACTTTGCATCCTGAAAGTCTGTGCCCTCGAAGTTTTCCAAGTGGGGCACCAACCCCTTCTGATACACGTAGATATCACGGCATTCCACAATAGCTGCAAAACAATGTTTTAGTAAAAAGAGAACAAATTCTTATTTTATGACTGGTTTCTGCAACTCAACGTCCTGCACCTATTATGAGCAGTGCTCGGCAGGGGTGAGCTGTTTTCAGAGTTTGCATAACATGGACATACCTCGTCATTAAATGATAGATGTGGTGTACCTAATTCAATAACTAATGAAATTATTTTGTTTAGGCTGCCTTTTTGCTACGATCTTTACGTCGCCATCAAAATAAATGATGTTCCTGCTTAGACCAATAGCGACGTAGACTGGTAGCTAGTAGCTACTAGCTACTTAAACCAGTTGCAGTTTAGACGAGATGCGTTTTAGACTAGCAGCGTTTTAGACCTGTTACCGCTAGTACTAGTTGCGTTTTAGACGAAATGATGATAACCCTAAAAATGACTCTCCCTGCCGAGCTCTGATTATGAATGTGGAAGAAAACATCTTATAATTCCAAGTTAGTTATCTAGAAGATAATGTTATGCTGTAGCTATTTTATACAACATGGATAATTGAGTTTCTCTACATGCTTAGTTGACGTTAGGTAAAAACTATAAACTAACTACCCATCAGCGGCTTCGCTCCGCTACAAATTTTTGACTATCCCGGTGGACTTTACTTTTTTTTTTCTTACGATAACGATTACAACAAAAAAAGAATAAGCTTCCAGCTGTTCATGCGTGATGCCGTGCAAAAGCTATATCATACAATAAAGTCTTCAATAGAAAAAGTGGGTTTTGATATTTTTACGCATTTGCAATTTCAAGACGACAATCTTAATACTGTAAATGCGTCTCCTACTTTGTGGACTGTTTTTGTTGTGTGAAGGAATACTACTCCATTTAATACTGCTGCCAATAAACTTAATAGTGTTTACGAACAGATTAGGTTAGGTAGATTAAAATCGAGACGCCGAGTCAAGGACGTTGCTATTGTTAACGGGTTTAATCTAGTTCATGGCCAAGTCCAAGGCCGCAATATGTAAAACCTTCCAGTATTGAACTCTCTAGAACGTCCCCGGCGGGTTAAGGTTCATCGGTCATTCGAGAAGGCATTCTAGAACATTAATTACTTGGGGAGCGAATAGTGCAAACGAGAATGGGCCGAGCGATCATCTAATACTTATTCGAAGTTTATTGTGCGATAATTGTTTGTGAGGGTTTGCGAGTGTATTATTAAAGTCTGCCTTTAACTATCGGTGTATTCGTGCATTTCTATCAGTTACCTACCCCCACATACATAACAATAGTATACTCGTATTTAGAGCAAAATGTCATTATTAACTTATTATTCGCTTAGTAATGTAATATGGAATAACTTTATTTAAAGTATCTATAAATGAAAAACTTAAGAAAAGGGCTAGGGGTTTATTATGACCTAGCTATGCAGTTCATTTTACAGTGAGCGTAAAGGACAGCTATGGCAGTTATATAGCTCTGTCCTTTTCTCTGAGCGTAAACAGAACTGCATAGTCATGTCATAATAACCCCCCTGTTGTATGTGGTTGTAACACATCTATATTGACCGTTTGACATTATAAATTTGAAATTTGACATGAGTTTCATATTAATTTTGTAGACAACCACATACAACCTTTACTTAAGTTTTTCACCTATACCAAGTTAGGCAGTTATATGTTCATATTAACGTACCTGCTACCACGTTAGTGAGCATCGTCTTGAAGCAGTCCAAGTACACGCTGCGCGTGCCCTCGAGGTAGTTCGCCATGCGCTTGACGCGAGGGTCTCGCAGCTGGGAGTAGATTCCCTCCAGATTCTTCAACCGGGTCGCGTAGAAATCAACGTCCGCGCTCGGCAGTGGAAATTTCGTTCGTTTGAAAGCTGAATCCCATTAAAACAACGATTATACGAGTAACTTTGAAATGGAAAAATCCCAGCCCCCTATTTCACATCTTGACAATGACAAGTGACCGGTGACAATTCGGTATACATTGCAAAGTTAACTGTTACAGTTACATCACTGGGTTCCATGTAAACAGCGCCACGTACACTGAAATGTCACCTGTCACCGGTGACACCAACAGCCAACAACTAAGCCAATCCGATTTAAAATTAATTTAGCTAAGCTAAGCTTTCTATTTAAATTAACATTTTTTGAATAGGTCTATCCGTTTGAAAGCTTTGATGCTACAGGGAGACACACAGATCATCCCCCATTGTGGGTGGGAGTTCTATTGCTGGAACTCTACTAGTACCACCACCGGCACCGTGAACCTTTTTTAAAATTGATAGTCTAAATTTGAATGTTAAAAGTAAGGTGTCCCCATATAAGCCGTTTATATTTATTTATTTTATTTTTGTCGTGTCGGAAAAATACCCAAAACAATAAATACTAAAAACCGGTCAAGTGTGAGTTGCGGCCGCACTTTTTTTATCTGCGCGGGATGAAATCCTCGATGTACAAGTCCGACTCACACTTGACCGGTTTCTCTTGTCCAATTACCTATGTAAGAATCTTCAGCCAAAAGGTCGTGGATTTGCTGAGCCCATTTAATTACAGCTCCTTCAACATCACTCTTGAGTTGCAGGTCTACGTCCTCGCCGTCACTAAAAAAAGTCGCACCTTCGTTATTACATTAATACTTATAGATAAATATGTTTTATATTTCCTCTATGGTTATAAATGCAAATCCGGGAGATCCAAAAGGGGTTCATTATTCAAGTTAGTCAGAGATAGTTTTGAATTAAATAGGTTTAAACTATCCTGCATAAATATCCACGTTATTTTATAGTTTTCTCGGCAGGTTTCATCACTTTACCTTTCTCTTAGCCTCGCTTCCGCGTGAAATATATTTTCGACTCCTGCGGGCATGGGCAGCATTACTTGGCTGCTCATTTCACCCCTTAACTGCAAATAATCAAAATAACAAATAAAAACCCGCTAACCGCAAGATTTTTTATTCATATTTCAAAGTTATTTCATTTGAACGCCGCTTGCACCTGGTTGCACCATCTATTTTCCCGCTAAGTTCTCTCATATCATAAGTTCTCTCGGCGTCCTCAAAGTTTAACTACGTTACATACTTTCTAAATATCGAAGAAAAAACCTTGGCAGGGCTTTAAAGAAGTATTGATAAAACGTAAAATAAGTATACCTCCTATTTTACACTATATTTTTACAACCCGTACTAATATTATAAATTTGAAGGATACGGCTGTTTGTTGTTTGGTTTGTTTGTTACGTTTTCACAGCTGAAGCGATGAATTCCACTTAGAAATATTGTTATTCCATCTGTTGTGTAGTAATGAACCTGGTGCATGAGGTTCCTGAGGTCGTCGATGTGGCGCTTCATGTCGCTCCGCACGATCTTGGGCCAACCACGCTGGTTTTCGGGGTTGCAAAGCAGCGGCCCGATCACCTCGTCCGCCAGTACGCCGATGTCCATCAGCACGTTGCCCGATATCTCGCCGATTGTTACCCCCTACAACCAACAATATTATAAATATAGACATGAGTGTACCATAACATGAAAACGAGAAAGGTTAACATTAATCACTCGAGGGATGCGGCAAACGCAGAGCGAAGAAAGCGCTTTGCTTTAACACACCGGATGCGTGACATATTGTATGAGGATTCATACTATACAACGCAGTAGAAAGCGGAACGCGCACGTGCACATCAGGCGCTCGCATCCGTTGTGGCTTAGCCTTTAATCCACAAAATAAAAACCGGGAATGAGCATGTCGGACCATGCTCAGTGTAGGGTTCTAAAGCAAAAAACAAACAAACAAAAAACTATCTCGAAAAACCGCAATTACATATAAACGCTTCGTCTTATCACGCCTCGCCAATGGGATAGCACCTTTAGAATTCATGGGCATATTAAAAGAAAAAAATACGGTCACAAATACTACTTTGAAGGAAACATATTCGTGAATACCCACGCAGCAGCCCCTGCAGTTCCGGGACTAAATGTATAAAGGAGAACCGGGATATTCAGTATTTCCGGGATCAGCCCGTACAAAATCGGTCGGTGGTAGGTACGGAATGGATAAAACGATCTTAAACAAAAATGATATAGGTTGTCAAGCCGCGCGATGTCATTGTTTGAAGATGAACTAATTTCCTATACTTATTCTTTGCTGTAGCTGTACCATCGCCCACACTATTAACTGTCCATCGGTAGTCCTTATGACTTTTGTAATAAGGTCCACCGATGTACAGTTAAGAGTGTTGCTGTTTGTACCGTTCGAAAATTCGCCGGTGTAATCTTGTCGTCGACGTTCCTCAGGAAGTAGACGATCTTGCTCCGGCTGATGCTCGGGAAGACGGTGGCGCAGGTCAGCGCGCCGGCGGTGTTCACGCGGAACACGATCACTTCGTATTTCGGAATGTCGAAGTAACGGAATAATATGTGCTGTGGAAAAAAAATGCTTGGTTAAATAATCCCTTATGAGTTTTTACAGCATGGCATTTTAGCCCATTTTTCGCAGTAAGTAGATACTCGGTAAAAATCCTAAATGTATATATAGTATAGTATAGCACAATAATTAATTTTTTTTTTATTTATTTAGGAAACAAACAGTCACGTACAAAAGTTATATCATAAACTTATTATAACTAACAGACCTCTAGTTCCATTTACTCAAATAAAATACATCTAATATATAAAATTCTCGTGTCACGGTGTACGTTATTGAACTTCTCCGAAACGGCTGGACCGATTTTAATAAAATTTTCTGTGTATATCGGTTAGGTCTGAGAATCGGCCAACATCTATTTTTCATACCCCTAAGTGATGTAAAAAAATAATTGCAGCGGGCGAAACCGCTGGCGGGGTGCTAGTTAAATATAAAATGAAACAGGCAAATGTTCTATAATCACCAACTTTGTGTAACCAAGATGATATACTCGGATTTCCGTGCGATATACATAAAATATACTCCCCCGCGCACGGGTCCAGGTGGACTAAGAAATTACTGCACCTTCCTGAATTAAGTAGTCGCTAACAAGAGGGTCGCGAATAAATTAGATATGTATGACGATATCTCCATCTCATTGCAATCGTATTGCTGCGTCCCACTTGTTAGCGACTAATTCAAGAAGGTGCAACAAGCTCTAATTTAGGCATCACATAGCTGATAGGTAACGGCAATCATATGGAAAATGCTTCTTTAAGGATTTAGACCACCACGCATACCCTCTCGTCCCCATTGATGAACTTCGTCCATTTTTCCGCTTTCATCTTTAGTGATTTCATCAAGTAATCCATCATGAACTCTAGCCGACAATCCGCCTCTTCTTTCTAAAATAAGGAATAAAATAATAAATCGTTGACATAAA
The DNA here is from genome assembly GCA_949316455.1 of Acleris holmiana. NCBI lineage: Eukaryota > Metazoa > Arthropoda > Insecta > Lepidoptera > Tortricidae > Acleris > Acleris holmiana. The sequence goes on from OX438778.1 coordinate 5,883,142, forward strand.
GAGGTATGTATCTATACTAAGAAGCAAATGTCCCTTGCCGCTAGTCTGAGTATAGCGGCAAGGGACACTTCCGGGGTGACTTTAAGGGCCTGTTTCACAATCGACAAGTAAATTTATCTGTCACATAAAGATGTCTCTCTCCTTGTCTATTTTCAAGTGTCAGAAAGAGAAAGGGCTAAGTTTATCTGTCAAATGAGCTTTACTTGTCGATTGTGAAACAGGCGGTAAGTATGACAAATGTCTTAGACAGTCTAAGACAATTTGGTAAAGTCTCACAACACGACATCGTTAAACTAGGTACTCGTAAAAAACACTTTCGTACCTTAGGAAACTATGACGCAGTTGTAACAATATCATTTAGGTCTGTCAGTGAAACACTATTAGTACAGTCCGCAGCAGAAGTAGCTACGCAACCGATTAGCTCAAAATAATCTGCACTCGACTCAATTGTCAAGAAAATACGTCGCGTCTAGATCATTTTGAGCATGTTATTCTGCTTATCTACTTTTGATGCTGACTGTACCTACTTTGTTTTCTCAGGTTTGACTTGTAAACAAATCCAACGTTATATAGGTTCATCGGTCAGTAGAAATGGTAATCACCACCAAAGTTTGAAGGAACAGTTTCGATTGGCTGTCTACCCAGGTCACGTGGTTAATTTTATTTACATTTATTTCATTACCTACCTGACCATTACCATCCTTTCTACTAATAAAACGCGAAAGTTTTTAAGTATGGATGTTTGTTACTCTTTCACGCAAAAACTACTGGACGGATTTTGGTGAAATTTGAAATGCAAACAGCTTATACCTTGGATTAACACATGATTTACACGCGTACGAAGTCGCGGGCGGAAACTAGTATGAGTATAATATCTTCAAATCTGTCTTCATCTCTCCTCTATTCCGCCGTTAGCATCTTTTTAACATGCCTAGAATTACCTATTATATTTAATACCCACGATGCCTCTTGTATTTTCTGTAGGAATTGTGAACCGGTGAAATTGTCTGGTGGTCTTTGACATGCTTCGGGGGACATTATTGTTCCAAGGGGCAGGTGAGTACATAGATAGTCACCTGCCCCTGTTTTTTATTTAGTGCAATACTCACATCACCCATGTTCGCCGATTTTATTCACAGGAGCACAAAACACTAAAGTCACTTAGATTACGTCTTACTCTATTAAATTACATATATTTCCATGATTAATAAAATACTTTCACATGCAAAGTTATTGTTCTTTGCTCATTTGTATTTTTCTTTACGTTGTTGTCTAGGCAACTAACTTTATTTTAAATTTAGAACTTCGACTTGCAAGTTCCTGACAGAATAAAAAGTAGTCACGATGGTTTAACGCGCAGTGCCCCAGTACCTAGGAGTCTGCAATGAAAGATGCTACTGAGATTACTATACATTTCTTAATAGTTAAAATTTCAGTTGATGACTGTTATTTGTTCGTTGACGCATTTGTGTAGGTCGAGTTCCACACAGAACTACACCTAAGCCTAAAACTTTGGGAGTATGGAAAAACGTGGACGTTTTTCAGAAGGAAATTGACAGTATGATCCAATGTTTATAAAAAAACTGCTGCTTAAATGTGTGATTGCCGGGTTAGAATAGTGCAACTCCATGTCTTCCCGTGGATATCGTAAGAGGCGACTAAGGGAATAAAGGCTTGTAGTACTGTTAGGCGATGGGCTTGCAACCTGTCACTTATACACTGGTAAACATCTTAGCCTGATGTTGTGCAAAATGTGATTACAGAATTATCAAGAAGTCTTTTTTAGAGTTAATGGTATTTCTATAGCTCTGCCTACCCCACTCTGTGAATGAAGGCGTGACATTATATATGTAACTGCTGCTTAGATATTGATTGATTTCCACCATATTTCCACTTGAGATATTTAAGTTCCATCTGTCACCACGTCACATAAGAGTGCACCAAGCAGAAATAAGTTTATAACTGCACCTTCACTGGCCGACTTGGAACAGTGCAAGAATAAGTTATTTATGCAGATTAGGGCGCATAAAGTCTCTTGCAGAATGCCCTTTTTTCCCTTTTTTTCTCAAAAGGTCCCTTCCGAAAACTCCCTTTCGCAAAACACCGCAAATTGTACCGTTCGCGTAACACCAATTTACAAAAATTACGTCCTATTCGCAAAACTTCTCTTTTGTATAACGGCCCATTTGCAAAATGTCTCTTTCACAAAACTCCTTTTTGTTTAATTTTTGATAATATGATATAAAATCATAAATTTGTATACGGCATTTCACAAACGGGACGTTTTACAATAGGGGCTTTCTGCGATAGGGACTTTTACATAAGAGACATTTTGTTAAAGGAGTGGGATATTTTTCCGGTAATGAAATGAAGTAACGATCATTCAAGGATTTATTTTATTAAGGCCTGTTAACAAGAACTATATAAAATATTGAAAAACTACACAATATGTAACAAAAATACACAATTTTGAGCACAAAATGTATAGCATATTTTGAGCATATTCTTAGTAATCTTAAATTAAAGAAACATTACACCGAAAATTCAAAATAAAAAGATTCAAAATAATGTAAAAGAAAAACAAATAGAGGAGACAATAGATAAAAAAAACGATTAAATTAATAATACAGAATCTTAAAAGTTAATAAAGGTATCTCTCTTATTATTATAGGCGCCTAATTCTTAATGATGTATAGGGAAAAAAATACACAATACAAATAATTAAACTTAAAAAATACATACGTCATCCGTCGGGTTACCATAACCCATAACTAATGCTAAAGTTGACCATAAAGATAATGTATAATTCTTGTTGACCTGATTACGGGAAACATTCATACATATTTTTGATACTAACATTGTATTATAAAGATGTCACGTTACACGCCGAGCAGTAGCGCGACGCCGGCGAGCGTCCAGCGCGTCGGCTTGTCCTTCGTCTTCAGGTTGAACGTCCACACAAACGTTGGCCCCCGCATGCTGCAACACAAGTAGGTAATATTAAATACATAATCCTACAATGTTCCACAGGTACCACGCCGATACTACTTATTTACAAAAAAATGTCACCAGAGCTCAATTAGTCCTAAAATATCAGTCGTCACCGTCAACATCTCTTTATAAACGTGTCTACTTTTTTAATAAACTTCAAAAAAGCAGGAGGTTGATCTAAATATGTATTTGAGGCTGTATGTTTTTTTATTCGCAATAATTACTTCTTTTCAAATAGTTATAGGTCAGTCCTACTATGTTCGGCTTTTGATTAACCGGACTAGCTGGACCGACCTATTAGTATTACCATTTGGAAAGAAGTTATTTTTTACGTTTTTGAAGTGGTTCAGCCTTACGCGTTGCAAATTTAGTTTGCCGGTAAATACTTTGTCGTCGAATGAAAAAGTATGTTAATGGAGAGAATAGCACCTTATAGCCTAGATCTAGCCAAAACCCATAACCAAAAAAATCAAAACACGAAATTGGCAAGGATTAGATAGACATTCCTTCTAAGTGCTTGGCATGAGGTGAAAACTCTGGAACTAGTTTACCCACCGGATCTTGTAGACGGGGCACTCGTAGACGTTGCGCGTGTCCTGCTTGTCCTGCGTAACGGCCTTGATGTAGATGACGGGCACGACGGGGAACAGCTCCATCATGTGCGACTCCACAATACCCCCTGTAGCCGTATCCCAGCGAGCACCCTCCATGAACAGTCCATGGATGTTCGCGCCCTCTCGAGGCGGAGCCCTATATTATTTACAGTAGGTTCTTATTCAAAATATTTACCGCCGTACTCAGAGACATTTTAGAGGTAATTAAATCGTCAACTGTTTATGAAAAATAGTTTCTAAGTCACGACTTAATACTCATTTCGCTGCGCCAATATTACAGGGTTCTATGTTACATGAACGTCGAACTGAGATAATAAAGTTTGAAAATAAGCATACCCAAGTGTCGCTGGTCAAAGATCTGGTATATAAACGAATATGTCAATCGTAGAAACTCAAATATACTGATGCCGAAAATAAAAAAATACGCCTTGGTATTCTTGTTACTCTTATAACCACAACATAGAAGTTCTGATAGAACCATGTAATATCGGGATTTTTAGACTATTAGATGATGCTATTGAGATCTTGGATTCAGCAAAATGTGGCACATAGAATTACGTACATACTAATTAAAACTCATATTATAGCAAAAATGTAACATAGTGCCCTGTAATATTGGACCAGCGATTTACTGACTCTGAGTACGACCGATAGAGTGTTAAGAAAAGATGCCATAACAATTAAATTTTGAAAAGACGCTGGCTTAATACAAAATTTATACTTCTATTAACTGGAGGAATTAAGATAATGTCGAGGCTATTCAAATTACACTACTCAACACCAGCATCATTTTAGCGACAATGGTGGTGCATGCAGGAACGTTTACTCCACTACTCTTTTATTTAATCACTGTCTCAAAATATGATAATTTTTTGACATCATAATGCTTTTAATTACACTATGTACACACACACACTACACATTACACTATTTTTGGTGTTCAATAAAGAGTATTTGTGGGTGAATATTTGAAGATGTACATATTACGCGGCGATTAGTAAAGAACTATTTAAAATTATATTAATCTAAACAATCATGGTTTTTATACAATTTATAACTTTGGCTTTATAGAATAATGTATATAAAATATATTAATTGTAAATATAAATATGATTTATTAATACATAAAGTCGTCAAATCTCACTACCAGTCGTGTCCCAAATCCCAAATTTAATAGTCTATGTTAAAAATAATACGGTATTATGCTGAAGATTGTATGTTTATGCAATTATTTGTATAATATAATAGTGGTTTTAGTAAACGTTACAATTACACGGCTTAAAGAACACTTTATTTTTTATCGCTTAGAAAAATGTCCCAGAGCCTGAAACTCACTACCGTTCGTTACAATATACGCAGCTAAAAAAATACTTCGCGCCTTTTTTAAACTGTCAACGATCAAAAGCGCCGATCTGTGGTAGTTCCGTTGGCAACTGGAGTGAGCCGCACGCGTTTTTAGTGACTTCGCGCTGAAATTAATACCTAATCACAAGTCGGAAATCGTTTTGGTCAGATATTTTTCTCCACACCATTCGAGGTTCCAAAAGTATGTTTTTTAGAGATTTTTATACAATTTTTATACTAAAATATGTACAATTGGGTCGCTTTTGCATTGATATATGTGTAATGTTTTTAAACTTTTTTTATTATCTTTAACCGTGACATATTGACTAATATCTCCTTGCCATTTTCATAATTACCATTTTTTACCATTTCATTTTGACGAATGGTAGTGAGAATTTTGAAATGGTAATGAGAATCAGTATAATATGTATACTGTTTAATGAAAAAAAAACATGTAAATAATTAATAAATTCATCAGCAATACTGGAAAAAATAAGTACATCATTTTTAGGGTTGCGTACTCAAAGGGTAAAACGGGACCCTATTACTATAAGACTTCGCTGTCCGTCTGTCCATCTATCCGTCTGTCTGTCACCAGGCTGTATCTCATGAACCGTGATAGCTAGACTGTTAAAATTTTCACAGAAGATGTATTTCTGTAGCCGCTATAACAACAAATACTAAAAACCGAATAAAATTAATATTTAAGGGGGGCTCCCATACAACAAACGTGTTTTTTTATAGATAATGGTACGAAACCCTTAGTGCGCGAGTCCGACTCGCACTTGGCTGGTTTTTTTGTTTTTGTTTGACTTGACTGATATAATTTACTTTGAGTTAAATATAGTGTTTTGTAGTTTTAAGGGTTATTTGCAGTTGTTTGCAATGCGAACTTCTGGGATTATTTTTCCAGCTGTCCGCAATAATAGTTCATATTGCGGACAGCTGGAAAAAAATCCTAGTAGTTCGGAGTGCGAACAAAGCGTGCGAACAACTGCAAATAACCCAAAAAAACTACAAAACACTATATTTAACACAAAATAAATTATGTCAGTCAAGTCTAACAACAACAAGAAATGTTCTATTGGGGATGGAAATTCCCAGTTGTTCGCACCGAATGTCGAGGGTGCAAACTACTGGGAATTTATTGCCAGTAGTTGTTTGCAGTGTAGACACCTGGAAAAAAAAAACCAGTAGTTCGCAGTGCGAACAGAGGTGTGCGGACAACTGCGAATAGCCTGTTTTATTTTAAGAATAGACTGATTCATAACTTAAGCATATCTCAGAATTATAAAGCTTTGACCCCATCTGGGTCGCTGTGATATTTACTCTTGCATTAAACAAGTTAATAATAATGTTTATGCCATAGAAAAACAAAGAAATCCTGTGATTATTAATAAAGTTAGACTTATTGTATATGCTACGTTGTTATACATTTTTGTAATATTAAGTACGAACATGTTTGTGAGCTAGTAAACAAAATAATATTTCAAGGAAAATTATTGTTAAATATTTTATTACTTTTATAATAGGTAGATAATTAAGTACTTTGTTGGTTATTATTGTGTAAGTATAACCTAATTGTCAGTGCCATAAAACGTTAGTGATTTTTTTGTTAAAAATATCTTTAAGTATTTGATATTTCAATCTTGATTTGAACTTACGAATTTTAAGTTTCACCTAGTAATTTCTAATGAGGAGTTTAAATATTTTAATTTTTAACAGCTACTGTTATGGTGGCAGGTTGTTATCGTGTTTTTATTTTTGAGTAAATCATGAAGACTTTTGAAAAGATGATTAAAAATGATTTTTTTTTGTGTAATCATCGTCATCCTCATTACCATTTTTGAAATTCCCTTAACAAATTTGTTTTATCTCACTACCATTTCATAAATTATCCTTACCATTCATCCGTACTAATTACCATTCATAAAATTCTCATTACCGTACGTATTATTTCTCACTGCCGTTTGCAGAAAAAAAAAATCTGAAATATATAGATATATATTAGTGTAATTACTGTCCCTTTGACTCGTAAGTAAAACCGATAAAAATCCACATCTGAGTCAATATTTAGTTTTTTTCTTACACCTCCAATATGCTCATCTTCAAATATTCACCCTTGTATTGTATTGTATTGTATGTATAAGTATAAGAAAACGTACAAAATCTCTTGTTTGCTCTTTTTAGTGACGTCACACTGGAGACACATCTTGTCGAGCGGCCACTCGTTCTTCCTGGCCGTCTGCTGCATGATCGCGGTGAGGAAGGACTGCGGGTTGAAGAACCCGGCCAGCCACACCGCTGGTGGCAGCTATAAACACATACGTACGTTGCACAGGTCTTGTATTAATAGGACCAAAGTTCAAGAAGGCCTACAAGTAGTACATTACGAGTAAAAACGATATCTAGGAACAACGTACGTTAAAGTCTCCGGACCAGTTCTCGAGCTCGGTGAGACGCTGGCACAGGTCAGAAAACCAGGCGGCCAGCCCCAGTAGGCTTGGGTACGCGAGCTTGGTCCACGACTCTGATACATGGTCCATAAAAAGCGCTTCCATTAATTTCTCCATGTCGCTGCTGATCGTCAGCTCGCCCTGCGCGTTAAATCGATTAATAACACTTAGACGGGACTTAATAGTAATATGTGTTAGATTAAAGTAAACATCTTCCTCGTTGTACCTTAAGGCCCAGCTCGAGCTCCTTGAGCGAGCGGCGGATCTCGCCCATGAGCCGGTTCATGCGCTCGCACTCTTGCATCGCCACGATGACGTACGGCGTCATCTCCTCTACTTTGCCCATTAGTTCCTGCAAGTTAAACGGCTCCGGGACCCGGTCCGTAATATCGTCCAATAACAATTTAACCTGTTTTTTAACAAAATATAAGTAACTTTAAAAGGCTAGGCTATACCTATAAATATTATAATGTGTCTGATACGAACCAGTTCTTCTTTGGTAGCGCCTCCGCCAGCTTGCGCACCAGTGTCTCGAGGTTGCATTTCAAACACAACCTAAAAAATAATATCTAGCTTATAACTACAGCTACAAAATGAATTAAGGATGGTCCCATTTCACTTTCCTTAAAATCCATGGAAAGTCAATAGAACACCTTAATCATCTGGAATTCTGGAGCCGCTTTTTAAACGTAATTATCTGTACCGCTTTTTATACATAACGTATCTGTGATGTATATCTCCTATAGATTCGAATTTTCGATTTCCACTATGCTCTTTCATTTAAGTTTTTTTTTCCGATTTATAGTATTTGTAGTTTTGGCTGTAGGGGGGGGGGGGAATATTTCATAAACGGATTACTTATTCAAAAAACTGTTTTCACAAACTCGTAATATTACAATAGGGTAGACGAGAAAAAAAATACATCCCCACGTTACGTGTCGGGAAGGTAAACTAAAAAAAAAAAATTTTTTTACATGTTATTGTACTATTTTTTTGGCGTGACTAATATGCATAATCATGCCAAATTACAGCTTTCTAGTACTAAGAGTCTCTGCGCCAGGCTGCGGACGGACGGACGGGCATGGCGAAACTATAAGGGTTCCTTGTTTGACTACGGAACCCTAAAAAGAAGAAACTGACCGAGTGACTGACTGACATATCAACGAACAGCCCAAACCGCTGGGTCTAGAGATTTCAAATTTGGCACGAAGGTTCCGTATGAGGTCTAGTGGTGCACTAAGAAAGGATTTTACGGCCATGCTCTATATTACATAAAAGGTACAATCTACTTTTTACTTAAAGCATACGAGGGCGCCACTAAATGTTATTAGAATAGATGAAGGTAAAATAATATTGTTTCCCGCGACTCAATCCGCGAAGTCGTTATCGCTTTTCCCTCAGGAACCGTCTCATTGTTCGGGATAAAAATTACTCTATGTCCTTCCCCAGAATTCCAACTATCTTCATACCAAATATCATCTAAATCGGTTCAGTAGTTTATCCGTGGAAGTGTAACAAACAGACTAACAGACAGACGAGTTACTTTCACATTTATTAGTATGAGTGTAAATATAAAAGTAAATCTCCACAGAGGTTTAAAGGCACACAAAACAGAATGTTTTAGCCCTATTAGCATATTGCATCACGTTTCCTATCTTCTAAATTAAAGCTTCAATCATCTATAGTTGCCTACCTTGAATAGCCGCTGGGACACAGTCGTTAAATATCCAATTTCGGCATTAGGATGTAACCCGTATAAATATGGTGTTTCATCGGGCAAGAAGTCGTCAATGTAGTGATGATATCCCACGTAGTCAGAATTAGGTGGCGAAGTAAATCCTGGGGCAAACAACAATTCGCCGTCCACCTATAAAGAGTTATTATAAATACCTTTGTAGAAATTATAACAACATAGTGTTTTAATCTAGTATCATTGATGAAGGTAACTGACCAGCTCGGGCTGCATGTACTCGAGCAGGAAGGTGCGGCACAGGCGGCGGTCCCAGTCGTCCGTGATGTGCCCGCCGTACATGATCTCCCCGAACAAGTAGCGCAGGTCCTCCCACGGCACGCGCGGGTTCGCCTCCAGGTAGTTGTACAATACGTACACGCAGATCGTTAGATCACCAAAGTTAAACGGGTACACTCTATTAAGTTAATATATTTATTACTAATTAACCAATTTACTAATATATCCACATCATGTACATCAAAATTTCAAAATTCAAAATGTTTATTCAGTAAATAGGCCACAAATAGGCTCTTTTACAAGTCGGTAATATGAAGTGAATCTACTAGCGCTTAGAGCATCTATAAAGACATTAACTTCTAACTACTAATCCGCAACAAGGCACTGTACGTATATGATTAACAAGTAAATCAACACACCTGTTCCACCCTTGTGGGCCAAATTTGCGTCGTTCTGCGACAACAGCGTGAAAATAGCATAATGAAAACAGAATGGACTTGAACTCTGCCTCCTTACTACACATTTCTAATGTTTCTTGAGTGAAATTGTCCAAAGCCTGAAACCACCAACAGTTATTAAAATGTAACTTGAAGTCTAAGTAATTATTAAAGAATCAAGTCTATCAGCACCATAATGCATGCGTATCGTACCTTATGCAGGTTTGCCCACATACCACTTGGAGGTTCATTCGTAATCTTGATGGACGATTCTAAAATTCCTTGAGGAATGATGTGATATTCTGCGCTCGGTGCTGGCTCAGCACTCAGGAATAATCTGGCAAAGACGACGCAATTTAACATTTTGGCATTCACCAAATACCGATCAATAATAATTACCTGCCGCCTATTAATACTTACCTGTAATCAGGTAATGGATTTTCAAATGTTTCTTCCATTTTCTTTTCCAAAGTGGCAAGCCACTTGGCCACTAAGTGTACATTCTGCAAAATGACCCATTGGCCATTGATGGACGCGACATTCATAGCTTCCTCTGCGACCACTTCCTGGCCTTGGCCCAGAGACACGATATGGAAATTCTTTTTGTCAGTAGAGAAGCCCAGCTTGCGGCCCAATTTTTCCAAATCCTTAAGTACAAAATGTAATCAAATCATATAACATGTGTAATATATTTAATACCCATAGTTTATTGATATGAGTATAATCCGTACCTTTAATGGATCGACTCCAGGTGACAATATGAAAAACATGGCAGTTGTGGAGTTGCTCTCTTCGTAGGACTTATCCAGTGACGGAGTTCTTGCTTCAATGTACTTTGTCCCAAGATTCTCTTCACAAAACGCACTAATTGAAAAAGAAGTGGAAAAGAACAAAATAGAAACAGGAATTTTAGTGATAAATGCAGTCAATGAAAAATCGAAATAACAGATTGATTGTTACGGTGAGATCAGGTTAGTGGAGACAAGTTTGAATAAAAATAAATTTCGAAGTCGTACACATCGCGTAACTACAAAACGCTGGTGTGGTGTGGGACTTTTCTTTCTCTAATAACGGTGAAATTCATTTAGAAACCTTACCTTGAAGCGTAAGACATTCGATCAGGTCGTAGAGCTCGCATAATGCACAGGCGCTGTACTGAAGTCTTATTTTTCCAATCTCCGGGTAATTTATCCCTTTCAGGAGCCTCGCCATCTGTATACTTTTGCCATCTGCATAAAGTAAAAATAGTGGGTTAAACAATTACAAGTTATTATTAAGGTAGTTCTTACCCTCTGGTGTGCACTTGATTAATAATTATTAATATTATTATTGACCATTCATTACCTCTTCGACGCTCCTTCGATATCATTATCTAGGTTTTCGAAGGCATCCATCTTGCTCAAAGCCATGATACCACCAAAAGAGTTATTGGAAAGCCAAGTGTACGGGGAATTTTCAGGCGCTACGGCATACTTGAGCAAGAAATCTAACTCCTGAGCATCGACTTTTCCTTCACTTTGTAATATCTGTTTATTTTACAATAAAGAGGTTAAAATGTTAACAACCACACTTTTTGCAGGTTTGTACGCTATTGTATTGTTACCTGCAATGTGATCAGGAACAAAAACACCAGCTTGTCCTGTTCGAAGAGCCCTCGGCTGGTATACGCAAACACAAAGAATGTGATATTATCAAGCAAATTGCGGACTCTGGCCTCGAGCTCCTCTGCTTGCTCGGCCTTAGCCAACGCGTCCTTAAACACAACGCTGTAGGCTTTCAGTGAAAACTGGTACATAGGGTTGATCTTGTACAACTCGTTCAGAATGAAATACAGCAGTGAAGCGCGGGAGGCTGCTCGCCTATAATAATTACAAGCAATATTGAAAATAATGATCTATGTAAATAATTGATCAATATAAATTCAGATGCTCGCCTGTATCTTTCTCGAGCTTCGTCGATTTTAACTGCTGTCACTTTCCCCTCCTCAACTTTTACTTCTATATCCGCAGCAGTTTTTTTGGTTGTCTCCAAGTTTATCACCAACGCCGAGTCGCTAAGAATGTCAGCGCCAGCACTGGCTAACCGCCTCAGCAGGTCGTCTTCAAGAGTTTTTAAAGTGATCTTGAAATCGTTCATTTGTTTTGTCAAACCAGCTCGTGATGCTTCCAAATCAGGTCTTTCAGCTTTTACTACCTCACCCAACAGTTGATCTTCGAGACTATAAAAAGTAGTATTCAGGATTAAAAAACCACTTCGTAGTTACCGTTAATATCATTTTCGACAAGATTTTGTTACAGTATTTTCAATCCACGAAGTCCCGCCCCACTACTTAAACTTACGTAGATTGATGCACCCGTGCCATATCAATTTGAGATACAAGACGCGCCATCATGGATCGAAAACACTATAAAGGTGTACCTACCCATCCTTGGTAACAGTAAAATTAATAAGGGTGCACTGAGCCTGCATTTCGGGCTGATAATGCGGATTTGCTAGTTTAGTTTGGAGAATTAGTCGGAAACTCGGATGATAATCAATTTCTCTGTCACCAATCTGAAAAATAGGTATAGATTACTCCTTGATTCACAAACCTTACAATGATCACTATTTTCTATTATCTTCCATTCGTTTTACCTTTAAGACTCTGCCCTTTCTTATGAGTACTCGGCCAAGTAACGGCTCCAGCACGGCATCAACGGTCTCTCCTATATTTTCTAAAAGCACAACTTCACCGTTGCTAACAGCTCGCTCAATGCGATCTAGGTAGTTACGTTGAGTAAGACGGATGATTATTAGAGCGTCCCCGAACTTAGATTTAATCCATTTTATGCCTTGCCTATAAAATAAACAGATACCTCTTTTTACTTGTTAACCACCAAAAAGGCATATTTATTATTTATTTACATAATTATGTCAAGTAGGTAGGAATAATTAAGGTCACGAGAGCAAAATTGGCAAGACAAGAATCTCACAGCTGAGGATCGATCATGAGCGGCCAGCGTGCTGAGTTGGTAAGTATGGTGGCGTTTTCAGTACTCATGGAGTCCGTAGGCAGCCCCTCGTTGTTCCAGCAAGCGACTTGCGCGTCGTCTGTCAGCATCGCCAGAGCATCGACACCCTCTGTTGTCTCAATTTTTGGCTAAATATGCAACATTAGTCATTTTAAATTAAATGTTCTGAAAACAACACGATAAGTAAATTTGTACAAATACGTACGTTAGTCTTAGCGAGTAATGGAACCCAGTCTTTGTTCATGAGTAGCAATCGGTAGCGGCGCATAAAGCAACCCACATAAGAAATGAAAGCGGTCACCAACAGAACATCGCCCGGCAACTTTTGAGCAGATTCTTTCAAGTCCACCACTTTTGCAGACCATCTAAAATATAAAAGATAGTAAATGAAGGTTTGTTACACATAACCAATATTGATGTTTATTGGTTTGATGTGTTTCGGATTGCTAATCTTGGCGCAAGGTAAGACAATCGCAATGGAAAAGATTAAGCTAGATGTTAACACAAAATGGCAGCCTACATAATACACGTACCTGATCTTTTCCGAAGCTAATCCATTCACCAGCCTATTAGCTAAGTCAATGGTATAGTTGGTGGCATCAGCCTCGGCCTGACACTTCATCTTTTCGTTCACAGCTTCTTGGAAAGCTTTCATCAGCACCGCCAATTTTTCTTCCAATTCCTAAAACTCGAAAATTAAATATATTGGTGAAAATTGTTAACAAAAAATAACTTTGAACTGAAACGGAAGTCAGATTTGCTTGAAAAAAGGGATGACCTCAAGATCCGTCTGCCAGAAACCGTATCCTATTAGCTAATAGCAATAGTGTACTAACGTGCGGTCAGTGGGTGCTCACGTAAACAGCACAAATTGTTTCCGCAAGCCATTGGAGTACTGAAGTACTTATCAATCCGGATCCGTGAAGTTTGCTTTCTTACTCAAAGAACCCGAATGCAGGAATCGCCTTACGTTTCCCATTATACACCGTGTTTTTTTGATTTACGATAACTTCGGCATATTGTTAGGTACACGTATAGAAACTACGTGGTAGGTACATTAGATTTTAAAATATTGCAAAAAAAAAAAAAAAAAAATTGTTTAGAACAAAGTAATTAAATGTTGTGTCTTCTATCATTCTAAAAGGGTCTTTAGAGTTAACTCATAGTTAGTGTCAAATACGTCAAGTCAGCGTGACATACACACACACAAGTAAAGATAACACTTGACAGGTGCACGACCTAACAATTGAAAACTCTTTACTCATAATAGGTAATTAAAAGAAAATTGTTTGGTATCAATTAAGAGCCTTTTACATTAGTTTAACGTGATTAACTGATTAATTTTAATAATTGAATATCTTTATAACCGTACGAGTTATCATATGTCTGTCTTCGGGAAATTAGCTTAATTTGACTTGAAGAACGTGCCCTTAAAGTTATCGTAAATCAAAAAAAACACGGTGTATAAAAACACCAACGTACGAAGGAGAAAAATCTAGTAAGTCATAGTTAGTGGCAGTTAGTTTTAGTTTAGCGAGTCCCTATACCATAATGTGCCATACGATTAAATAAATAACTTATATTATAGTACACATATTACTTCTCAGAAGATCTAACATAGCTCGGTTTTAAAATTGAATAATTTTGAAGATGTGCTTAATAAATATCACAAAATGTAGGTCGATATTGCTTCGATCCGGTTCCAGTTTTTAATAATGTTACGGGTCACGGTATATTATGTAGGTATAAGCTAATACAAAATTGATCATTGAATAAAAATATATATGCATAAATAGATACAAATTAAATTATAAAAAGTAATAAACCCTAATATGGATACATATAATCATGAAATGAAACTACCTGAATCTGATCAGTCAAGAAGGAAAGCTTGTCCCTAGCAGCCTGAAGCTCGGCATTTGCAGCGTTGAGCGCCTTGCGCTTGGGCTCAACCACCACGAACACGTCATAAAACTTGCAGATGTTGATAACCCATGAGCACAGGCCGGCTGCGGCCGCTGACTTCGTTAGGATGTTTGCCGGATTGAATTCTGGATTCTTGATATACGGCTGTACCGCCTAGAGGCAGACATTTACATATACTTACTTAAATAATTTGGGACAGCATAAATGCGAATTCAGCTTCCAATCTATAATTTACTGTTCCTAACCTTGATAATTTCAGGATGAATGTTCTCCTTATCGTAGAAAACAAGATCGTTCAGAAACTGATCTACTTTTGCCATCATTATCTAGAAGGAAAGTAAAGTAATGTTAGAGAGTATTTCGGATATTCACAAATATAATAAAGTCATTCTAATTCGTGCTTAAAGTAATGGTGTGATATTTCATAATAAAAAATATTTTAAAGAAGCAGCCATTAGTATAAATACGGGCATGTGTAGAGGGCCACTTCAAGTATCAGTCACGTTTACCTTACAAGCTTTCCAAGACCTGTCTTTAGGAATTTTGCCCTTAGAGAACAAAACAAGCACGGCTGCAGTGACCGTGACGACAGCTTCAGGTGGAGACCCGAAGGCTTTTAATTCCGTCAGGTTATTCTTGTTTAAAGTATTTAGGGCTTCTTGAGCCGCGATCAGAGCAGGCTCAGCCTTGGCCAAGTCGTCAGCACATATTTTTGCCTTTATTGTAACGTCTTCTTCAATAACCTTTACTTTCTTTTCCTCTTCGGCAGCTGTAGCATAAAATGAAAAATGTACATTTATGTTTGCATTTCCCGTGATTTAATTTGTTCTTTGTACTATGAAGTGTATTGTTTATACAGCTAAATAGAAAGTGCATACCAAATGCCTTCTCCTTTGAAACTTTTTCGCTTTCAGCGCCGACCACGTCAATCAGTTCTTCGGCGTTTTTATTTTTCTCTTTTAAGATAATCTCTTGTTCTGCTAAAGTAACCTAAATAAAAATAAAATTATAGACGGTAGTAACCTTCCTCAAAATATGAAAATATTTGAGCGATACAAAAGCAATTGATTCTAGTAGGTAAATAATTAAGTAAAAAAAATACACCTTTAATACAGCGACATTAGCGGCGCACGAAGCTAGTTTCTCCAATCCGTTTTCCAACCTGGTTATCATCATTATCAAGTTAGAAGTCTTCTCGGTGAGCAGTTTGCTGTAGAGTGCGATTTGTTCGAGGAAAGTCTTCGGCGTCGTGTAGTTGTATCTTCTTTCATTTTGGAAATATACCGCCGACATTTGATTTACGCTTTGGTGCACGTGAGACATGAAGTTTGATACCGGCTCCACCAATTCCGGCTACAAATATTTTGAAAATGTATCACTCATAGACTAATTAACTGTATTTGGTCTGACCCAACCAACCATAATCATCATAAATACACTTTTGCACCTTGTCACTTTGCGTAGTATTTGAACTGCACTACGAAAAGCGTTACAGCGACTTACCTAAAATAAGCAGATGTATTGAAAATAAGCCCCGTGTAAAAGCAAATAACATTGTTTTGAAGTCATGCATGGGGATGGAATTGGAGATGTTTCGTTATGGGTTGTGTAATTTTGATTAAAATAATAATTTGTAAAAAAAAAACATTGTGTAAAAATTCAAACTACTTAATACGGTTAAAAAGTTACAACTTGTGATAAACATACTGCGATAGCTTAGCAGTAAGACCCCGTTAGTACCCATGGATACGAAACACCACAAAGGGAAAATGTCCAAGCATGCGTAAATAAAAAGTATAGCAAAGTACCCGTAAAGATTGAACATCAGCAATGAACCGTTTGGACACGGAGCGAAGAGCCTCGGCGGGCCATTCGTGGAACCAGTTGATTGCCGTGCAGTTGACGATGGACGGGAACTTGCGCGCGCGGATTCGCAGCGTGGCGCCCACCGGAGAAAAACACAACACCACCTGTTAATTTCAAAAACTTCTTCATATTAAAGATAAGGTAATCTTTTTCAGCTAGAAAAGTATGCTGATAGTCATGCCTCATCGAATAGGATCCTTGCCATGTCTTGGCGGGAAGCTTGTGAGGCAGTGCAGGATCGAGCTAAATTACTAACCCTATATATATCCCAGCAGGGGGTAATAGAAATATATTATGATTATTTATGAATTCCGCTATTGTTGCTAAAGCTACGCACGTTATAAGTCTAAAATGTTACGTTCCAAATACAACAAACTACCTTCATCATGGTCCGAACACGGTTGATAAAGAATCGCCAACAATTCTCTCGCGTATCTTGAACTCCGGACGCTTTTGTCTAGAAGAGCAAATAATCACTGTATTTTTTTGTTATAATACTGGTTTTTAAAGAGCAGTTAACTGACATTGAACTTTACCTCTCCTCTTACACCGTTAATAACGTTCTCAACCTCATCATCGGCCAATAACTCTGGAATTTCTCCGGATGCGAGGAAATCGTTGATAAGCACTAGGAAACGCTCGTCCGCCACCTGAGCATCTGTCATTAGAAACACGTTTCCAATGTTCTTCAAACCTGCCTTTATATACAAACCAGCTGAAATAATTTATTAATCAATAATCCAATACTGGATCAAATTGAATAGCTATTATTAAAGAAAAGTAGATTCGTTTTGATATACATGGTAAACGTTACCTAAATCAGTCCTCAAGTCAATGAGGGAATAGCCTTTGCGCAGTTGTACTTGGAACACTTCGAGCGATGAAATGAACGCTGATAATCTTGATAAAGACTGCTTTCCAGAGCCTCCAACGCCAACTAGTAAAGCATTGCCCCTTGGTGCCTCGAGGATGCGATTAATTCTTTATCAAAAAAGGGTGATAACAATCATTGCTTATCTTTCTATGGAGTGATCTAAAGAATATCATCATCCAAATTACCTGCAGATGTGGTACATGGCATCCTCAAACAGCACAAGGTTCATGGTGGCCACCAAGTCGTTGTATCCGGAGAGTGAGTCTTCCAGCAGTTTCTTGATCTGATCCCAATCTCTTATAGGGAAATATTTAGGATCACCGATTCCTTCCGCAAAGTGGCAATATATTAAAGGTTTTTCAAAGACAATGTTTTCATCATAATCCTATCAAAAATATTTTTTTTATTTTAATGTCATACTTTAAATATTTAAAATTAAAAGCAAGTGCATACATCACAGTGTTTCTTGAGGACTTCCAATAAGAGCTTTCCGAAGGCCTCATTGTCGGCGGAATCAACCAGCTTATCAGAGTACACTCGGGTTGCTTCGTGCATCCATAATCTAACTAAATGGGATGGCTCCTTAATGGCATCTCCTGTTGTAAATAGCATACCCTGTGGATAATAAATAAATCAGCAATAATTAACAGAATAATGGCAGGTTAGATCCAGAAAAAAGGTGCTGTTGCAGTGTTCCTGCCAATTAGTGCTGCTGTTGCAGCGTGTGTGTGCTGCTATAGAGAAACTATGTGGGATTTTTGTTGCCCAATACCACAATATTATCATTACATTTATATTTTATGAAAGGAATTGACGGGAAGAGGTCTTTAATTAAAGGTATAGTCTATAAAAAACCTGTCAAGGCTTAACGCTTTTGCAACCGTCACTAATACTGTATTTAAGAAGTTTTAACAAGAGATATATTGGGTCGTGGTGTTTGTTTGAATAGGCCAATTAAAGTATTAACGGGAGTCCAAATCTTAACTGCCGCAAGATGAACCCTCTCATGACTAGTCATGACCCACGGGAGCGACAACAATTACTGATTAAGTGAACTGTGTGAATGTTTTTCACCTGGAATATATTGGAGAGGTCTCGCAAATTAAATACATAGTGGAACTTTATTGCCGTAGGCAAAAATATGGCGGACAGTTTGGTGTGCAACGCGAGTGCGGCGTTAACCAGAGTGTCGCAATATTTCTGGACAATCGGAATGAACTTGTTCAGAGAATTTCCCATGTGCTGCGACAAAATCTGCTTGTAGATATGGACACATGCTTCTAGGGCTGGAAAACTAAATTTAATATGTGGTTATTAGTAAATATGAAAGTTTTCAACGGAAATAGTTATTTGTGCAACAAGAGAGCAAAGATCTAGGTTATAATCCTGAGTATAGCGAGGGATTCAAAGATAGCGTTGCAAATAACTTTGGTCACATGTTGCACATACCACTTTTCACCTCAGCAGCGATATTCCAGTGATTGGATTAGGTAGTGCCATTCTACTTCGGTGCGTAAGCTTAGTATGGATATAGCTTTTAACCCCAGGGTTTCATACGACAAGTTTTAAGTTTGTGTTTGGTTCAGAAATGTTATAAATGTATAATTTTACAATTATTTTGCTAGCATAGATTATGGCATTGGCGAAAGATGAAGACACTAGTTTTTATATTCATGCCAACAATAAAATCAAATCGTACGTCTTATCTTTTATTATTCACATGTTGTTTCAAAGGGCATTCTTAAGAGGCCGTATACGAAATTTGACGGTTTTTTGTTCTTTTTTCCTGTTTTTCAATTAAAATACTGTTTTTCTATACATTTTAATGCACAACATGAAATATCATTTCAGTTATGATCGAATAAATAAGTTACGAATGAATGGCCGAACGCGAGATTTAGGTTACTGTAAAACATTATTTATAATAATAAAATAATTTATTTATGCGTTTTCTTATTTAGCATACTTCTATTAAAGACATGTCAAGAAAAAAACTGTGAATAACACAAAATCCGGAATTCCATGTCTTATCCATGTAATGTACAATGTTTAAGGTCATTCACCCGAAATGGCACTACCTATTCCGATCATTGGATATTATATTACATATAACCTTAAGGTAAAAAATAAACGTGTGTATATTGGTCCCCCAGCCGCCCGTGTGGCTTCTTTATATTGTGAAAATGAAAGTTACTTTCTCTCACGCTCGCAGTAAAATCTAATTTTACTTTATTTAATTATTTATTTAAGGTAAACGCGCCTATTACCGTGGTACTTAAGGAAGTTTTCAAATAAGTCCAAAAAATTAAGGGTATCAAAGCTCCTTAGCGACCGAATATATTTTTTTTTATTGAGAGTGTTTATTGAACTTTCAGCGTCGTAACTTGTTGATTTCATTTTACTTTATTTTATATTGCAAAATAATTATTGAAACCAAAATACCCAAGTCTTCTATTACCGTGGTAATCAGCAGGCTGTGATTCTATTACCGCGAATTCGGCTTCCATTACCGAGGGTATAAAAAACAGCCATTTTCTACCATCGGTAATAGGCATCCGACTCACGATTTTGAACTAAATACCGAGGGTTAAAAATAAATAACGGGTTTGGTTCCGTATATTATTTATGTACAACAAGTTTTTTAAGGAAAACGAAATAAAACGTTAAAATATGATTGTACTTAGGACAAAACAAAAAAAAATAAAAAACGTTGCAAAAGATACTTGTTATGTAAAAAACCACCAGGTAACTAAGTTATATTTATGGAAATAATAATTAATTACAATAATTAAATATGGAATATTAAACTCCTTACACTAAAATCCTTATTAATTAAGATTAAGTAAATGTTAAGCAAACCAAAAATTTGTCTTGCTTAAAATAAACTGCTGAAATTTATATATAATGAAACGAATGTATGCTAGTATAATTATAATTAAGTACATAAATGAATAAATAAATATCCTTAGTATAATTATCAAAAGTAGAGAGGACTTATAATGATAATTATGCAGTAAACACGGAAGTTTTTACAACTGATGATTAAAAGTCTCAACTTTAAGTATCAAAGAAATCTGTACTTACGGTACCCTAAATGTGATTAATTTAATAGATGACTAAAATGTCACTCGGTATTAGATACTTCTTTAAGAACCTATTACCGACCCAAAAAAATATCGAATTGGTCGGTAATAGACTCCCATACATTCTAATACCGAGGGTTATCGGACCGTACCATCGGCAATAGGCTTAATATAGAGTGTTGGAAAAACCTAATTCCGACCCATAAAAACAAACTGATACACTTTTGTTTTTATTACAAATCGAAAATATATATTACAATCTTGGCATAAAAACAAAATTACATAACTGGTAAGTAAATTAACGATTTAATCTCAATTTTTATTTTTTTTGACAATTTAAGGTTTTCTATACAAACTACAATTCAGTACAGAAGTTTTTGCTAAAAATTAAGGGTTTGTAGAATACTTTCTATACCACGGAAATAGTTCTTTAATAGCGTGAATAGATCAAGATTTGAATAACCGTAAGAAAATATTTATAACCGATCACATAAACCAAAAAAAAGGTAAAAATACCTGAAATCAAAAAAAACTATTACCGTGGTATACCACGGTAATAGTATCCACAGCAAAAGTTGGCATCTATCACCGTTGTAATTTATTTTCCATTTTAAACGTATTTCCAGGCCAGAAAATGTATAAAGAACATTCAGAAGTCGAGCAGAAAACAATAAACAACCATTTAAATACCATAGTTCACTTGCCTTATATATTACGTAAAATACTAAATAAGATTCGAGTTCTCTTACCTGTGGCGTCACGCGTTAGTATGGCAAGACCTCTTTCTGCGCTGCCGTCGAGGATACAGACGAATTGCGAGCACTCTGTTATATCCACACACACTAGCGCTAACGGGTCCGTAAGTCAATTAAATAAGCTACGTTCGCGTAAAATGTTTTTTTTAGAAAATTAATAGGTTTGCTTATAAAAAGCGTTTTTAGAAATACCACGGTAATGGTCGTGGATTTTGATACCCCCGGTAATAGGCGCGTTTACCTTATTATTGCAAACATGGTATTTACAATATAGGTCTTATAGAATAATTAAAGTGCTATACATGGATCCCTTTAGGGTGTAGCAATATTAATATCTGAAGATAGCCACCTAAATTATACAATTTAAACAATATATTTTGTAAGTATAATTACAAATATAGTGTAATTTTTCTAATTGGTACAGGGTAACTTTTAATAGATGCACAAATTTTAATATTTGCTTCGCTATTGTTAACCAATAACACATGTTGTGTTATTTTTACTCTAGTTTAAAAAATATTAGAGATATTGCCGATTCAATGATTCCACTAACTTAACAATATTCATGGACCCTCTAACCCAGGGGTGCGAGGAGAGGAGAGTGTTGTTAAGTAAGTTGATAAATGAAATTTCAAATTTAGAATTTCAATACAGTGTATCGCATACCCACAGCTTGACAACCCATGTCATCATTTCTAGTGTAACTTTGTGTCCACACGAGAAGGTAAATAAGAGATAATTTACAACAAAAAAAAAAATTTTTTTAACTAGTTTTAATATCGGAATATATTTTATTAACGATAAAAAATCATATGTTAAAATTTGTACACTAATAAAAAAATTACCTTGTATCTAGTATATTACAAAATAATGCATAGTTTAAAAAAACCTTGAACTTTTTTTTATAGGTATTATTGTTATGTTAAAACTTATCCAAAACAATAGAATTAATGACATAATACATTTTGTCATGTAGTAAAGTTAAAATGCGCTTTCAGAAAGGATTTACGGGTAGACGTCGCATGTCCAATGGTAATGCATTGTACAATTTAATGCACATCGCGTAACAGTGCTTTTGGTACAGCGATACCCTTGGGGCGCGATCATCGATGTCTTTGTCTTTAAACAGCAAAACAAACCTTTTTGCGATGCTGAGGTCAAAATATAGAATTTCACTAAGTATTTACCTCACAGCAAAAGTGCAAAAATGCCTTTGTAAGCGAGGATCGATTGTGAAGGAGCCCGCTGTAGGGTTCATGCACGACACGAACATGCAGTTGGAGATTTCCTTCAAAGAAAGCTTCTGTCTGTCGTACCTGGATAGAAATGAAAAGTAATGGGTTTTCGTTTTCGTTTCTCGGTGTAATCGCTCACTCTTGAAGAAAATATATACCAATGTTTATAGTCCATGAACTCCCTGATGAGGGTGTGTGGCTGTACGGTTCCGTACGTGTCTACTTCGGGCATGTTCAAATCATCAACGAAGTAGATCATGAACTTGCTGCCCGGCGGACCAAAATTGCGACCCGACTTCTTCTCTAAAGGCTTTTCTAAGACTTTTTGAATCATTTCTACAAAAACATATCAAATATGACGTTTAAAAATTTCAATACGATATTTAATGCTTATAAGTAATCGGCAAGCGAAATAAATTTACCTATAAAGCCTTTTTTTAATAAACTAACATACTTTTTCATATAGTTAAGATTGTCAACAAGTGTAGTTTTTTTAAACTATCGCGATGTTCACACATACTGTTACAATTCTAAAAAGGGACAATGTTTATTTTAGATTTGTAACAGTATGTCAACAAATGTTAATAAACAGGGTGAAAAGAATAACTTATATTGTTACAGTATTGACAACTTACCGGATGTGGTATAAAAATTTAATGGAACGTTCGTGATGGCATAAGAATCTGGTAGAGCATTAAACGTGCTAGCAACACTAACTGTCTTCCCGGCCCCGGCGCAACCCACCAGCATTAATGGTTTTTGCTTCGCGATGAGCATATCCATGAAGAATCGAATACGAGTTGTTTCTGATGTGGATACTAAACATGACTGAAAATCGATTAAACAATATAATTTATAAACTGACCTTGAAATTCAAACAGTCAATCACATTGAAGAAGAACCAGACCTGTAACGGCACATCTGGATCCAACTCGAAACTTTCCACTTTCTCAGACCACGGCAAGAACTTTTTCGTTTCAGGGTCGATAAAAAAGCTGAAAACGTTGCCGCTGGATGGAAACTTGACCTGTTTAAATTCGCCACAGAACCATTTACTGAACTCGTTGCGCCAGTCCACCAGCTGGTCTTGGAAAAGAGCAGACCCGAAACCCCAAAGCACCGAGAACACGAAGTACATTTCATACCTTAAATATAATATCATAATTATATTACAAATATTTTAGTATTTTTAATAATAATGGTATTCTATAGGTATTTACCACTCCTTGGGACAGTCTGTAGGTAACAGAGTTTTATTTAAGAAGCACTCCAGCAAATAGCAAGTTAATTGAATCTGTTGTAATTCCGTAAGAGGAGTGATGCGTTTATACTTTTTAGCTGTTTCCAATAAGGCAGGGATGTACTTATCGAACATTACAGTGAGCATTGCTTTCTCAGAGTGATCATCTCGTGTTGTTTCAATCCACGAGGCCACGTATCTGTAATATAACCATAGGACGCATATAGCTTAGATATTCTTAACAATGATCTGTGATAATACTGATAATAGAGTAGTCACACTCACGGGTTCCAACCGAGATCCTGAGGGTTAATGTACAGAATGCCGGCTCTCGACACAGTGGCAGGAGTAGCCGTCCGCAAAGAAGCAATCTCAAATAGCAAACGCATCGGTTTTGTTAAGGCTATGCGCTCATTGCTCGCTAGCGTTAACACCTACAAGGAAAACGTATTCATGAAAATAAATATACTTTCAAGAAAATAACTTCAAAGAGCCTATTAATACGATACGCCAACCTTATTATCGTCCATCAGTGTGTTCAAGCTCTCGATCCACATCGGGTCGATGTCTCCGTCCAGTACAATCCATTTAGGTCCGTCGCCGGGCATATTGGCCATGTCCCTCATAATAGTAGAGAAAAGACCATCTCTCCACTCTCTTGTAGCCGGGTTGATTATCCCAAATAGCTCATCGTTAGTAACCGCTTTCGGGTCCAAGTCATTGTAGAATGGTTTAAGCTTCATCATCTGATAGGTCCTGTGTAAGCACTGCCAGACCATCGACTTGCCGGTACCGGCAAACCCGTTAATAAACACTGAATGCCGCACTGCGAACAGCTCCACGAGCTGCACCATCTGGAAGTTTAATTAAACAGGTACAGAGTGTCAAATTGACATGGTTATTTTCCTAAAGTTAATACCTAACAAGATACATTAATGAATACATACCTTTAAAATGAAACCGGGTTCTGGTTGTAATTTCATTGCTAAGGCAGCATCTATTAGATTTTGTTCAAAGTCCATGTCCCGCTTTCTGGGTACGTCAAGCGCAGGGAACAAGTCTCCGATCAAACCCATAAATATGGGAGTGTCATCAGTCACAATCTTAGGAACATTGAAATCTCGCAAAGCTCTCATAAGCACCTGATCTTCCGGTCTTAGACGGTCTCCTCGCTGGAAAATACTTAAGTTATAAGAAGAGACGATGTGATGTTATGTCTTAATATAAATGGGTTATTTGCTCTTTACAGTCGTCACGGCATATTAACAACACATAACAATAATAACCTTGAGAGAGCCGGCGACGACGAGCACCGACTTGATGGCCCGCAGGCCCCAGTCGTAGTGGTCTTGCTTGGAGAGCAGCTCGCGGCACAGCGTGTACAGTGTGATGAACTTGCGCGCCAGAAGCCGCGCATCCTGGAAGCCCTCGGCCACCAACATGATCTCGCAGATCAGCTCGAAGTCTGGCACCACCATAGCACAAGGCCTTCCCGACAAAAATAAAACAGTTAACTATCTCTGTCGAAACTACAAACCCTATTTTAGTTGAGTTATTTGAATACCTGAATAGTGCTTTTAGATTCTCAGGAAGCTCTGTTCTCCCAGCGTAACCAGGATTCATGGTGATAAACATGCCAACGGTTGGTATTAGAACTATGTGTTCTCCCATAAAATCAAACTTCTTCTTTTTAAATTTAATCGCGTCTAATATACTTTTGACTTGGACTGACACAACAGACAGTACTTCCACAGATATTCTGTTGAACTCGTCAAAACATCCCCATGCGCCAGTTTGAGAAAGACCTACAAAACGGCAACTTTTTTGTCAGCAACAAGCGGCCATGTTATTAAATGGGTCAATTCTCATTCAACAGAATAAAGATATATACTCGCCTTTATAAATGTTTCCGCATGACTTGTAGTCCATTTGTTCAGAACAATTAAAAACATACACCATAATCCCTAATGCTCTCCCCAAATCCTTCGTGGTTTCTGTTTTTCCCGTACCGGCCGGGCCAGCAGGAGCCCCTCCCATAATTAAATGGAGGCTCTGCAAATTAATTTTCATTTAAAGAAACAGATAAATTGCAATACAGTTTCTTTAGCAAGTTAGTCATGTACCTGTGTCAACGTGATGTAGCACCGATCAGTCAAGGGCGTGATTACGAGCCGCGGCGTGTTACCCAGGTACTCGTAATCGTACAAAAACTGAGCGTCGCAAATGTTAGCAAAACAATTATTGTATTTATGATCCCAGCGATGCCTGAAATGCAAAACGAATCACTAGTTTGTTCTAAATCCACCTAAAAAAATTTTTTAATCATAATACATTTTAGTCACCTTAACTGGCTTTGCCACTGGAAAGCAGTGGCGCTTTCTACTTTTGATACTATGAGCTTCGCTACGACATCTCGTGAATGGACATCAATAGTACAGATAGTCATAATTTTTTGTCGATCTCCAACAGACAAATCGCCCAGTAATAAAAAGATTAGGCTACTCAGCTGAGCTATTTGTTTTTTCTGGTAATCCTTAAGTGAACCTTCATATCCTAAAAAGAAAAATGATTTTAATTGGCACATTCTTCCAAAACAACAGCAAGTCCTTTTTACTTTACTGTCATTTTACCTTCTTCTAATTTCTCAAAAGCCTGGTTAGTTTCGGTGGTCCACCAGATCTGCGTGCCCACCAGGGCGGGCTGGGCCGGCCAGTCGAACACCCACTCCTCGCGAGGTTTGTCCTCGTAAGACTTGACCGCGTGCTCGAAGATGTCCCGTAACGTACTCCGCATACAATCCGTAACATTGTTGAGCCAGAGCTCCACCTATTAATGATTTTAGTATTATAGTGCTGATAAATCCAAATTCCTCAGATTGCAGGCTACTTGTACGAATACCTTCCCAGAACAATCACAACATGGGGCCTTAAATGGCACGTGCTCCTCGTTCTCTTTAGATATCATCTCTAAGGCCTGTTTGCTTTCCGCTTTTACAAAGACGAGCTTGGCTAAATTATCATACAACTTGGTGAGATGTCGACCGACGGCTGGCGGGTTGTTGCCGTTGGACAAAATATCTACAACACATGACAAAAATCCTAGAAAACAGTATCGACGGCGATGTCGTTTCTATTATTATAATTGTGTGTACCATACCAAGCAAATCAGCCGAAGATACAAAATAGAATCGTGGGTACGCTAAACGCTTGGTTTCCAAGTAATCGTTTAGCGCTTTCTCGCAGAGGTTAAGTGCAATCATTAACTCTTCTAATTTTTCCAGAAGACCAAACTTATTTGTCGCTTGCACTACATTTGGAGTGCTGCCAATATCTTTTAATAATTCCTGTTGATTATCAAGTCAAACTGAGTAACCTAATACGGAGTACATTTTTTATGGGAAGATGTCGTCCTACAATACAATGTTCATAACCGAATCCTCGGCCTCGAACAGAAGGAATGATAATAGAGAATTTCGGTACTAACTAGGGTAATTTAAAATTGGCTTAGAAAAAAGTCGAATAGTCGACTATTTAATTACCTCCCACATATTAACAAATGACAGTATTACTTCTTTCAATCAATTAAATAATTTAAAATATAACCTTGAAGTTTTTGTCAATGGTATCGAATCTCCTGGAGTCCTCGGGCAGCTGCGCGCGGATGTCGTCGGAGCCCACGAAGATGCTCTCCAGATACTGCCACTTGCGCTGTACCTCGAACCATAGCGCGATCACGGCGTCTGCTGTACCTAGACTTTTTTGCCAACTTGTCACTTCAGTCTCATAGAAACCAACAAACTTGGACGACATCATGTTCTGAACTTGATTCTGTAAATAATTAGCACGTAATTGATGATGATTCATAAAAAATATGATGATAATAAAAAATGTACCTACTTTGTTATTCGAAATGCTAGCGTCCCCGGTTAATAAAACTCCTCTACGCCGCTGTAGTTAGGAGCAAGCTTGAGGCAGCTTAAGTGCTGCTGTTAGAATAAGTACAAAAGGCGTTTTGTACAAAAATCTATATGGGTACGGTAGGTACTATTTAAAATATCAACCATTATGACTGCCTTCGTCATACAGAAGAGAGATAGAAAAGCTAACCTACTTTGTTTGAATTTTAAAGGTTCTTTTTATTTCTCAGTCAGCTTTAACTAATACATGTTTATAATACACAGGAGGTACCAATTTTGAAGAATTCAATCGTTTTAATCTTACTTATATTTCAATGGTCCACCAGCTATTCTGACGTCAGAATGGCGGGTGGACCTTATTTTGGATATAGTTCTCTTTAGAGAGAGGTACAAAAAATGTAATAAAAGGTACACAGCGGTACACAGCGATACACAGCAGGTACCAAATATCTATAAACATTTCCTTGAAATTCCTGAGGTCCACTCGCCATCCTGAAGCACATGTAGTATTTTCCTGTTATGCTGTGTGATTATTTTACAAAAAATAGTTTACTTGGTTATCTTCTAATGTCTCGACAAGCTCTTCACTGGCTTTAGGCAGTTTGACTCCAGTTCTATCGTGGACACCATATTCAAATTCCATCGCTGCCCACGTATTTTCCAACTCCCTAAAAGCATCGAGTAGGTAATCAAGCTTTAAAGTCTCAGCTTAGACTTTACTCGTAGATTTACGCGTTTCGTTGAGAAGTAAAATATTTTAATACATTTATCATATTTGCAAGTGATATTTATCATTGCTGAGCTGACCTAAGACTTTCTGCACATATTAATCAAACACAATAACGATTGCATATTTTTTAAGGAATGTAACCCATTTTCTTAAAGTGACCTTTTTAAAATTTAAACATACTTGAGAGTTTTCTCCATAGCAGCTTCTTTAACTGATTTATCCACGATTGTTTTAACTTCCTCTTCATACTTGTGCAAGTTGAGTGCCAAGAGGTCTGCTAAAGTAGTTTCATCATCGAGTGAAAACTTTACCTGTAAAAACTTTACTGTGTTAGGAACAGCTAGGTAACCTTATCTTTTCCAGCAATTATCGTGGGAATACGAATATACATTACCTTGCTTTATACTTTTATTTATTTTCTGAAAATAATTTACACTTACGCAATAACTTTTTACTACTATTTACAATTTGCATAATAATATCAATGAATATAATGGACTTATGATGTAGGTTTTACTAACTACAATATGAATTCTGACAATATTACTAAATAATCTGTATCTTTGGGTTGTAATGATCTTCGCCTTGTCGATTTCAATTCAATGCCGTGTTTTTTCATCTCTTCCATTGAATAAACTCTGTTCAGTTTTCTAAATTTGCTACCAATTCGGGTATTTTCTGCGAACTTTGGTCTTCTAAAATCGTACATTTGTAAATCATTTGACGGCTGTAATAATCCAAAGTGTTTTTCTTTTTTTCCATACACTTCATTATTATTGTCGTTGTCCAAGTCAGTCGCGAGTTCTTCTAGAGACTTGAAGTCGGCGATGATTTCATCAAATGATACTCTACTCGATTTATTATTGTGATGTTTTACGAACGATGAAGATGATTGAACATGCTCGGTGTTAATAGACGTGAAATGTGAATGTGGTGATTTCTACATAAACAAAAAAAACGATCACATTATTACGTAAGCACTGAACAAACATAATAAAATTAGAAAAAAGCAATCGTTAACCTTTGTAGCCATCATCAGCTCGACCCAATGTCTATCTTTAATAGCTGGGTTCTGAAGGTCCGTAACAGCGCGCAACGAAGTCATCAGATTCTTAATAGTAGTTTCAATTGCAATGAATGGTTCCCTGAAAGAGGATCCAATAATACAAAAGTAAGTCAGTTGTTACCATAATTTTAAATAAATTCATCTCGTTTACCAGTTTCTCATATCCTTATCCAGCTGCCTTAGGTCCTTAGTCAGCCGCTTGCATTCTTGATCCATTCCATCAGCATCGATCTTTTTCCACGGCGACTTCTTCCAATATTCAATGGTACCCATTACAAGAGTGTAGTAATCCCATAAATTCTAAAAAGATACAAATTATCAGTGCCATTCCAATTGCAATGCTTACTTACTTTGGGTTATTTTATTTAATATGTAAGTTTAGTAGTTTAGTTATTTTATTTATATTCATTTTATATAAAATGTTAACTCATTTACCTTGCTCAATTTCAGTTCTCGACGGCATTGCTTTAGATTTTTCTCATCGGGGGGCTGAATGTCAAACAGCACGCTCGACTTCTTAAGCGTATCCACTGTGCTCTCGAAATCGTAAAGCTCTAAATTCACTTTATCAATTAGCCGGTATGGCTCTTTGCAGGACTCCAGGAATACCTGAATTTAAAATAGTGGATAAACATTATCGAACCGATTTCCTTTCAATGTTTTTGCTCACCGCAAGAACATCGGTTACTTCCATCCTATATATCGTCGATGAATACAGAAGGCACGTAAGTAGTGTTTTTAAGTAAGAAAACCATTGGTACGAATCAATTAACACATGCATACGTACATTTCACGGAATCCTAAGGCCTAAATTACCTACACACAAGCAGTGTAAAGGTAGACCACACTATGGGGCTCCATCGGATCGGACTGCGTGGCAAATCTACAGGACCTATTATTATTCTTAATGTGGACAGAGTAAATCATGCGCTCAGGATGGGTCACAATGCGACAGTACGTGTGTTCGCATATTCCTGCGTCGATTCAGGAATGACGAGATAACCGACACGCAGTACTTATAACAAGGTAGATTGACCGATATTAAGTTCGTGTTTATGGATATGGATATGCGTGATTAAAACATCTGTCACGTTCTGAGCAGTATGAGTGCGAAAGTGACGAATACTTTATCCACATTTATCCACCGCGAGGAAGAAATGCACAATATGGCTGGTAAAGATCGTAAGATTCCTCTGGATGCAAGTGGCATGAGGCTTTTTGTTGTGGCGAACCTTGTTGGAATTGAGTAGTGGACATCTCTCGGCTGATGATAATGTGATGACGATGAACATGAAGATTACCTCCTTGGCCTTGTACTGCTCTCGGTATAAGTTGAGCCGCAGGTTGACTAGTGCGACGCGCTTGGCGATGAGCGCCGCCTGCGCAGCCATAAGAGGCGCCACGTCGTTCTTCACCACCGTCGCCAGCATAGTCATACCCCGCCAGCGGTCGGGCAGGACTTCCAACTTAACAAATAAATGCGAAATGTAAGTGGCATATTGCATTACGTCAAATACGGTTTTTGTACCGCCTGTGCCGATCGATTTAGGTACCGTGTCGCTACTGCATTGCAAATCAGGAAACTGCCTTTGTTGTTTTATGTATATTAGGCATTAATCTAATAATCTGTGTATGCCAATAAAATAAAAAAATGGTATACTCCTAATTTTCTTTTTTAGGCATACGTAGATGGTATAATCGTATAAAAGTTTACCTTGTTATTTAACACAAAATGGAATGATGTCCAAATATATTTTTATGACGATTGTTGCTATTTTGAACCGTCACAAGTCTTACCAAAGTATCAGCCGGAAATTGATGGTTTTGAGGAGGGAACTGTAGTTCCAATGGCAAGCAAGAAGAAAATGATTTACCTATTAATAAAAAAACGGTTACTAGCTACATGAAAAAAAAAAATTTATTGTGTATTGGGGAATGCTTAAAAGGATTCTTGTAATTTCAAATCATAAATTCGATTAATTCGAGACATTATTAAAACCATATATGGCATTAAAACAACTCAATGATTACTTGAACACACCTGTTCATATGTCTCCTCAGGGAAATCAACGCCGTAGTCCTTCAGAACATCGATGATATCTCTCAGAGGGTCGAACATCTGGTCGGTGTCCGCGTCCACGCGGTCCTTCACCTCATTCAGCACGCGCATCACCTGTAGGAGTCCCTCGTAGTCATCTTCCCCTAACTGCACTGACAACTCTTTCGTAGCATAACAGATGAAAGTTTCAAGCTCGTTCAAACTAAAAATTAATATATCTAGCATTGAACACATTGAACCAAAATCTAGCATTGAACACATTGAACCAAAATCTAGCATTGAACACATTGAAAACATTGAACCAAAGGTTTGATTAAACAAGAATATCTGTTAAAATGAAAAAGCAACGGCTTATTGCTTGGTAAATAGAAGCCTGGCTGATACAAAAGTACTGTTTTGTATTACATTAAAACATGTCTGTTACAGAACGTTTATGGTACACCATACACTACAGCACTACAGTGTTTGTACGAGTGTGACAACGCTTTTGGTAGCTAAATATCCTACCACAAGCCTGACGACATTCCGGTGGGTGTAGGTGGCTTGAAAGGCTTTGCCATGAAAACCTTTAGTTTAAAGTCTTGTTGCACAGACAACACGATAAATTTTGTGCCTAAATGCTTCAGTTTGATGTGTGGTCCGTGGGTGGTCTACACTTGAAAATATTGTAGTTCCACCTGGTACCGCGTTTTAACTCTTCTCGTGCTAAACCTACAATGTTCCTTTGAACCTCCCACGTTTTCAACTCTAGATCAACGAGGGAGCGCCGTAGTCGATTCATCCTCTAAGGCCAAAGCATCGCAAAACATGTTTGGTCCGTGTTAAAGTAAGCCGTTGTTTATTCATTTCTGATGTCCCATTATACTTAATTCAAACATACCTGGATTGGACATGGTCTTTTAAGTTTTCTTTATACAAGAGACTCCACTTGCAGATAATGTTCATTATGGCCTGGTTAAGTCGTTTCAGGTTCAAGGTTAACCAGCCATTGCAGAGATAACTCGGTGGCAGTGCCTCGACCTCGCTGTACATTGCGTTATACTTGTCAATCTAATTCATCGATTAAAATAAAAAAAAACGCCATCATCATCCATATTATTTAAAACAAAAGGATTTACATGACGCCGTAAACTGACGACTACGCCGAATATAGAATGCACTAGGTTGCAATCGATTAAGATGTCATGGAAACTCCAAAGGGCCCTAGACTTTGAATAAAGCTGCTTCCTGCTGTGTACTTATATGCATATGCTGAATTAGAGTAAAACAGTAGGGAAGACATCACCTCCTTAATAGGAACGTAATCAGAGATTAATACCTCTAGGTTCCGTCATCTAAATTCCGTCCTTCCTACCCGCCCCAGCCAGGTTTCGCGCTCACATTTATTCTATATACATAGGTATTTAAAGTAAGAAGTAAATAGACTGGTCCCAAATGTCGAATGACTAAAAATGATAAGTAACCACCATTTTACTTCCAAGTACTTACTTCTTTATGTGGTAGTTATCGAAGGAGCAAGCCTAAACAATGAAGTATTCGGTGCTTTAATCAAACTGAACAGTTCACTCATCTTTGGAGTAATCCTAACCGCTTTTCATGGTGCATCCTTCATTATTCAACGAATAAGTGATAAATGTAATTTTAAGCGCTTAGGTCATTAGGTTTAGGTTTTTAAAATCATTGCATTCTAGCCCTCACGGTTGGCTACGAATTTTTTATCTTATTATTATATTTCCATATGCATACAAATCCTGCCTTCTGTGCTCGTTTGCCTTCTCCATTCCATGAAAAAGGGTATCAAAAAGAGAACGTAGTATTTTACTTACCTCCTGCTGAAATTGTTCCAGAGTTGGTTTCATATTCGGCGGGTCGCAACCATTCTCATATCTGTATTTGTCAAACTCTTCCGGAGTAATCACGCGGCCATATTTCAGAAAACCAGCCAGCACATCCTGGCGTTCTTCCATCCAGAGAGGTGCATATTTCTCATATTTCTGGTATAACAGGAATAAATTTAACTTTTCTATTTAAACTATGCAAATGATTACCTCACTCATGTCTTAATTATTACCTTAGCGTACAACACAATATCGCTGATAGAACGGTCAATCCCATCCAGAATTTCATGGTATAGACAAATCATATCATTTTCGTCTGCTATATCGTCTGTAAACATTTCTAAATCTTAGTATGAAAATTGAAAATAAGATGTGCAGTTAACTTTTTAAAATAATCTTGTTTTCATTCAAAGTTTCAATCAACATTCCAACGCGATTTGATCGGCTCACCTTCGTAAGTAGCGATTGGTATAATTTCATCAATTCGAGGGAATAAGGTTGCTTGAAGAAACATATCTTTCATCATTTCTTGAAGCGTATTGTACAGCCCATCAATATCGTTGATATCCAATGAAGGAGAAAAATATACATCTGAAACCATTAAAATACCACTTACTAAAACAATAAATGGTTTTAATGGTTAAGGTGCCCTTATTGCTCCATCTCAACTTTCCATTCTTCACAGCGTGGAAATCGATGAAATGAATAATTATACCACATCGTGTTTATCGAATAAGTTAGTATTTATCTTACTCAAGTCAAACTAGGAACCCTTATATTTTTACCATGTCCGTCCGTCCGTCCGCAGCCTAGCGCAGAGACTCTTAGTACTAGAAAGCTGTAATTTGGCATGATATGAACCCACAAAATTTTTGAAAGACCTATCCAACAAAACCCCTCATTATGGGGTAGACGACAAAAAAATACATTCCCACGTTACGTGTAGGGGAGCTACCCTAAAAAAATTACTTACCTATCGAAGTAATTATGTAGCAATAGGTACTTTGTAAAAGGAACTCAGTAATTGCGTTTTAACTGATACACATATTTAAAAAAACAATAAATATTTATATATTAAAATATAAAACGCGTAAAATGAGGCAAGTCTAAGTTACCTGGATCTCTTAGCTCTGCTATAACTTCAACAAATGCCACATTTGGTCCATTTTCTATATCCGTTTGTTTTTTAAACAAATCTAAACTAGTTTTAATCCCCTTCATTATTTGTTTAGACACCTGCAATTTTTTTCTATGAACTTACTCATGTTGAATCCAAGAGTAACTTAACTAACAAAAAATGTATTTGAATAGTGACATTATTGCGGTTAAAAATTTATTAACATTTCTACGAATCCTCTTTTTGCATAGTGTCACTGTTGGATTTAAAGTACGTATCATAAAAAGCTATTTATACGTAACAAGCAAGTTTGTGGGAACTTTAATATAAAAGTATTAATGAAACTCACAAGCGAGTCCACATATTTTACGTAAGCGGGCCATCGCTCTGCTCTGAATTTCTCTTGCTCCATTTCAAGGTTTTCAGCTTCAATAAATGCTAGTTCTTCGGGATCCATTATTTCTTCTTCTGATGGAGAATCCACATCTTCACCTGTAGTATTTTTTTATTAATCCTTGTTTTTAAAATCTCTTACCAGTTTATTTTAAATGTAAGTATTAAGTATACCTTCATCTCTGAGCGCTTGTCGCTTCGCTCGCTCAGCCTCCATAGCTTCTCTTTTTATTCTGTTGGCTTCCCTTCTCTCCAACTTTAGCGTTTGCGCTGCTGCTTTCTCTGCTTCTCTTTCCTCTCTCGCAATACGTTTTGCTTCACGCCGATCAGCTAACTCTTGAAGTTTGAGAGCACGAGCTGCCTTCTCATCGTCATCAAGAGATTCCTCATCAACTTCTTCGTATTCTTCTTCCTCATCGACGGACTGCAAAAAATAATAAAAAATAAAAAATATACTGCATTATCACTAACGGTTTTTACAAAACCCAGGTCTGGTACCTCTTGATCTTCCACAATATTGAAAAATAGATTATAATTTGTTTCTAGAATACATCGAAACTCTGCGTGACTTGCGAGAATATTATTCCTCCTGAAAAATAAATAAAAGCCTGAATACCTATATACTGTCAAATGAGGACTACTAATACGCTGAAGAAAGGTTTGTATCATTGTAGTATTTTATGACAAGTCAAAAAACTTGGGTAATACGTGCTCTTAGGGACTGCCACACGGATTATATAAGATAGACCCAACTATACCTGTTGAAAAATCTAGAATGTCGTTCATTGAAAGCCAAGAGCTCCATCTTGTCGGGGTTGTCCTTGCGGTTATGCAGCGGCACGTTGCCCCAAGCCGCGACGTTGGTGAGCCCGCGCCATACGTTGTTCTGGGCCTGGAGCACGCGCTCTTGGAGCGTGTTAATGGCCTGGTACACCTCAGCCATCCAATCCGCAACTATCCAAATTGTAGGCAAAATGTTATGGGTAAATTTTGTTCCTTACCTTATTTATTTGTCCAGGCGGACTAAAAAGTTGCTACATTAATAAACTTCGTGTAGATCACCAGTTTCTCTAATCGCTTCCATTTCCTTTAGTTGCAAGTAGCAAGTAATAAATAAGTATTTTAAGGATGTTTAGATGTTTGTCTTTCAAGTAAATAGCAAAATTATTTTGTAATAAATTGGCTAACAGATAGTTCATGCCCTGGATTAAAACAAGACACATTTTAAACAAATTCTATGCAGTCACGGAAGGGCGCTATAACTAAAATTACTTTCTTATTAAATATCTATAGTGCGCCACCTGTTCCATTCGGACGTGACTGCCCAAACTCACGCATCTTATTTTCTCGAATGTGGTGCTAAGAATCTGGGCAGAGAGCAAGAAAATAATCAACAACTAGGTATACTGATTTGTGTGGCCTTAGAAATATAAACCCTGTAAGTACTATGTTTGGGTGTCTATCAATTTATCGAAACACCTTTCATCAAATTTATCATTCATTCTATCGAACGCTATTTTCTGCTGAAACTGAAATATTTACAGGGTTACCTACGTAATTAATGTTTAAGTTAGATACCTTACAAACATTATGGTTTCAGCAGAAAATAGCGTTCGATGAAATTAAATTCGATGAAATAATACATTCGATGAAGTGAAATTCGACAAAATGATGAGTTACCAGATACCAGAAAGCGCTCCTCAGATTAACTGTCTCTTTTACTAACACTATTGATGCTTTGTTTGAAATAAATCACATACAATCATCATGCCACGTGAGTTCCTCGACGCCGCGGCCAAGAAGTCCATCAATAGTCGAGATCTCTTTCTCGATTAGTTCGACTTCAGTTTCGTGGCTACCCTCCCGAATAGCATTATACCAATATATAGCGCGGTTGAGCCGATTCATGTCATACTGCAAGTAAGAAATCATATAGATCCTGCACAGATGTCCATGGTAGAATTAATAATGATATATTCTTGGATATACTTGTAACTTTTCGTTCCGTGCATGTAAATCCAAACCCTCTTGAGGTATTCCTTCCTTTCCTATATATTTCATGTACCGTATTTCACGTAATAAAATCACCAGCTGAAAAAATATTCTATTAATGCAAACTGTAAATAACGCTCTGATTCTAGAGAACTGATAAATCTTCTCTCTCACCTCATGGCTAAAATTATTCCTTACAAACGGAGGATCTCTATAGATTAGGTTTTTGTCCAAGTGGGTGCTACAAATTTCCGGGACAGTGGCACACCAATCTGTAAACTGTCGATCTTCGACCACATTTAAATAAGCTAACATCTCCTCCATCTTTTTCCTCATATACATAGCGGATTCTGATTTGACTATACTGCAAAGTGAAAAATTTGTTTCATGCATCAACTACGGCGACAGTCCTAGGCTTTAATTTTATTTAAATTCGTTTATTATGTTGTTATTATTACACATACTCCAAAATTTTCAAAGTAACTATTTCAAAATTGTTAGCTACATTGGTCTGCTGTAACACTTACGGATCTTCGAAACGATTAAAATCCGCCAACGGGTCTTCCATCCGTCTCCGTAACTTATGAATCCACCAGATCATACCAGCTACCGGTGGTACATACGCATCCACCATGGGCCTTTCAGTTGGGTTCTCTGATAATTTCTGAGAAATAATAATCAATTAGTGACATGTTTTACCGACTTTATTTCCGGGGTGTGGACCACATAACTCACCTTAATGAGGGTATTATGTAACTAGTTCAATACCTTTAACATAATATTCGACGCATGTGTATTCGAATACAAAATCGTGATTAATTAAAATCACTTTTAACCTTATCATCGCAAAAAAAAGTATGTATGTATGTATGTAAACACTTTATTGTACAAAAGAAAAACCAAAACAATACAATGAATAAAAATAAAAAGATGTAAAAAGGCGAACTTATAATCCCTTTAAGGGATCTCTTCCAGCTAACCCTTGAAAAGTCGTCACTCATACGCCCATAACAGCTAAACACAATAGCTACGCTGTCAACCTTGACGGATATCCGTCTTTGGGATTGAACTAGTGGTGCAGATATATCCGTCAATGGATATATGATGTGATGGCACTAAAAAACACGCCGAAATTAATCTAGACGCACGGCAGCGTGTCCGGACAAGTTCAGAGAAAAAACCGAGCGGCACTGCAGTACATAACATATACATTTACACGGACCCATTCACCCTCGTAACTTTTTCCCCAGTGCAGCAAGGAACCTGCTTTTTTACACGACTTTTTAAATTATAAATTTAAAGCCCAGTAAGATAATCGAGGCTCCATAATCAACCTATAAGATGTTATTAATATCTAAAACCAGGCAAGAGCATGTCGGACCATGCTCAGTGTAGGGTTCCAAAGCCGTTAAGTACTACAAACGTTTTTACTATTTATTCTACCACTTTGTTGGCGTGACTAATATGCATATTCATGCCAAATTACAGCTTTCTAGTACTAAAAGTCTCTGCGCTAGGCTGCGGACGGACGGACGGACGGACGGACGGACATGGCGAAAATATAAGAGTTCCTAGTTTGACTACGGAACCCTAAAAATCAACGAGTAATAACTAAAAACGGCGTATTTGGTACTGACTGCATGACGCACTCACCAAAACCTATAGGAAACTTTCCGATGACTTAGAGCTTTGAAATTTAGCATCAAGGTAGGTCTTACAGCACAAGGAAAGGAAAAAAAAACCGAAGTCTACAACGTGTTACAAAATAATCCGTAAAAAATAAATTACGAAAATAGTGTCAACCCTAGTATACTGTATACCTAAGATACTGAACTGACGTTATTTAATAAGGGTTGACACTACTTTTGTAATTTCTTTTTTACGGATTATTTTGTAACACGTTGTATAAAAAAAACTATCCTTGATCGGCATATAGTTAAATTATTATCTCTCATAAAAACGTAACTTCTATTATGACATGTATTTTTTTATACAAATATGTTTAGAAGGATTATATAAAGCACTAACTTGGAGTTTTCTCTACGGTAAGATACAATATCATATTGTAATCTGTTGGGTATCTAAGAAAACTGACAAGTTGTTAGGGCTTTATATAATACTTCTAAACATATTTCTATTAAGAAAATAACATGATATGATACTAGTGGCAATAAATTGGTCAGACTGTTAACAAGTGCGAAGTGCTTTTAGACATCACTACTTTTGGTCGCACATGAGAACTTGGCCTATTTTTTATTTTATTTTTTTGTAGGATATAATTATTCCACTGCTAAGCTGCTTCAAGTTGAATACTACATCTCAATGTTCATAATCAACAACTTTGTCAGAACTTACCGCCATCTCTTCGTCAAAGATCATCTTTACATCATCAAGATTATTATGCATAAACTCCAGCATCCTCGGTAATTTTGGTTGTAGTTCTTCCTTGATGATTGGACGATGAAACAAATCTCCGATGATTTGGAAGAACTGTAAAATTGACAGCTGATGTTAAAACCTGCCAAATTCTGGTCAGTAAAAGTGATAGAGCTATAGGAGACACATATCTCTGTCCCTTTCACTGCCTTAAACTTGACAGCTTTTGGCAGCTCATAAAACGGTCTCTGTTCAAAAAGAAACAACTACGAATACGATAATATTCATTGCTTGCTTTAAAGATATGTGTGACGTTGTGGCACTCGTCCAACCCTTGCGTGAAGAGCGAGGCTAGTCGCTGATCCATTTCTTTGAGTACTTCCATATGCTTGTCGTAGTCGGGCAAGAACGAGGTGTCCTCCGGAGCAGCAGGGTCGTACGTGATATTACCGAGTTGCTGGTAGATTAACGTGTAGTCATGCAACACCTACAAATTAAGTTTATGAAAATGTGTAACATCTCCAATATACAACATTCCCTCAAAAGTGTTTGTATTAAATTACCTTCATACACTCCGAGCTGATGATCTTGCCCCTAACACCACAAAATTCCACTTTTTCAAGCTTGAGTATCTCGCAAGTGGCATCCAGAATACCTTCAATCATCTTTAGCCTCTTCACGTAAACGTTGAACCGGTGGAAGACGCGGTCGAAGTCGAACGACCAGTGCACTGGAGTGACGTCGGCTGGGAAGAACGTTGCCACCTTATCGCGGTTCAATTCGTAAGCTTCTCTGAAAGGTCTTGTTTTTATTCAAAAAGCGAAAAATACCTACTAAGGACGAAATGTTGGCAGGCTTTGAATAAAGTGGATGGACGGTCTAAAAAGGTTTTCGAGAAACCGTTAGATGAACTAAGTAGCATAGAACTTTGGATATTGTTAAGTAAATTAAAGGAAAAGGCAAATAAGTAGAACTTACGTGAAATGCTTTAAGATGTCTAACGCTTTTCTCAACTTGAATAGCTGCTCATCTGGCTCCCCTTGGAAAATTGAGCTAGAGTCGATGGATAACGTGCATTGCTGAATCAATAAATTGCAAATTTCACGCAGAAGAGCTGAAACATCAACAACAGTTCAACATAAAATTCTTCCTAACAAGTATTATGTATGTATGTATGTAAACACTTTATTGTACAAAATAAAACAGAAAAAATACAATGAAGATACCAGAAAATAATGTAGAAAAGCGAATTTATCCCTTTAAGGGATCTCTTCCAGCTAACCCTTGAGGGATTGAGAAAAGTGAAAAATAAATCGAACTCGGACTATAACTAAATATAACCGCGCCGTTATACATTTATGAATTGGAACCGTCACAAGTACACACGTATAAGCTTCTCGACGGTGCAGTAGTATCTGGAGTTGCCCCAGAGCAGCCCAATGCAGTGGAACATGGGCCGGATGAGAGGCTTGGCTTCCTGGAAGTCCGTGGCCTCAAACTTTTCAAAGTGAGTCATCAGTGGTTTCTGGTACACGTAGATGTCGCGGCATTCGACCACAGCTACAAATACAATATTTGATTCTGATACTTTTAACAGTTTAGGTAATTGAAAGTTTTAGTGTTACTTTACGGATCAATCTAACTGCAAAACCTACTAAATCTAAAGGAAATATATGGACGATGCCATTAAAAAGTCATAAATGTATGAATAACGTTTATTTTGCAATATTTATTAATAATGTTGACACCGCAAATTCTACTGCGTTTGCATCCATGCTACTCATATAGGTAGGTAGGTACATACGCATAACTTTTCTGAATTTGACTAGTGCAAAAAAAAAGAAGTACCATGACGGAAATTGACGGAATGTTATAAAATACGAGGGGTGATCCATAAGTTCTGATAATCGGAATAAAATTAATCGATGCCAAATTCCTGCCATAAATTATTTTTTTTTCTTTAGCTTATTTTTAATATTTTTACATAACTTTGAAAGAATAGTGTTAAATAACTCTCGTATATTGTTTCAGCTCCATTAGTAAAAGGTAATGTCACAATTATTATTTAAGTAGGCCTCAATAATCCTGAAGAAAGCCGAAAAACCTTACTTAAATTTTGGTGACAGAGCTGGAGATTTAAAAAAACTTGTACAAAGTTAACTTATTCATCCTTAACAGATAAACCAAGGTTTAATTTTCAGCAACAACGTTTTTAAATAATGCATCAGGTCTTCCTACACACCGCTCCAAAATAATAATAAACCTTACTCTTATTTTGCCGACTTGTAAAATTATTCATACATATGTTTTTTGTTTAGCTATCACAGAAAAACAAATGAATAATGTAATTATATATATTTTTTCTCTAATTTAAGGTTGATTAGAGCCATGGCTTAATTTTCATTAAAAGAATATCATTGTGGGTATGGTTCATACCGATTATCAAAACGTATGGATCACCCCTTGTATTTCATTACATTTACTTCAGTCCTGAATCCTGATCATCAACCTAAAAGACTTACCAGCCACTATATTCGTTAGCATAGTCTTAAAACACTCTAAGTAAACGCTTCGGGTATCCTCGAGGTAATGCGCCATCCGCTTGACTCTCGGGTCACGCAGCTGGGAGTAGATGCCTTCCAGGTTCCTGAGTCGGGCCGTGTAGAACTCTATGTCAGCAGTCGGCAAGGGGAA
This sequence comes from Acleris holmiana, assembly GCA_949316455.1. Taxonomy (NCBI): domain Eukaryota; kingdom Metazoa; phylum Arthropoda; class Insecta; order Lepidoptera; family Tortricidae; genus Acleris; species Acleris holmiana. The sequence continues at coordinate 5,925,124 of OX438778.1, forward strand.
CCTCGTTCGTTTAAAAGCTAAAACATCAATGGGTTAATTGTCATTATGAACAGAATCAGAAAATACTAGATTTAGAATGTCGTTTACACCACGTCGACCATGCCCATGACCATGGTTTATTTATTATTATTTATATAATCCAAAAATATTGTGGTCCATCCCTTATAGTTTTGCCATGACCGTCTGTCCTTGACAAATATTGACCACGAAAAGTGTTATTTTCGCTATAGTGTCGCCTTTATATAGCGTGCGGGCAGAATTTATTTGTTAACGTATTTTCTAATGGCGGCATTTTACTAGGTGATATTTGCCAAACGTCTTACGCCAGTTACGAATACATTTGACATACCTACTTAATAAGACTGTAAGAGATGCGGTGCAATTAAAATTTATATCTGACTAGAATAGTCTTTTTAACTCGCGACAAAAAAGAAGTGTGTAATAATAAGCTTATCTAATCGGTGTCATAAATCTGTGTGTCTGTGGCATCTCCCAAACTGATGGACCGATTTGAATGCGTTTTTTTAAAGAAAGCTTGTCAGTGTGGGTACTCAAGGTTTTTTTTTAAATTGGTTGAACCATTTAAGAGATATCAGCTTTATAACAAGGGTTTGCCTTTATTACTCAACTGACCTAGAAGACGGGTAATGTTTTTCGCACGTATGTATGTAAGTATGCCCGTTCCATTGTGACCTGTAGCCTAAACGGCTCGACCGATTTTGATGAGTCATTAGATTCGTCTTAACATCGCGAGTGTCACTGGATACTTCAATTAAATATACATATATAACCTAAATTGAAAACAATGACTGAATAAAAAATCTATAAATGGTAGGTAACTAACATATCTATAGACGACATAATTAAAACACGCAGTCGGGTTTTTAAACCTTGCTTTTTTATATTAAGTTATTATATATACATATAATAGTTATCCATTACCTATATACGAATCTTCAGCCAGCATGTCGTGGACTTGTTGAGTCCACTTTATTATAGCTCCTTCGACATTGGTTTTGAGGTATAGGTCTACGTCTTCACCGTCACTAAAAGAAGCACACCGTTATGTAGGAAATCAGGAATATTACATAGATTAACAAACTGTCTAGCTTACTGTACCTTTCTTTGAGCCTCGCCTCCGTTTGGAATATATTCTCCACTCCCGCGGGCATGGGCAGCATGACTTGACTGGACATTTCACCTTTTAACTGCATACATTAATTACAAATAAGTATAATTTTCTGAAATAACGCTTAATAATAAAACTGGAATCCTATCATTTTATAACCAATGTTTCAAAAATGATTTAATTCACAAACATATAATTTGTAAATACTAAATACTAGATTTATTTCAGAACTATCGTGTAAAACCCTATAGGTTAGGTTAAGTTAATCATAAAGTATTTGTAGTTACAGAAAAAAAAGCGGGTTGGCAAATGAATAGGTTACGAAACGATGCATTTGTCAAAGATTTGTCGGCGAAAAGGCAGAGAACCAATAAAACTTCATTAAACGCCTATTGTTTTGTGTAGAGCAGAAATGTGTGTTGCTAACATACACTTGGTAGGCGTTTTATAGGCGGATCGGAATTAGATGGTAAAAGATGAAGAAAATAATTTGATTAACTTAATGAAACAATGGACACGGAAGTAAAATTAATTTACAAATTTAAACATGTTCATTGTTTTATTCGTATTTTTGAAAAAAAAAGACAATCCTAGCATAACTACCGTCTACGTTTGATCATTGATACAAGGTACCTAAAATTATCAACCCTTAGCGCATCGTCCGCAGGTGGTCCACAGCATCTATCGGTAGGTAATTAGTGGTAGGACCTTGTGCAAGATCGCTACCACCATCTTATCCTTTAACTTACCACCAAACAGCATTCGCATTGTTTTGTTCCTATGTAGGGATAAGATAACCCATGCAATTACTAGCATAGAAGCATTCCTTCTTAGTCCAGGGTTGGCAACACATTTGTGGTCTAAGGTTGCAGTCTTAAGATGCGAATGTCTATGTATCACAGGTCCCACTTACCATCAGGTAGCTGGCTCGTTCGCCTTCACCATGCAATAAAACATAATACTTTAAGGCGTATAATCCTCTGGGTCCATTAAGGTAGCGTCTTTAAATCCCTCCGAATTACACTGCCTTTACCGATCACTAGCCACACTGCCATAATACCAAAGAAGGCGGCTGACTGCAATGTAGTCAAATAAAGCATTCTATAATCTATCTGTAACTAAATTAAATTTAAAATGCTTCTGCATGCTTCTTCTATGCAGGTAGCCACCTTCTTGGTACAACGGCACCATAACGACCTGGTGCGTGAGATTCCTGAGGTCGTCGATGTGGCGCTTCATGTCGTTCCTCACGATCTTAGGCCAGCCGCGCTGGTTCTCAGGGTTGCACAGCATCGGCCCGATCAGCTCGTCCGCCATCACACTGATGTCCATCAGGACATTCCCTGACAACTCGCCGATTGTCACCGACTAGAAGAGGTGATTCAAATTGTTCTGTGTTTTGGAGGCATGGAAACTGACTAAATTGAGCAAGTAGTCTTAACTATATATGTTGGCGAAGTGAGCTAGATAGTTGCCATAATTTATTTATTTATTTAAATTTCCTTGCGGAATACAAATAAAGCTGAAAAGTACAATTGGCGGAAGTATGACTAAAGGTATTCTCTACCAGTCAACTACATGGTTAACAGAGAATTACCGGTTCAATTGGAGATCTAAACAGTTTTTAAATACATACGATGGAAACAATGTCTGACGAAGTTTACTCGAGTTTTTGCTTGAGTAGACGTTAGCGAAGTTAGCGCTTAAACACAAATGAAGACCGTAAAGGTTAAAAGAAAACCTTAGACTGACATGTTTCTATATAAAAAAAACAATAAGCTTTCTATAGTTATAGGACTGCTCCTTACCCCTTTTCACAGGCATCCCAAGTGACGAATAAACTGCATTTCTCGTTTAAAGATACAGTTGTTTTTTACTAAATGACCTTCTAAAAGGATTTTAAATCTTCAAAGACTGCTCCTGATCTATCGATTTAGGTAGATGATGTCGTCGTCAAAGTAGGTACGCGACATTTGTGTGTAAACTTTTTAAGCCAAGTAGTGATGGAAAAAATCTTATGCTGCAAGTACTTATAGGATCTTTTCAAAGTATGTTTTGTAATGAGGACGGTATATATTTTTCTACTACAGTACTTTATTGTTCTTCTACTACTTACTTCAGAAACTCAAAGGGATCTTTTCCAGCTAACCTTTGGGTGATTGGGGAAAATAAGAAAAGCAAAAAGTACCTATAATGATAAGCAGGTGCAGACGGTATTCGTCTGTACCAATCAGAAGCTTGTAATTTATCAGTGTGAATGCATGGTTACACCAAGTAAAGCACCATTTGTGTAAAAAAATAACTAACATAATTTTTTAATTAGACAGTAAACTATAGAAAGTAACTATGTTTTTTAATCTGTGAAAAGCTGTGCAGAAATTAAAGAACGGAACTTCTTTTAACATTCAATTATATACCTATCTACTTCTTATAACTAATTCTATTTAAAGATTTAAGAAGAATTAGGCAAGAAAAATACCTTTCGAAAGTTTTCCACTGTGAGCTTATCATTGATGTTCCTGAGGAAGTACACCACCTTGCCTCTGCTGATGGGCGGGAAGGAGGTGGAGCAAGTCAGCAGCCCCGCGGTGCTCATGCGGAACACTACCATGTTGAAGGTCGGATTGTCGAAGAACCGAAACAAGACGAGCTACGACGGATTAAAATGATAATTAATTTGCAAGTTGCCAGTAAGGTCGCGGCCCGGTATACACAATTGTGTCTAGTTACGTTTTCATTTTTAGAAGCTCTCGGATTATACTGAAACTTAAGATGAACTATGTACATCGTTTTATTTTATTGTATAACTAGCGACCCGCCCTCGCTTCGCTCCGGATTAAAGTATTATACATATAAACCTTCCTCTTCAATCACTCTATCTATTAAAAAAAAACCGCATCAAAATCCGTTGTGTAGTTTTAAAGATTTAAGCATACATAGGGACAGACAGCGGGAAGCGACTTTGTTTTATACTATGTAATGATTAATCTTTCTGAAATGGTCTCTTAATTGTCGCCCCTTTTTAATTTTTCTCACTTAAAACCAGCGTCAAATGAACGACACCTTATTATTCCTACGATGCAATAAATTAAAATATTCGATCTCAATATATGTAGTTGTCATTACAATCTAGTTGCAAAAGTCCATTGAAATTATATTACGTCTGCATTAAATTGCAAGTTGACGCGAGCTCTTTTGGGATACACCAAATTTTACAACCTGAAAAACGGTCGGTTTCGGGTACTCGATGGATGAATGTGGAGGAAGTGAAATAGATTTGTCAGGATCGTAGCAGATGGAAATAAGTGGTCTCTGCCTACCCCTCTGGGAAACAGGCGTGATTTAACGTATGTTTGTATGAACGCTGTTTCCAATGTATATCCCAATTGTTTCTAGTAAGCTGTTTACCTTCTCGTCCGAAGTGATAAACTTCGTCCACTTCTCGACTTTAAATTTGAGAGACTTCATTAAGTAATCCATCAGGAATTCGAGCCGCGTGTCGATCTCATCCTCTTTTTTCTGTGGTAAAGCAAAGTAAAAAAACAGTACTTAACTGGTAAAACATCATAACAATCAAATCATATAAGTGAAATGTGTATACTTACTTCCGCCATGGTGGGAAATTAAAGATTATTTACTTTATGTAGTCGGTTATTGTATGTTATACATAATAATGTCGTCTATATCACGTTCAGTGTTATTTTTTTATTAAAATTATTCAGATCCTTGTTTACAATGTTGCCTTGGCAACATATACATATTGTAATTGTGAAAGTTGTTGCTAGGTAACGCAATTTATTTTTAGTTTATAATTTTGAATATCGAATTGTATTACTGTAAAAAAAGTTTTTTTTAAATACCTAGGATCGAAACGCGAGTGCGAGGATACGTAACGTTTTTATAGGTCCGTTTATGAAGTTAAATCCACTTTTAAGTGAATTTCTTTTAAAATAATAAAACGCAGGTGCAGTCGTATCATGCATGCTCTCCCTCATACTGCAGTGCCCATCAGAGTCATCAGGGTTCATAATGAACTATGCAAAAAATATATGGGTCGTTTTCAAAAAAATTGTACATAGTTAAGGGCTTAATGAAAACAAAATCACGATCGCGTCCTTTGTATAACGAAAGTTAGTCATACAACCTGTATGGGTAACTTTCGTCACACAAAGGAATCAATTAAGTTTTGTTTTAGTTAAAGCCCTTAACTATGTACAATTTTTTTGAAAACGACCCATATAGCTATTATCTAGGATCTTTGTAACATTATGATATTGCAATAAATTACTGATTACAGTGATGACTGATTACATAAGTAGCAGCACTCGTCTTTTGCACCTCGTCAATATGACGTTACAACCAATACATACCCTTCTAATCTGTGGTTACAACGACGAGGTACTGTGTATAGTTACTTATGATACGGATTGTATACTGTTTGCGAGTAACATTCAATGAAATTAAAATAAATATATCTTAGTCTAATTATACATACTTACATAACATCACGCCTTCATTCCCAGAGTGGGGTAGGCAGAGCTACAGAATTACCAACTCTAAAAAACTTGGTGATAATTCTGTTAACTTACCACATTTTGCACAATCAGGGGCCTATTGCATAATAAAGTACAAGCTAATACTATTAGTGATTTTGGTTGTAACTTGTACTTTTATGTTGCATAATAAAATACGAGGGATAAATATACAAGTGAATAAGTACAAGCTAATAATATTAGTGATTTTGGTTGTAACTTGTAAATTATTGTTGCATAATAAAATACAAGTTATAAAATACAAGTCAAAAAGTATTAGCCCTAATAACTAATATTATATGTAAATTTTATTAGTTTTGGTTGCAATACGAGTCTAAAAATTCCAATTATTAGTTGTAACTTGTATTTATTACTACTTACCTTAGGACCACGGTAATTTTGAATTACAAGTGATTTAGTTAAAGCCTAATCAACGAAAAATGTTTAATATTTTGCATTTATCCGACGATGACGATGATCAATATCTAGTAACCCGACACCAAAAGGTATATAAGGACAGGATCAACTTCACTTTTGAAAATAGTGCACACTTTTACGAAATGTTTCGAATGAAACCTATTAAAGCCGAACGTGTGCTGCAAGCAATTTCAAGCGACATTAAGTTGAAAAAAAAGGTGGTGCTCTTTCTCCGAAACAGCAATTATGTACTACACTTCATTGGCTTGGAACTGGATGCCAATATTATTCTGTTGGTGCAGGTCATGGCGTTGACAAGTCTACAGTTTGTCGAACTGTTCATCGCGTTATTAACGCTATTAATAGAAGGTTATTTCCATCGATAATTATATGGCCACACCGAATGGGAGACGTAGTGCAAGAGTTCTATGAATTATATAATTTCCCGAATGTAATTGGTATAATTGATGGAACACTCATACCAATAGACGCACCAACTACTAACGAACCAGCATTCGTAGACAGAAAAGGAGGCCATTCGATAAATTGTATGATGGTATGTGGACCACAATATCAATTTTTTTATGTAAGTGCCAATTGGCCGGGTAGTGTGCACGATGCACGAGTTCTTAGAAGGAGTAGTCTCTACAGTGCAATGGAACAAGAAAACATATTTCCAAATGGCGTTATACTTGGAGACTCGGGTTACCCTCTAAAAACGTGGCTAATGACACCGTTACACAACGACCCAAATAGCGAGGGTGAAAGACGCTACAACCGAAGACTCAAAGCAACAAGGCAGATTATAGAGTGTTCCTTTGGAATATTAAAGGAAAAATTTCCCTGCCTGAATCATCTAAGAGTCAACCCAAAATTTGCAGCAAATATCGTTGTCTGCTGTGCAACTTTGTGCAACATTGCCCGGGAAGGTGAAGATTTGGAATCATTCACTCCACCAGTGGAACAAGAAAATCATCGAAATGTAAATGATGAGGCTCCTGCATTGAGTGCACTTCGACGCCAACAAGAAATAATACAGTCTATGTCATCATAAATACTTAGTATTAAATCTTGTTAAAATGAAGATGTAGGTCAAGTTGTTTGAAACTTATTAAATATATAAATAATCATTATGGCTTATACTATGGGTAGCTAGGGTGATGGAACCAGTAATGGACGAGGACCAATGATGGACACTTGATTCTTATTTTACGGAACATAAGGGTTATTCATTTGTTTTGCAACAATCAATTTAGGACCATATGAAATTTGAATTAAGAGTGAAGTGTCCATTACTGGTGCCTGTCAGATAAAAGTGTCCATCATTGGTATCGTCACCCTACTATACAATGACAAACATACTTATATAGATAAAAAATTCATGCTCATCATTCTCATCAAACAAATATTTGACCTTACCGGGGATCGAACCCGGGACCACTAGCTTTGCAGGCAGGGTCATGATAGACTAGGCTAACTACGTCGTCATACGATTGGATTTACTACATGGCTAACATGACATCGTAAGAAAATACCTAAATTAGCTCTTAAATACATAAATTAAATCCAATCATTATGAAGTTTCAAAAATTTGACTTACAACTAATTGTACGATTTTCTAGTGAGTCAGGCTTTTAATTTGTTGATGTCTAGCTATATGTCATCCATCAATGTACTATTAACTAACTTTTTAAGGAAAAAACATTTATTTTCTTAACTTTTATTAATAAAGAAATTTGAACAATCGATGAAATTCATTGTTTTTATTGCTAAAGTACACAAATTAATTATTACAAACGTCAATATTGTGACTATTCCTGATCTGTATACGCGGTATCCGTATTATTTTGATTATCGGATGTAGATTCTGGAATAAACACAGCTAGTGTAAATTGCTCCAAATTACTTGTAAACTTGGATCTTGGGAGCCCATACCGTAATTCCAAATCCAAAATTTTTAAATCTTTTAGGTAATTATCTCGTTCAACATTTTTTATTTGTAGATCTTTTAATATGTTTTCTTTCTCCAAAATATCTAACGTTAATTTCATTTTTTTTTGTAATAAATCTTTGTTTTCGTTTATTCCTTCTCTTCCTTTCCAGTCCCTTTTTAAAATGTTGTTATTATTTTGTTTAAGTTCGGAATTGATTAATGTCTCGAACGTATTATCTACTGTCTCTTGTAGGGTTTCTTGTATCTTTTGCTCAGAATCTAGGTTCAATTCAATTTGCAGATGCTCATCCACGCCTAGACCTTCTAAAACTGGTGACTCTTTTCCGAGTATATCATAAACGAGAACATCAATTTCATTTTCTTTACAGTCGGGCCCTCCTCCAGAGCCTGTTTTTTTAGCATTATCTCGTTTCTCCTATAACAAAAGATTAGTCAACTTTAAAAACCCGGCTGCTTATTTTTATATACCTAGACGACAATTGCGTAACAGTTTTTATGATATAGCCTGTATATGTTAGTTTTTTTAATCAAAGTATCCCTTGCGACGCTTTGCCGAATTTAACGACCCTATTTGCATCGAAATCGTACCACCAGACCAGCCTCTACGAGTGAACTAAGAACCTTAAAAAACTACCTCATTAAATCAATAAAACATTACACTCCTCTTTTAGAAGTCGAGTAAAAATATGATATGATATAGATATAGTTGTTGTAAAAAATGTATATTGTTTATAAATTAACATACAGGCTAAACAAAACTTATATGTATAATATACACCTACATACCTACACCTATTGTTGAATAATAAGTAATAATGGTAGTTGCACGCTTAGAAGACAAGTTGTAGGTACTTACCACGGATAATTTTCTCACATTTGCCCACCAAACATCACGAACATACGCCCAATTCTTATTTTCTCTGATAATCCCCAAGCTTTGGGCATATGCACCGATATTTCTCCAGGCGTTACTGCGAATATCTTTAGTGACCTTTGTTGAAAAGGGACCGAACAAGACATCTTTCTGCTCCTTAATTTTACTTAAGATGCACATTTTCAATTTTCTTTGTTCTTCTCGCTTACCACCCATTTTCGAAGTTAGAAATTTCAGATAAAGTTTTACGTTGACGTTTACTGTTCCCGCCAATATTTCTTTTTTAATTGCAAAGTCCACAGATGGGCAAAGGTTTTCCTCACTCAGCCAACTTGTTTACTTGTAATTTTGTGTTTTGCTGATAATATTAGTACACTTATTACAAGTTAGTAAAAATACATTATGCAACAAAATTTATTAGTACTTGTAAATAATGATGAATTTACTTGTAACTTTCACGATATTATTAGAAATTTATGCAACACAATTTTCTAATATAATTAGTGAAAACACAAAATAATTATGCAACACAAAATAACGCAGCTTGTAAATTTTTAACTAGTAACTTGTATTATTTTCTAATTTTATTAGTCTAATTATGCAATAGGCCCCTGGCCAAGATGTTTTCGAGTATAATTACTTATGATGATTAAAATATTTATACCTGTGGGCACAAAATAGTTATTTTTATGAAAATTATACAAAATTATTAGAAAATGAATTGTAAAGTAGTTATACCTACAGATTTTGCCCTTAAAACAAATTAATAAAATACTAACACGAGCAACAGTCGCTGTTGACAGCATTAACAAAATACCTACCTACAACTCCTTTTTCTTTTTTATTAATGGCGGTCCACCGCGATATGTAATTTCGCCAATGTCAAGTGAGTAGACTAAAACAGTAAACAGAATAAATCAAAAGCAAGGTTACCGGAAGCCTGCCTACAACTTTTTATTCTACTTTTGAAACCATAGCGGTTTTATAGCAGCATTTTCGTTATTTCTTCTAGCACGCCCAAAATTGCCGACCTTTCCAATTTTAACGTTCACGTGAACAGCGGCAAGGATAGGGACAAGAAATCGTGCCCAACTCGGATTCATGGAGCACACACCACAGGCCACACCGAAAGCATAAAACTATAAACTCTGTGAAACAGCATCAAACAGTTTTAAGACTACGGCGATCATATTCGCTACGTAGAGACTTTAAATATGGATAAAATCAGAATCTTTACGTGTGTTCATGTTTTGTATGATGTGATGAATGATGGTCTTGGTGCGAAGAGTCGTCGTATTTAAAATCGTTCATAATCAGCAGCGTAAAGTTACACAACGGTGTTGCCAACTTACTTTTTTTTTTCATACCTGTAGTTATTATAAAATAAAAATGTGTTGAGATGATATTTTTTTATTCGTATAGACCTAAACCTAAGATTTTAAGCGAACACGTTATTTAAGGCTTTAAATTAAACGATTTTTAATTTCTTACGGTGCCTTTTTATTTTGGCTGCGTTCCGAATGACACTTACGGTGCTCACAACGCTCAGTGCTGACGGCCTGTCCGATGCAGTTATCGCGGTCAAGGCTTAGGCTTAGTAAGTTGCTGTGATTAATAAAATAAAGACCAAATACTATGACGTTTTTTTGGTTGGTTCATACTTTTTACATTTGGTAGGTAATGAATAATGAACAAAGCTATTTAAATAATTAAACATATTCAAACATTGTGGTTAACAATGATGCCTCGTAAAATTTGCTATAGCTATCTAATCTAATCTAAAAAAACCGCTACTAGGCGTCATTATCGTATGCAAATCAATGCACGAGTGCTTTGTCAGCAAGGCAGCAAAGCATAGATTATTAATGTTCTTAAAAATTAATGAATCGACTCAAGAAATAGAAAAAATAACCCCTTTTCTAAATATCCTAAGTCTGTCTGCGTGACTGTACGCATTACAATTACAAGTGTGGCCCACACTCGTGAGATAAAACAATTGTAACATAAAAAAATACTACGGGTTTGAATAAGTATATTTTATCGACATAAGAAGTACAATGAGTTGGTACATCACTAAAAGCCATCTGTTGTCGAATAGCCAAACTACTTTCCTAATCGTTGGTGGTTGATGCGTTGTTGTTCGGTTACTGAACGCTAGATAGCAGGAGTTTGTAAGACAATAGTGAATTTACATCTGTACGTCATAAGTCGTCAAAAGGCGTATTATAATTTGAACAACGATGCATGGAATAAAGTTTAAATTACGTTAACGGATCAGGGTGCATATTCTTTTATAAAATGAAATCCTTCGACCAATATTCTTCAAGTTATCGTAGTGGTTGTTTTTATAATAGTGTGAGTTTGGAAACAACGGTTCTGATTTCTGATATTTTGCGAAACGCATGCCACTTCCACCATGCTTCTTCCTCGCTTTTTTTTCTATTCCGTGGTCCGAAACAAAACACAAAACGGCCTTGAGCGCGCTAACTGAATCGGACCGGCCGACAGCACTATGAGTGATTCGGAACACAGCCACTGTCGTATGTCAGTGTCACTGTCACATTTTCGCGGTAAAACTGTGAAAGGTTTGGTTGTTGAGACGCGGAAGTTGCTGAAAAGTGAAAACATATAGTTCTTTCAAAAATTAACCTTATCTTACAAATCCAATTTAGTAATTCTTGGCTACTATGGAAGGCTTCGACGATCCCGGTGTTTTCTTCTCCGATAATTTCGGCGTCGAGGAGAATGAATCTCAAGATCAAGTTAACCTACAAGCTGTAAAGAAGAAGTTTAAAGAATTCATGCGTCAATTTCATACCGGAAACTTCAACTACAAATACCGGTACATCTTTTTGTTTTCCTTAGAAATATTATCTCGCAATTTATAATGAAGATCTCATTTGTAATGGTTTATTACAGAGATTCTCTGAAACGAAACTATAACCTAGGCAAATATTGGGTCGAAATAAACATCGAAGATCTGTCCAGCTTCGACGAAGTTCTCGCTGAAAAACTGTACAAGAAGCCTAGTGAACATCTGCCTATCTTAGAGGAGGCTGCCAAAGAAGTATGGCTTTATACATTGAAACTGTTTAGCTCTAATTATATTTATAGTTATGTGGTTCATAGATAACAAAGGTTTTGTATGTAACACTTGTTTCATAAAGAGCTTAATACTGTCTGCATCGCATGTGGTGAATATGTCAGCTACTTTCAATTTAACCAACTCGTTTTTACTTTGAGTTTATGCTGTTACTGAATAAGGTCAAATCAAGTAGGGAGTTTGGGAGGATTTGGTTATTGATTCACATGAATTTTGCCGTAGTTGGCAGATGAGCTGACTGCTCCACGACCAGAGGGGGAGGAGGCTGTTGAAGATGTGCAAGTGTTATTGTCTTCAGATGCACATACAGCTAATCTGCGGGAGCTTAAGGTATTTTATTTATACAGTTTACAGGAATTTATAGCTATTCCTAACCTCAAATAATAAAGCCTAATCAATTTTACATAGTAATTTTATTATATAAGCAAAATGTGTTTTTTTTACAGTCAGATATAGTATCTCGTCTAATAAAAATACCTGGCATTGTCATATCTGCATCAGCTATTAAAGCCAAAGCCACAAAAATTTCAATTCAGTGCCGGTCTTGCCGCAATGTTATTCCAAACTTGCCTGTCAAGCCAGGACTGGAGGGCTATGTCATGCCTAGGAAATGCAACACGTAAGTCTCTACACCTTTGTCTTAAAAACTGTGTTTTTATACTAATTTCAACTTCACTCTATAGTAAAAACTGCTTATGAACATAAAACCATTTTTTAAATAATAACAAATGTCTTTAATATGTTTCAGCGAACAAGCAGGTCGTCCTAAGTGTCCACTGGATCCTTACTTCATCATTCCAGATAAATGCAAATGCATCGACTATCAGGTAAGTAGTTTGAATAATTTATGGCGAATAAAAAATTACATGTGGTCAATTATGTGTATTGCCCAACTCTGCATATTTGAACCATGGCCTAGCCATTCAGAAGCCTTTTCCGGTGCTTGCAGGTTCTGAAGCTGCAAGAGTCCCCAGAGAGCATCCCGCAGGGCGAAATGCCGCGGCATTTGTCGGTGTACTGTGAGCGTGTTCTCTGCGAGCGCGTGGCGCCCGGGGCGCGCGTCACCGTGCTTGGCATTTACTCCATTAAGAAGATCGCCAAAGAAGGGGTATGATCCATGTCTAAAGGTGGCTTTGTAACTGGAAGCTCATAGCCTGTACTCAATTATGCTTGAGCGAATATCTGGAGATGCTTGCAAAAAATCACAATAATGATAGTGCAAGCAGGTTTTAATTTAACTTGGGTGGTTTTCAAAAGTAGCTTTTACATGAACATTTTTTTAATGATTTTCTTGTAGAGGCATTACTGACCCCGCATTTTAATCCGTTCTGTCCATATAAAAGACAAATAATTTTTCATTCATAATTACGGTCAATTTTATAAGTAGCTGCACACCTTGCTACACACTAGTGCATTGTCACTTTAAAGTCATGTTTTAGCTACTATATTTTCGTACTATCTGTCAAAGGCGTTAAAGCGACAAGGTATAAAATTGTGCAGCTACTTATCTATATATATTTTTATGGCTAACTACGCTTAACTTTGGTCCAACTTTTTGGTCCTTACCCATAAAAGGCTGACTGTACATATAAGGTTAAAGAATCTTTATTCCTAACAGAATAACAAGAAATCACTTATATTACCTATCTAAGGTATTCCCATTTCTAACACACATCTTCTCAGCATTCCACTGCTGAACATGCCTTGATGCCCAATTTAGCCCTGCCATTTTCTGGATATCGTATTATTATTATTTATTTATCATGCTGAAATGTCCCACTGCCAAGATCTCTCCCCGTAACTCTATCTTGGGCAGTCTACCAGTCACAATCGAAAACAATACACACACCCACTAATAATTTCTATTCTTTTGCAGAGGGAATCCCGAGGCGACAAGAGCGTGGGAGTCCGTTCCTCGTACCTGCGGGCCGTGGGGCTCTCGGCTGAGGAGGGCGTCACGGGCGGCCTGAAGCCCTTCACGGCGGACGAGGAGGAGCAGTTCCGCCGCCTCGCCGCCGCGCCCGACGCCTACGAGCGGATCGCCATGTCCATAGCGCCCAGCGTGTTCGGGGCTGTTGATATGAAGAAGGCTATCGCTTGCTTGCTTTTCGGAGGTACAGTAAAAGGTTACCTACCATAAGGTCGAATTTTCGTTCCCTGAAACCGTTTTACTTTCCAGGACTGCTATGGAACAAAACTAACCTAACCTCCTATGGCTTTGTCTCTAAACATTTTGAAAACTGCTCTCTATAGGCTTGTACTATGGGTACCTACTATACAACGATAAACATACTTATATAAATAAATAAAAACTTAAATACCGAGCAAACATACAAGACTGAGAACTAATACTCGCGCTCATCACAGTCATCACACAAACATGCCCATACCGGGAATCAAACCTAGGACCACCGCTAGCCTCACTACCAACTGGCCAATATCATCTTTAACTCGTAAATTCCAAAAAAATTAACTTGGAAATTAAAACTTCGGCATTGCGATAGGTTACCATGATAAAGGTCATTTCATTTTTTACGAATCTATCGTTTTCTACATTTTTAAGTTCCATTAAAAAACATATAACTTCAATGTAAAAAAAAACCATTTTATATAGTTACTTATATAACAGTGTTTCCAATCCACGAAATCGCGTGCTGTAACGTAACTTAATTTCATTTATTTCATTATTGAGCCTTGACATAATGAAAGCCTCGTTACGAAGAAGATTTATTAACTAAGTATTTATGTAATGTGTACTTTACTTAAAAATAAACAGATTAAACAGAAACAGAACGAAGAAATAACGTCAAAATAATAACTAACTTTCTGTAACTGGATCCCATTGTGATTCAGTTGACTGTTCATTAACGCAACCGTAAACGTCACTTTGAGTCGCGCCTTTTTGGTTTGAACACTAAAAAAAAAGAAAGAAAAATACATAATATGAGTATATCAGGGGACAATGTCACACAAATTGACCTAGTCCCAAACTAAGCTCTAGGCTTGTACTATGGGTACTAGGCAACGATATACGTTACATATGATACTTGGCAGCAGCATCATCATGATGGTAATGATGGTGATGATGATGATACTTGGCAGGTTCTCGCAAGCGTCTTCCAGACGGGCTGGCCCGCCGCGGTGACATTAACATCCTGCTGCTGGGTGACCCGGGCACAGCCAAGTCGCAGCTGCTCAAGTTCGTGGAGAAGGTGGCACCTGTCGGGATCTACACCTCGGGCAAGGGGTCCAGCGCCGCCGGGCTCACCGCCTCCGTCATAAGGGACCCTGGCAGCGTGAGTACTAGGACCAAGTCGGAGCTGATCAAGTTATGGAGAAGGTGGCGCCCGTCAATGTTTAAACCAAGCTAAATTCAGCGCGTTCAGGCTCACGGTCTCCGTTATACGGGGACCTGGCAGCATGAGTACTGGCACCAAGTTAGAGCTGATCAAGTTATGGAGAAGGTGGCGCCCGTCAATGTTTAAACCAAGCGAAACTCAGCGCGTTCAGGCTCACGGTCTCCGTTATACGGGGACCTGGCAGCATGAGTACTGGCACCAAGTTAGAGCTGATCAAGTTATGGAGAAGGTGGCACCCGTCAGGGTCTACACCTCAGGCAAGGGCTCCAGTGCCGCCGTAGTATCTCAGAGCTAAATTCCTAGCCTCCTGCAATATGTCATCAAAATAGTTTTCATGTACCTATAACCTCTACCTGTAGCACCTACAGAATAGCATCCTTAGAGCAATAGTCAATGCTCCCTGGTTTACTACAAATAATGAGATTAGAGTGCATGTTGCATCGTGAGCGGTACAAAATACAACACAAGAAACACCTTATTTGCACTCTTTTATGGGTAATTGTATTAGGTTCTATAATAAGCTCCCAAGTAATGTTACTGAACTATCAGTAAATAAATTTAAGAGTTACGTTAAGCGTAAACTAATTTCTAAAGCATATTATAGTATTAAAGACTATATTAATGATAACAATGCTTGGGGCTGAATTGCTTGTAATAAAATGTTTAGTCCTTACGACAAAAGGTTGCGAACGTCGAAAAAAAAAAGACATCCGACAGAGTTTCTTACAGGTTCTTCTCTGATCGGTCGCGATTTGAACCTGCAGTCAATTTAGGCTAAGTCGCTACTATGACGTTTCAAAAGAGTTTATTATTTGTAAACCTACTTGAATAAAGATTATTCTGATTCTGATTCTGAAGGGACCACATTTTCTGATTGGCAGGGATGGCGCTGGCTGCACCTTCCCACATTGCCAATACACCATTCATTTTATTTAGTGACACATCAAAATTCTACCAAAGCTTCCCAAGAGTATGGGCATCGTGCTGTTTACCTGTAAAACCAAAGTAGCTCCGTTTGAAATTGTTCTTGTATGTTCAGCGCACCTTTGTGATGGAGGGTGGCGCTATGGTGCTGGCCGACGGCGGCGTCGTGTGCATCGACGAGTTCGACAAGATGCGCGAAGACGACCGCGTGGCCATCCACGAGGCCATGGAGCAGCAAACCATCTCCATAGCGAAGGTACTGTACCAGCTAACGTTAAAAACTAGCTGTTGCCCGCCACTTCTTAAGTCGTTATCGCTCTTCTTTTTCGGTATCGCTCTTGACAGAGTGGTCGTGGTGATGACCACGACCACTCTGTCAAGAAAAGTGATGACTTTAGGTGTTGGTGGCAAGCTTCACAACATGCCGCCACTCCTCTCTGATAGCCGCTTTCCTCGTGCATACATGTAGTGATGATGAGCCATTCACTGCCGCTTTTATCTGGTCAGTCCACCTCATAGGCGATCTTGCTCGTGGCCTGATACCATAAACCTTTCCCTGGACCACAAGTCGCTAAATGGGGAGAAGGCCCCCTTGAAGGAATATGTTACCAAAAAAAAGTAACGCTACTCGCGGATAAAAAGTACCCTTTCTCAAATCTTAAAGAGTTACTTACGCATTATTTATAATAATTAGTATGGACTAGCTGTTTGCCGCGGCGACTCCGCGACTAAGGCGTCCAAACTGAGAGCATTCGCGTGTAATGAGCATTCGGCGTCGAATATTCAAGGTTCACAGTAACGCTCGGCTCAACGTCCATACCACTCGAATATTACACGCGAATGCTCTCAGTGGGGACGCACCCTTATAATTAGCTTACACTATAGTCTCATACACGCTATGAAAAAAATGTGGAAGGCAACGGTAATTCTCGCGACGACACATAAAGCGACTGATGTCCACATAAAAGCGACCATAATTGACCCACAGACGGTATATTTTAAACCAGCAATTCCCAAAGTGCATTCCGCGGAATCTTAGGTTCTAGGCTTAGTCAACAGGGTTCCGCGAAATGGATAACAAAAACTACAGCTAAGATCTCTTATCCTACAGACGGGCCCTTTCAAATACACTTCGACCCCTGAAGGAGCTTTTGTGCAATTACCCTCTTACACACTCAACTGTTCCAATATGCAGGTTTCCTCACGATGTTTTTCCTTCACCATAATGACTTCGGCACACCGGCTGCGTGCGTGTGACACGCACGTACAAATTCGCGTTCCATTGCGTTGTACAGATGACTCGTATTGTATGAGGATTCAAACTATACAACGCAGTGGAACGCGAAAGCGCACGTGCGTGTCACGCGCACGCAGCCGGAGTGGCTCAGCCTTAAGAGCATCGTGTAATGTACTAAACTACTAACAGTCCAATGGAACCTCGAATGAACGTGTCACAGTGATATTATAAAACAATTTGTTTGACACTAATAGTTAGGTAACGACCCGACATGACTTAGTAGGAGTCCTTCATCAGGGGAGTGTGTATTGCGAGTATATGTGAGTAATCCGTTCGGTGTTTCTTTCGTTTATAATAATGACTCGCACGTGTTTAAATTTTGAAACTATTTATTTGAATATTCCATAAAATAAAAGGGATTTAGTGTTTTCTGTTACCTTGTTTGGAGACCTCGGTTTTATATGTGTGTTGTACCAGGCGGGCATCACGACAACGCTGAACTCTCGCTGCTCGGTGCTGGCGGCGGCCAACTCGGTGTTCGGCCGCTGGGACGACACCAAGGCCGAAGACAACATCGACTTCATGCCCACCATCCTGTCGCGCTTCGACATGATCTTCATTGTCAAGGATGAGCACGACCAGAACAGGGATATAGTGAGTACAAGCCTTTTTACGCATGCAGCAAAACATGGAGCCGATGAGATTAGCTATACCAATCAACACACAAAATTAATAGTTAGTTTTGCTAAACCTAACAAAGAGTATAAGTGTAGCATGTTTGCAATTTTTGACGTTTTCGGAGTAGGTACTTAAGTCTCGGTTAGATTCTTAGACTTCCTTGATTTTCATAATGAAAAAAAAACACAAAAATGAAAATGTCAGTCTTTCCAAATTTTATGCATGTACACACAAAAAACATAGAAATCGTCTAAAATTCAAAAATAAATAATACAACATACATAACGTCACGACTTCATTCCTAGGGTGGGGTAAGCGGAGACGGTAAGGGCAGATATTTGTGTGATGAGCACGAGTATTTGTTCCTGAGTCTTGAAAGTTTTCTATGTATTCAAGTATATATTTCTCTATATAAGTAAGTTTATCGTTATTTAATACCCATAGTACAAGCCTAGGGTTTAGTTTGGGACTAGGTCAATTTGTGTGACATTGTCCCGATATTTATTTATTTAAATGAATATATTCCCTAACCGGTGATGGAACTCGGCTCCTTGGTGCCTACGGATCAGAGTAACCGAGCGGTGTATATATCGGCAGACTCTGGCGAAGCACATAATCTCGGTGCACATGGGCGGGTCGGCGGCGGAGCGCGTGTCGGCGGCGGGCGAGCTGCCGCTGAGCACGCTGCGGCGGTTCGTGGCGTACTGCCGCGCGCGCTGCGGCCCGCGCCTCGCGCCGCCCGCCGCCGAGCGCCTGCGCGCGCGCTACGTGCTCATGCGCACCGGCGCCGCGCGCCACGAGCAGACCGCCGACAAGCGGAACGCCATACCCATCACCGTCAGGTTACACCCCTTGCACTACATTACTTTTACTCCCGCTAATAACGATCGCCTGCCTATACGCGTAATATACAGCTTAACCTTTTCAACGGCTTTCCTTCGGGGAGGAAAGGAGCCCGATAAAAAAAATACCGGCTTTTGATTTTGATTAATTCTATTTACTGTTTTACTCTACTCACTTGACACGAAATCACTGCGGAATATCGCGGTGGACCGCCATTAATAAAAGAAGAAGAAGAAGAATCTTTTCAACGCCTTACCTCGAATAGAAATGCGTCACTCACACGCCAAACATGTAAAAAATTATGCAAAATTAAACTTCATACATACGAAATAACGTCTCTTTTAAACTGTACCTGTGACAACTATAATGTTCGGTGGCGTTGTATGTACGCACGACAGCTCATAACCACTTTCGGCGTCGTTGGCGTTCAAAGATTTAAATGAAAACCGCGGTAGGCATAGGGTGCGGGGAGAGGGCTACGGTGCAAAGTCAAGTTTTTCGTACGTAACCGCCGCGCCTCATACTTCCCCCAGATCCCAGGAGCATCCCAGTGAAGTTGCCCACCCAATTGTTTTTGTACTAGCTTTGCCCGCGAGTTTGTTTGCGTAGATTTCAATTATTTATATTCGATTTTGAACTTTTATTTTCTGGGATGAAAAGTAGCCTATTAATTCAGGTTGGTGCTTGAAAGACACACAATTACACAAAAACATATTTTAAGGGGTAAATAAACATCTTTTATCAATTTCATAGAAGCACGAAAGATTACCGATTAGGCATCAAGTATGAAATATCTTGTCTTGGGCCCAGTTCCTAAACTAGGGCCCTAGACAAGTTTCTTAATGCTAACGATGACATTTTTCGACAACTATAAACTAAACATTCAAATATTCGAATTTTAACCATTAGTTCAGTTAACTACTAATCAAACAACGGGCCCTTACTAAGAGGAACATAATTAATTCCTCGAACTTCGTGTTCAGGCCGACGCAAGTCGATATGAGAATCATATTGCTCCTGTAACACCAGTCCTTTCTTTGTATCACTATTTCACCATTTTCGTGATATTGAGTTACATATATCGTTCATATCAGCAGATTTTTCTGATTTGAACGATATATGTAACTCAATATCACAAAAAATGTCGCTTATCCCATTTCGCCTTTCAAGCGTCGATATTATCTATCTCTCTTCTGACAGTCAAGCACGTAAAAGTACAAGTGTGATATAATATATTTTTTTACTGTGATCCTGCCTTGTCCTCGTAACAAACAAAAGGCCTTTTAAAAACCTGTGTCAAACTACTTACCTATACAATGACCAAAACTATGTTCCGATTTTAATCAACAACATTTTTACGAAGATATGGATACTGGCTATAAATAACAAAAAGGACAATGGGCAAAGATGTATGGAAAGTGGTACCCGTCCCAATGGATATAACTTACATATCAATGGAAAGGTACCTATTAGGTAGAGCAAAGGTAAGCAGGGTGCATATCTCTATTTGCTTTTCCTATTTGTATGACCTATTCAACGACACTACCATGATTGCTATTAAGCCCAAATGCGGTTGGTGCGGTACCAAAATGCCCATTATCCTTTCCTGCCTGCGGCATCACTTTGAAGTATCCAAGGACTGACACGTACTTATCATATTACTGGATATTATATTATTAGGAAGGATTGGTACTAAAACAGACCCATGTAATAACTACAGGCAGCTGGAAGCCATCGTGCGCATATCGGAGTCGCTGGCCAAGATGCAGCTGCTGCCGTTCGCGACGGAAGCTCACGTGACGGAGGCGCTGCGGCTGTTCCAGGTGTCCACCCTGGACGCCGCCATGACGGGCAGCTTGGCAGGTAAACTTTAACACGTTGCTGTAATAATACTGGAAGCGCAGCATAATTGCAGCTGCAGCCGTTGGGGACAGAGGCGATATGGCTGTTCCAGGTGTCCACCCTGGACGCCGCCATGACGGACAGCTTGCCAGGTAAGCAGTCCACCATGCTGGTGTAAAAATACTGGATGCGCAGCATAATTGCAGCTGCAGCCGTTTGCGACGCAGGCGCTATGACTTTTCCAAGTGTCCACTCTGGACGACGCCATGACGGGCAGCTTGACAGGTAAACACTACCACGCTGGTATAGATATACTGGAAGCGCAGCATAGATGCAGCTGCAGCCGTTTGCCACGGCGGCACTGTGGCTGTTCCAGGTTTTCACCCTGGACACCGCCATGCCAGGCAGTCAAGTACCAGGCTGGTGTAAGCGCAAAATATAACCTCAAACATGCCTCAAACATTTAGTACCGAGTTGACTTTTTTTTTTTTTTTTTTTTTATGTTAAGGAGAAGGCACACGAGCACTCAGGCCACCTGATGGTAAGTGGAATCTGAGACCCATACACATTTGAATTGTCAAGACTATAATCTTAAGACCTCAAATGCGTTGCCAACCCTGAGGACTAAGATGGAATGCCTCTATGCTAGTAATTTCACCGGTTGTCTTATCCCCACGCCGGAACACAATAATGCGAACACTGTTGCTTGGCGGGTGGTTAATGGATAAGATGGTGGTAGCGATCCGGGCGGACCCTGCACAGGGTCCTACCACCACTAAATCTCATCATACATCTGTCAAATCTGGCCTTTTAATACGGCGCGGCTTTGGTTCATCATCATTCCATCAACAATTTTTTTATCTTGGTCCTTTGGAGGCTAGTGTACATTTAATAAAATCTACTATACAAGCATAAAACGAATAAACGTAAGAATACAGCCAAACATGTTAGTCAGGTGGTTAGTTACATAAAGCTACCAATAAATAAATGTTACAATACACTGAAGCCAAGCTATACTATATCATCGCAATAATTTTCAGGTGCTGAAGGCTTCACTAGTGAAGAAGATCACGAGATGCTAACTCGTGTCGAGAAGCAACTCAAGCGCAGGTTCGCAGTTGGCTCGCAGGTCTCCGAGCACACCATCATCCAGGACTTCCTGCGGCAGAAGTACCCCGAGAGAGCCATCCAGAAGGTCATCCACACCATGATCAGGCGGGGCGAGCTGCAGCACCGCTTGCAGCGGAAGATGCTCTACAGACTAGCCTGATCAGTAATCACATTTTTTTATGACGTAAGTTAATTATTTGTATTATTGAAATAAAACCACTTGTTTTTAAAATGTGTTTTAATAAATTAATAGCATCTAATGCGAAGGCAAAACAAACACGCTTGCAGCAAACAGCTTTAAATCAGTCACACTGATCGGGATCACATTTGAAGCTGCGGCCTTATTAATTAATGCCCGTCCTAATATTTAAACCGCGGATAGACTTATCTCGAAAACTACTGCACTATTTTCAAATATTAAAAAGTACTCTACGTAACTTCCAGTTTTTTTTATATATGGCTGCTGTCCAGTGGGACAATTCTGCCAGTGTGTCAAGGTTGGAAGTTACAAGTGATCAGGCCCTCCATTTTACTAGTAAAACGTTTGACATTATCGTATTGTTCTACAATAAGGCCCTGTAAGTTACTAGAGTTCAAATTTGTCTAACTGCTGTTGGAATATTGGTTACGGACCTTGACCTTCACCTTATGATAAAACAGCCGCTTCATATTAATACGCAAGTGGAGGTAGAATGACTAGAATGTTGAATAGTTCTGTTGTGACTGACCCTTCAGTTGTCTTCCACAATAGGTGCTATTGGGAACGGGTACTCCGGGTGTTTCTCAACCCCTTTCCAAAACAGAAAGTTGAAGATGCGACCATTTTCGCCCTTGTCTAATTTTCTTAGACGGTCCATCTCGCCCTCTTCGAGATCGAAGTCGTAAATCCCCATGTTTTCCTGTTGATTAGGATTTTATATCAACAAATATATAAAAAAAAAACAATTTTAAGAAATACTATCAGCCACTTAATATTTTACAAAACGCACAAAATTAAGGACAAGGGTCAAATGCATGAAAAAGATAAAGTCTCGTTTTCATTTAAGTACTGTTAGTGGTGGCAAAATGTAAGGAACACTCGGACTTAAATTACGGCTTATATTCCAGTATGTATTAGCCCATCGTTGATATCGTAATCATATTGTGGACTTTATGACAGCTCTTATTGACTTAACAGGAGCCGTCATAACAACAGTGTGATTACAATATTGAAGCAAGAAGGACTAATACAATGTAGAAAAAGGTATGATGCTAACTCGAGATTAAAGTAAAAACTGCGAGTGGCACTAAAACCCGACCGGCGACGTTTTACTCCAAGCCAATCATATGATATCCCATCCGATCCTTACTTATTCCTTAGAACTAACGATCCTCCAGTTCAAGAGCTAAAGTGAGACCTCTAATTCCTAGTCAAATACTTACCCCCTTACTTATGAACGTGGAATAAGCTTGGAATAGTTTATGCCATGCTTTGTCCTTATCTGTAATTGTGACATTTGCATCTGACAGAAAGTGACAAAGCATGGCATAAACTATTCCAAGCTTATTTCACGTTCATAAGTAAAGGGGTTAGAGTGCGCTCTTAAAATTCTTTCGGGTTCGAGAAAGGCGGATAGACTAGATTTAGAGCGTGAGCGAGTGAGGGTGAAGAAGAAACCGAAGATCGTTTTAAAATATATTGCAGTTAAATTTGTTGGAAGTAGGTGTAATGCAGAGTGTGCTTTCTATTCCCCTGGTGAGCCAGCTTGGTTGCTTTTTTATGCTATACAATGTTTTATATTGTTAAGTTTCTATTATTGCGTTAAATTTATTTGATTTCTGTCTTTTTAGTGGTGTTATTAATGTATGTACCATGGGACGGACATAGTCGCGAAGCAACTCAAAGCCCCTAATTTTGTTACAGAGAATAAAATAAATATACATATAATTGCACTATAGACATAATTCAGTCAACATAGGACGTTAATTTAATGCAAGCAAAGCATATCAAATTAGTAATTAATAATTAATAATAGACAATGTTTAAAAAAAAAACCATCTTCTTAAAGCAAGAAATAACTCGGCCGGAACAGGCGGGCGGTCGATTAGTCTCCCAGTGATTCCGCCTTGTTCCCCTTCGCTGAGCCATAGGTTACTGGCCCAGCGAGGCTCCCATCCAGCATAGATCCCATCTCCTTTTTTTCCTATAGACCTAAATTGACCCAACTATAGTTCCGAGTATCCAATACCTTCAATCTCATATCACTGGTGCTCTTCGGTATCACAACAATCCGTTGTTTGACCAGGAAGTGCAAGAGTATTTGCGCCGGAGTCTTCGCGTAGTTATCAGCTATCTCCTTGACTATGGGAAGTCCCAATAAATCAGGGAAAGCATCAGGCCTGAAAGGAGAAAAGGGTTTGTAAAAAGGTATCGTATATACTACCAGCAACTCAGTATTTTAGCGAATATTCACTGGATGTGACCAATGTGACGCTGGCAAAACAAATCTCGCTAGGAAAGGCCATATAAAAAAAAAACAATGTACGAGTTCTGGTGGTTGCCGGGTTAGAATTAGAGTTGCCGTATTCGCGATTATTCGGTATTCGGCATTACTAGTCATTTTTTTGATATTCGTCGAATACCGAATAATAGCTAGTATAATTCGGCATTCGGCGAATAGTCGTCTAAAATAAACTTTTATCGAACAAAAAAACTATTCAAATTACAAATGCATGCCGCCTATCCTAAACACAAGCGTATTGATTGAGCGGGAAATTCCCTACAATAGCAAACGCTGGGTTATACAAAACGGGGTATTCCCCGTAAACTATGTACAAGGAAAGGGTTGCCACTTGCAGGCATTTAAAAATTGAAAATTATATTTACTACTTATATGTAGGTATGTATAACATGAAACAGATTTCTTTAACTTTATTGTTTTCTTTTGCTCACAACCTTAGAAGAAATTAGAAATATTTTTAATGTGTTTAATAATTTTTTTATGTCGAATAGTAATGTCGAGTTATTCGACTATTCGCCAAAGTAAATGGCGATTAATCGGTATTCGACTATTCGCTATAACCACTATTCGCGGCAACTCTAGTTAGAATAGTGCCTTTGCGTGTCGTCCCGTGGATGTCGTAAGAAGCGACTAAGGGAATGGTTACAGATTTATCAACGTTTTTGTAGAATTGTTCATAGTTCTGTAGCTCTGCCTACCCCACTCTGGGAACAAAGGCGTGATGAATGCGAGTTCTGAGTAAGGTGATGACACGAATAATAGACACAACTCATAATTCCAAGCTCACAAGTTGATATTATTACAAACGAAAACCATGAAATTTAAGTTTGTGCTGAGTAAAATTCGAATTTACAGCTCATCGATTTTTATGAAACCTAGCTAAGAACCATCCCAATTACATACTTAGCTTTCTTTCGAAAAAGACTGCCTCTAAATCGGTGCATTGGTTTGGGAGCTACGGTCACACAGACACTTGGATACGCACTTTAAACATCCCACTCCTCTTTTTTGTCAGGGGTAAAAAAACACTTACTTGTAGTTATATTTAGAGACAAAGTGTTCCTTGGCGCCAGGGCTTCCGAGAGGCGCGTACGCAGTCAGGACGATGTTGTTGTCCTCACAGTACTTGCGCAGCTTGGGCTGCTGGAAGTGCGCGTGCATCTCCACCTGCAGCACCTGGGGCTTCAGTGTTGCCGACTGCATTATCTTCTCTATTTGACTCTCATTGAAATTAGAGAGACCCAAGTTCCTTACTAAACCTATTTTTTGGCATTTTTCCATTACCTGTAAACAAATTTGTTTTATTTAGTGATTGAATAATATTAAAGAGAAGCTTGTGCTGTCCCACAATAGCCCAGACCACTTCATAATGAGGCTGATTAGAAGAAGCTTGGAGGCATACCCATCAGTTGGCATTGGAATAAAGTGCAGAAGAAGGAGAATGTTCAGAATAGACTATGCACATTGCTGTCAAAGACTAGAGGATGCCCGCAACTTATTAGGTGTAGAATTAGTTCTCTGCAACTCCCTCTATTTTAACCCCTTAGGGGATGAATTTCTAAAAACCCCTTTTTAGTGCACCCACTGTGCGCCAAGGAATATAACCTCCAAATTTCAAGTCCCTAGGTCCAGCGGTTTCGGCCGTGCGTTGTCCGTCAGTCAGTCACTTAGTCATGGCACTGGTTTATATGTATTATATATTTAGATTCATTAATAGTAGATTGAGGATGGTGATTGACCACGAGGCCAACCCAAGCCTTTAATCGCAGCTCCTAGTGGTAAAAGTTTATAGTATAAAGACAGCAGCAGTGTGTGTCTCATTGATTTACACAATTTTAAAAATAGACTACATACATACATAACTGCACACCTTCATTCCCAGAGTGGGGTAGGTAGAGCTACAGAAATACCAACAACTCTAAAAAGACTTCTTGATAATCCTGTAACCACATTTTGCACAAACAGGCTAAGATATTTACCAGTGTATTAGTGACAGGTTGCAAGCCCATCGCCTAACAGTACTACAAGCCCTTGTTCCCTTAGTCACCCCTTACGACATCTACGGGTAGACATGTAGTGGCACATGGCAAAAATGAGACTAATACTGAGAAATATGGTTAGATAATACCTTCCATGTCTTTACATGACAAGTATTAGTATCCAATTTATAGTCTCCATTTTCCATTACAACTGGTGTCAGCGATGATGAGTTACAGCAAAAGGCGAACGGGACATGAATAAGGTACAGGTCGATATAGGACAATTTCAGACGCTCCAGTTGGATCTTAAGGAATTTCTCAACATCCTCCGCCCGATTGCCCACATGTGGTAGCTGTAAAAAAGATAACAATAACATTTACTCTAATCAGATGAAAAGCCAATAGGGCACAAAAAAATAAAATTATGCATTGCGACTTGCCTTAGTGGTAATAAATAAATCTTCCCTCCTTCTTCCTCTTCCATTGTCAATCCATCTTTGCACAGCTGCACCTATAGCCTCCTCGTTATTGTAGTTAAATGCAGTGTCTATATGCCTGTAGCCCATATCTAGAGCTTTCAGCACAGCTATTTCTATTTCATCTGGGGGTGCCTGTAAACGAATTACTTTTCTGTTTTCACCTGATCTTTAACATTATTTCGCTCCATTTTCATACTGCAACTATTAACCACTACTTGCTAACCTGCCAGGTTCCTAAACCTAATGTGGGCATTTCACATTTGGTCTGAGAAAGAGTCACGGACTTCATGTCTCAGATGTTATTAAAATACCAGCGTGCTGAGTACTTAAATATGAAGCTTAAACGATATTTTCTCCCAAATTTCATATAAGTAATAATAGTGCTGTAGAATATGTAGAGTAAAAACTTGGCGATAAGCCAAAAAAATGGGTACTGTGTTATTTATTACGTTTAGAAATTGGTAGCAACGAAATTAATTAAAATATGCCGCTGGTCACAAGAGCAAAAGTAATAAATAAATATTGATTATTCTAAATGACGTAACAAGAATTTAAAGTTCCCGCTAGCATTGTCTGCTCGAGACACAAGAATAAACGTCTGTTACATAAACATACCCAGGTTAAGGATATTTAGAGTAGATTTCCAACGAAGTCCTGAGAATCACCATTTACTATTTAATTTACGGTAATAGTAAATAATTTATACATATTGAATAGGATCATATTATTGTACCGCACAGTAATTTTAATATATATGAAATTTGCTATTTTAAAATATTTTCAATGGATTGGTTTCTTTGGAGCAGAATAAAAGGACCTTTACGTATTGAGGTTTAAAAGTGATGCAAAAATTATCACAATATTAAATATTATTAAAAAAATATGTTGTAATTTATGTAAAACCCAAGAATCCAAATCAATTTATCATCATATGGATAGAAAAACAACAACTGACAGCTCAAAGCATGACATTGACAGTGACAGTTCTTCGTCGTGTGCTAACTTGGGTCGGTGTACTCCGTTTCTTCCTTTACAAAAATAATTAAGGATCGACAGCTAATAATAGCTACACCATGAAAATTGTGTGTAATAAATCTAACCCGCCATTAGGTAAAAAAACGTACTTTCACTCAAACTAAAGGAATTTCATCAACAATAATGAGCGCTGTTAATTAAAGTACTTTCTCTTTAATTTATAGGTGGTTTACTCGCCGTAGAGCTTTACCGAGCAACGGGGAAGAGCATCGACGTCTCTTGGGGCTCCGAGTCTTCCGTTACCCTGCCGAATGGTTCTAAAACTGTAGCATATGGGACTAGCAATGATTTGATAAGGATATTGGAGAATGCTTTTAATAAAGCCGCTGGTCCACTACAGAAGGTTACAATGAACCACTGGCTGTCATTCAGTCTCATTCTAGACGATGAGATTCCTAAATCTCTAGAATATTTGGACAAAACTCTGGGAGCTTTGACTTATTTAGTTGGAGAGGGGATATCAGTGTCTGATTTGGCAGTATTTAGTGTTCTATATGGTAAGCTTACTAAATGACTAAACCTATGTGTATGTTTATAAATTAATCAAGTATAAACTGATCTGGATAGTATAATGTGTAACAGTGATGTAATGTGTCATAATAATTACCCAATCTTTAATTATTCCGTTGGCAAGTGCAGAGTACTCCTCAACTTTAAACTTTGAGTAATTGATATAAAAAAAAACATTATTTGTCATAAGTCAGGGGCTTCAGGCCAGCTCACAGGTTAAAGTATTCCAATTTAATAAAATGAAAAATTAGTAAGTCTTTTTAGATTTGTTGGTATTTCTGTAGCTCTGCCTACCCCACTCTGGGAATTAAGGCGTGATGTTATGTATGTATGTATGTATGAAAAATTTGTAAAAAAAATATATCAACATTTTTTTTGTCCTTATATTGGCATAAATTACTAAAAGACCTGTTTAGTTGGTAATGGAATAGTCATTCCAAACATTTATTATTTTCATAATCTTATAGGAATTACATGTTAGCCACTATCTCCCAAGGGGTTAAAAACCATAATAAACAATATTTTTTTTTCAACCACCTTCCAGTTTCCAACAAATTCAAGGAGGTGTCCAAGAGTGGTGCACCAACAAACATCCAGCGCTGGTTCAAACTAATACACTCCCAGCCGTCCGTGGCTAAAGCTCTCAAAGAGCTGCCCTCTGAAGCCCTGGAAAACCTCTCCAAAGCATCCTCAAGGTATCCAATTATACAATAATGCAAGAATGTATTCATTCTATTTTATAACAGGAAACTCAGTGTGAGTGTACAAATTAATTATCTCACAGAGATTACAAACATGAAAGTAAACTGTTTTGCAGTACTGGCTTGAATGAACCTAATTAATAGCAATGTCATTTCGATTAGCACATTATAATTCTGTCATTATGTCATTTATATGGTGATTAGGTAATGATGTAGCAATGAGGGACTATTATACACTTCCACATGCCTCTTGCCTCATAAAATTTCTCCTATTTGGCCAAACTATAACATAGAACCATATCATACTAAGAAGAATAGAATAGAAGAATAGAAATTATTTAATTCGAGAAAATTACAACTCATATTAATGTTAGTAGTTCTTTAAATTTAATTGTTAGTACTTAATAATAATAGTACTAAGTATACCCCGTTATTGGAGGTGCAATTTGGTAGCTGGACATTCTTACGCATTTTTTTAGGACAATAATTAAACATGTTTATTTTGTTTATTTCATGCACTGGCCTGAACCTCGAAACATTAAAAAAGTTAAACTGTAACTTTGAACAATTGTGAAATAGCAACCATAGTTTTTTTGTTCTATTGACAGTTGAGTGTTCTTAAGACATTGATTATTATGAAATACAAAGAAAAAGTATTTTTTTGTCTAAAACATTGTATATAAAACTAATTGTAAAAAAAACTAAGAGTATCAGTATCAACATCATAAATATTATTTCCCATGCCTAAGAACGTCCACCTACCAAATTGCACCTCCGATAAATAATGCAGTGGAAAGTGAGTGTGACAGGGTTCTAAAACGATTTGATTTATTTTCAGTTACCATTGGCTTGTAAATGAAAAGTACGTTATTTGGCCCTGATGCTGGGATAATTGTTTCTAATCAACACCAGATGTCGCAAGTGTTGCTTTGACTGGTTTTTTGACCACTTAACCAGTTCTGTTAATATAAAATATTACTTATAAATACAGCTTGAACTCCAATTTTTGATTTCAGGAGGTCCCCGCCTGCAAACGATGCCGCGTCTGGTCCCAAACAAGAGGGCAAATTTATTGAGCTGCCTCATGCTGAGATGGGAAAGGTCATTGTTCGGTTTCCTCCAGAAGCCTCAGGGTAAGTAAAACTAAACTATTGGAAATGTAACAATATGTATATGGCAGAAGACGCAAATGTTGAAATTCGATATTTCATTCAAAATGTCCCAGTCAAGTCCATTCTATCTTACTTGTCTTATTTTGCTAACACTTTTATCACCTCAAAATGCTCCTTTTTCGGCTTAAATAACGATTTTTTCATAAAAAAACAATAAATGATATACAAGCAGAAAATGTGAAAATGTGGTCTCTAGTAGCTTTTTTATATTAGAAAACGCCGGTATTAGCCATAAAGATGCAATATGAGGTTATAAAAGTGTTTACTAAATAAGACAAGTAAGATGGAATGGACTGACTATACAGCCAAAGCGAAGCAGGTTTGAAATGCAGTAGCAGAGGTTAGTTTATCAGTTTTCTTTAATATGTATTAAGACATCTGGCGCCATCTCTTGGGTCTCATTTGAAAAGTTGTTCTAATTGGTTCTCTCAGATACCTCCACATCGGGCATGCTAAAGCAGCACTGCTGAACCAGTACTACCAGCAGGCGTTCAAGGGGAAACTTGTCATGCGCTTCGACGACACCAACCCGGCCAAGGAGAACGTAGAGTTTGAGAAGGTAAAACTTCCGTATCCTTAAACGTCAAATGCTCATAGCGACTTAACTGAAAATATGAGCAACTGTATTATTTATCTTGAAATTTTGTTTGTTTTAACTGATGTTGATTCTGAACCCAGATTTCATACAAGGTTATGGTCCTTTTTGATTGAATATCTGGTCGACTGGTAGAACCATTTTTACTTGATTTTGTGCAATAAAGATTAGAAAAAACATTAAATCGGGTTAAAGCTAAGTGATAACAGATGGAAAAACAATATGAGTAGATACAGTCAGCAGCAGAAGCAGCTAGACAATTGAAGAGTTCAAAATGATCTGCACTCGACTCTATTGTTATCTCTTGACAATACGCCGTGTCTAGATCATTTTGAGCATGTTATTCTGCTTAGCTACTTTTGATGCTGACTGTAGGTATGTCGGTTAGATCAAGTTGCTACAGTTGACTGGCTAAACCAAATTACAACAATTTGTTGATATCATTTAGGTGATCCTCGAGGATGTGAAGATGCTGGAGATCAAACCAGACCTGTTCACCCACACGTCGCAGTACTTCGAGCTGATGCTGCAGTATTGCGAGAAGCTGATCAAGGAGGGGAAGGCCTTCGTGGACGACACACCCGCGGAGCAGATGAAGAACGAGAGGGAGCAGAAGACTGACAGCAGGAACAAGAACAACTGTATGTACTGTCAACAACTTTGTTGAGTCACTATAGAACTGTGTCGATCACACTTACGAGTACATCTATTTATTATGCAGTTAGAGCAGACGGTGGTTAGAGTCCCGCTTTAATCTTACACATCCAACGATTGTAGTATAATATGATCACATTTTTGCAGCTGTAGAAAAGAACCTGCAGCTATGGGACGAGATGAAAAGGGGCACGGCCATAGGCGTGCAGAACTGCGTCCGCGCCAAGATAGACATGCAGTCGGCCAACGGGTGTCTGAGGGACCCCACCATCTACCGTTGCAAGCCTGAACCGCATCCCAGGACTGGAACACAGTACAAGTAAGTGTTTCACACTGGTTTTTATTTAAAATTGTTTTGAACTTATTTGGTAAGGGTAGATATTTGTGTGATGAGCACGAGTATTTTTTCCTGAGTCTTGGATGTTTTCTATGTATTTAAGTATTTATTTCTCTATCTAAGTTGGTTTATCGTTTTCTAGTACCCTAGTACAAGCCTAGAGCTTAGTTTGGGACTAGGTCAATTTGTGTGACATGGTCCCGTGATATTTATTTTATTTATTTATTCATTAAGTTTAGGTTAGTTAGTTTTAGTAGCATACCATGGTTCTAGAAACATGGATTCTAGAATCCATGGGGTCGATATTTCCTTGTTATTTTGTATATACCGCCTTGATTATGACCTTTAATATTATCGTATTTCAAAATAAACTACATCCATACGTACCAACTAAATTTACGCTTACGCAGCGAGATATCCTCCATGCCAAAATTCATTTAAATTGATTTAGCAGTATACTGAATAATAAGGAAATAGCGACTAAATGGATTTTAGAACCACGATATGCTAAAAGACCTAATACTAGAATTTACATTAACGCTGGGAGCTATGTTCCCTAAATTCCTTAATTATGCTGTACGAAGTATTAATATATTATTGTTCCTGACTCTTGGATGTTTTCTATGTATTTCTCTATATAAGTATGTTTATCGTTGTCTAGTACCCATATTGTATTATGGAGATATTGCGTAGAGCTTATTTTGGAACTAGTTCAATTTGTGTGAGATGGCCCTCTGATTTTTATTTATTTATGTTATCTAAAATGAGAGTTGCGTTATTGAAATGGGATTTTGGTTCACGCACTTTTTGAAACGTTAGTTTTAACACTAGCAAAGGTCAGACGGCAACAAACGCTTGTTTCAAAAACGAATTTACTTGACTGAAATCATACTCGTTTCCCCAGGGTGTACCCAACGTACGACTTCGCGTGTCCAATAGTGGACGCCGTGGAGGGCGTGACGCACGTGCTGCGCACCATGGAGTACCACGACCGCGACCCGCAGTTCTACTGGTTCATCGACGCGCTGGGACTCCGGAAACCGTACATCTGGGAGTACAGCAGGTACCCTTCCGACAAATGGGCGAATCACGGTCACATTTGTAGTCTACCAGGCCTAAGAGAGGGTTCACTGATGAATGCCATATTTTTTTTACGCATAATGTATCTTTTCGCATAAAATCGTTTGGCCGAAAACGGTTTTATTTTAAGTATGTATTATAAAAAAACTAACTCAACGTAATCCACACAATACATGTTTATTAAATTCTGAAATTTCAGCCTAAAAGGATGTTATGCGAAAAGATTTTATGTGAAAAGATACATTATGCGAAAATATGGGTTACTCTCAAAATTCCCTTTTCGCCAAAGGACCATTTCACTTGTATGACATAAGAGTAAAATACACAGTCAGCAAAGAGTCAATTCAGCTGAATGACATGAAAGTAAAAACTCAGTCAGCAAAGTGTCAATTTAGCAGGACGTCACAGAATTGGAATGAGCAAGTAGCCAAACGTTTGGAAAAATAAATAGTCCGTGTAATTAGAATACCTAATTAACCGAAAGTAAAATCAGTTGATTGACATGAACATAGAAGGAGATATTAGCAAAACGCCAGGAAATTAAAATAGTCCGTATAATTAGAATATTTAATTCGTCGTAAGCAAAATTAGGTAGTTGACTGTCATGACCACAGAACGAGACCCAGGATTTAAATCATAGATAATAATTGATTGTGTGGGAAGGAGTTTGAAATTACCAAGTGTCATATCAACACTTGCCACTTAAAGATCCAGACGTTTTGCGAACGGGCTATTTAGCGTTCATGTCTATTTAGTAATTAAGACATTTTGAGATAAAAACGTTTCGTTACCGGGCCATTTAGCTTTTATGTCTATTAAGGGGGCACCGAGCTTTTTGCGCTCATTAACTTTAGGTATTTTATGCACTCCGTGTATGTGTGCGTATCGCACACCAGCAAGGAGCGAGCTGGAGCCATGCGCCGGCCGCGCGCCGCGCCTGACGAGCCGTGCGCCGATCCACTAGGCGCGGAGGTTGCTAGTGTTGCTACCAATGTTTACAAAATAAAAAAACATAATCGACTCCGAATACTTTTATTAAAATATTCACTATAAGAAGTTAAAAACTTTTTTCAGCCTACAATTTTTTTTAAATTGGTTGTTTACTGTCGGTAGGCAAGGTAGGATTGAATTACTTGTATTAGGTACAGTCAAATCACGAGATTGTTGAGCCACTCTAGAACCCTCTCACAGATAGATAGATAATTTTTAATTAATGTCGTTTGTACAACTAAGGTGTATTTAGCTAGTGTTAAGTTATTTATAATATTTATTGGGCAATTGTTCGGCTAAAGAGAATAAATCATAAGTAAAAGCCGTACATGTTCCAATCGGCCATCTTCCCTCTCCGAAGGTTACCGGGAGAACCCTTTCATAGAAAGTTGACGGTAAATTTTGACGTAAATAATTTATTTTGCGTGACTTGACGCTGTCATTAGGACAGAGTTCTGGTGGTGGCTCAACAACCCCGTGATTTAATTTGACTGTATATTGAAATGAAATAAAACATAATTACCTTTATTGACAATATTCTAAGCACAAACTAAAGTGAACTTAATACCTAATGTAAAGTAATAGAACGGCTAAGTAGGGCAAAAATCCCAGTCATCGACCCTTTCTTCAAGTTATTATTTTTAACTGACTTCAAAGAAAAGGAAGTTCTCAGTTTGACCTGTATGTATGTATGTATGTATGTTTGTCCGCGATTATCTCACGTTTGGCTGAACCGATTTTAATGCGGTTTTCAGAAAAGTATTTGTTTCACATAGGAGAAGGTTTGGTATTTTAACCGTCTTTAAAAAAAGGGTCTTAGTTTGACCCTTATGTACGAATGTTTATCCATGATTATTTCCGCAAAAACTTCAATGTCTGATTCTGATCACTATAAAGTATAAAACTAAATTGATGTTTTAAAAAACTAAAAACTTAAAGCCGCTGTATCAATCACATATTTAATGTACACACACACATGTCATGTCATGTCATGTGTGTGTCACATGTTTTTTTACTTAATGTATGTATGTATATAATGTAATGAATAATGTAAGCAGGTATCTTTAGAAAAAAATATTTGACACAAGAAACAACAATAATGAATATCGGATTTTACTTCACGGCATTATTTTGTCTGTGTGAGTAAGCAATGTCATTGTCTATTTCTCCACCCACTGAAAGACAAGAAATTTGGTCCATTGGCATCCTGTAATAAAACAGAATGTTTTGATTTAACTATAATTAATTTATTAACAGAATTGGTTTTTGGATGAAATTTTGTAATCCTCATTCTATAAAAATAATTCGTATTTGGGACTTACAATTCCATTGTGTGGTAAATTTTATAATCGATGTCAACCAATTCATTTACCCTTTAATTTAAAAAAAATATAAAGATAATGTGGACATTCATACTAAATTTATTAAATGTTTTCCTATGCACCTCTTACTATTTTTACGCATACCTCACCGGTTATTAGGTAACTATTCGTTTTGTAGCGAAGTGCCATCAACTGGAACATTAACCCTATAAATAAAAAAATATGAATAATTTTGCAATTTTACTCATTTGTTGAAATATAGTTGTTAGGTACTGAGTATACTTACGAAGCAACAGGAGTATTCTCTTTGTCTTCAGATTTCTGGAGATGTCTTGCTCTAGAAATATTGAAACCATCCCAAGAAGTAACAATATTATATAATTAATTATAGTAAAAAAACCTCGGGTCGTTGTAAGAAGCCTGTTTTGCCTGTAAATGTGTTTTTACAGCTAAACTATTTCTATATCTTGGTAAATATTCACCATAGAAGTGTATTTTTTATATACCTACTAATTGAAAGAACTTCGCGTTGTTTAAAATTACTTGTGTAAATAAACCAATTTTGGCCCAAAAAGACATCAAGACTACAACTAAACGATTACAAAGTCTTAAATACAAATCGATACATCTCGAAAATCAGTCTATGTTGCTACCGATTTATTTTCTCCTCCCTTAGCGTGGCATTTTGACAACTGTCAAATCAGGTTTCTTAGAACGACTCCACTATCAGTAGGTTTACGATTTTAACTTACTTCAATTCTTCACGCAAGCGTTTAGCATTGTGCTTTTGCCAACCCCTTCTCTTCCTTTTTTTGGTTGTGTTTGTTCCCCATTTAAAATAAAGTGAATAATCACAAAAATCGCGATAAACGCAACCAACCAACAAACGACACAGCCTCCACGTCCGACGGCCGAAGCAGGACTAATGCGGACATGGGGGAAACGTGACGGCTCTGGCTAAAATGGACGAAACGCGTGCGATTTTAGGTATTTCCTTCATATTAGTAAAATAAAAACACATTTTAAAAATGTAAAGTGTAGACGTTATAGAAGACGTGTAGTTTTGTTGTAAATCCAAAACTGATGATCTTCCGTGAAGTAATTACGCCGTACTAAGTGTTTATTTTGTTATGTAGAGGTATCTTTAAAACAAAATTCTATCGAGGCAAGTACAAGTAATCGTGTTTCTAAAGTGTATGATAAATAGAGTGATTCCTTAAATATCTTACATATGAATTGCATAACTAAAGCTTCAGTAAAAACAATGCAGCAGGCGATCAAACGAACGCATTTTTTTCGTAATTACGTATCGTTGCCTCGGCGCACTCTTAAGTAATAAAGACATTTCTAAGATAAAGACGTTTCGCTACTAGTGTATTTTTAATTGTAACATTCTAAGATCCAGACGTTTTGCTAAAGATACATTTGGTGTTGATGTCTATATAGCAACCAAGACATTACACAATCCAGAGGTTGGAGCTATTTTGTCATTTGGCGAAAAGGGAATTTTAAGAGTAACCCGAAAATATTTTTGCATTTCAAAGGGATCCCTAATAGGGCGCTGAGCGTGCAGTGGCGCCCGCATTCATTAAATCATTACTATTATTGTTTTAAAAAAAAGTATTTTCTTAAAATCAAATGATGGTGTTTGGTTGCACAAATGAATACACATACGAGGGGCAAACCGAAATGATCGGGAATTTAAAAAACTATGTACACTATATATAAATTATGTTTTATTGTTTTTCGAAGTATTCTCCGTTGCAATTGATGTACTTTTGCACCTTCCTGATCAGAATGTCTATCTTGCAATTCGTCTACGAAGCAAAATGACTAAAACGAATGTCTATGGGGCAAAATACCTAAGCAGTAAATCGCCTAAAGATCAAAATATCTGCCAAGCAAAATGCCTAAATTGCAATAATACCTAAGCAGTAAATCGCCTAAAGATCAAAATATCTGCCAAGCAAAATGCCTAAATTGCAATAATACCTAAGCAGTAAATCGCCTAAAGATCAAAATGTCTGCCAAGCAAAATGCCTAAATTGCGATAATACCTAAGCAGTAAATCGTCTAAAGATCAAAATGTCTGCCAAGCAAAATGCCTAAATTGCAATAGTACCATTATTATACAACATACATAAAAAACACGATATTCGCAAAACATGATATTTGCAAATAGTAGAATTAGGTTATAGAATCTTAGGTAGGTTTAGGTTATGTTAGTTTTACTGCAGGGCCGGTGGGCCAAAACACCTAGAAATAGGAGCTCCGTCGACACTGTCTAATTGATGTCTTGCTAATAATGATGTTTTGCGAATATCATGTTTTGCGAATATGACCTACTTGGTAAGGTTCTTACTGGCCACTTTATATTGAAGTACAAATAGGTAGATAAAATAAATGACACTGTCATTCATGTCATTATCAAGAACGAGTTTTCTTTGTTTGCGAGTTATGAACTACAATTTGGTCTATTAGGATTCATGGTTAATAAAACTAATAAGCATGGAAAGTTCTGCTAAAATCGAAATTATAAAAAATCAAAAAGGTGGAGATTTAGTGCTATGGTGTGGGTATCAATATACATTAAATAAATGCAATAACGACGGAACGAGTCTATGGAGATGCAATAATAGGCCACAATGCAGTGCATCGTTGAAGCTTAGCGAAGATAAGAAACAGATTTTAAATGAAAGCACTCATTGTTGTTTACCGAATCCAACAAAAAATAAAATCGCTCTAATGATGCAAGAGTGCAAAAAGAAAGTCTGCGAGAGTTTCAAACCGGTGCAACAAATTTTCGAAAATGTTTATAGTGAGAGCAATTATTTATCATCTGATGATGAAGATAAACTTCCCTTATTTAAAGAAAAAAAAAATACACTATTACGGGCGAGGAGAAATTTTTTGAAGGCAGCGAAAACTGAGTTCCGTAAGTTAAATGAGGTAAAGGTACTCGAACTTTTTGCCAAACCGTTTAATCTGATTGAAGATGGAGATGATAATAATAAAATATTAATTTTTATCACAACCATATCTAAAAATTATTTAAAAAAAAACCATAGTCAGATTACATTTTATGCGGACGGCACGTTTAAGTCGACACCAATGCCTTTTTACCAGCTATACACGATACATGTAGATGTGGCCAGTGGAGACGAGATGGTGAACATTGTTCCTGTTATTTACACCCTACTACCAAATAAAAGCCAAGATACGTATACTAGGCTCTTTGAGCTGATAAAAATAAACTTGGATATTGAATTTCGGAATCTAAAATGCGATTATGAACTAGCACCTATTAACGCATTACAAAAAGTCTTTCCTGGTATTAAAATATCAGGGTGCTATTATCACTATAGTAAATCGATTTGGAAACAGGCTGAGAAGCTGAACTTAACTAATTCAAAAGAAAGAAGATTACTAATAGCAATGACTGCCAATTTGCCTCTGCTACCAGCAGAAAAGGTTTTAGACGGATGGTTGTCTATAGTAGAACAATCTGGGACGGATAGTGATGGTAACATAAAGGATTTTGTGGCGTACTTTGAAAAGCAGTGGCTTAAACTGCTGCCACAAATATTAAGCTGTGCTTCCGAAACAAATCGAACAAATAATAGTCTCGAAGGGTGGCACCAAAGATTAAATGGCCGCATTCCACGTAACGCGACTTTTATTCGATTTCTTCAAAAATTATTGATGGAAGCTCAGTGGCAAGACAGGAAAATACGCCATTCCTTATTTGAAACCAATAATCGAAGGAAATGTGACGTGGAATTTAATAAAAAATACAAAAGGGGGCTTCAAAAACTCATAGATAATGAAACTACACCCTTTGAATTTCTACGAAGCATAATTAAAATAAGGAAACAGATATTTAAACACAACTAAGATAGTACTTAAGTTAAGAAGTTATGTTAAGTTATGTATGAGGTTAAATATGTATTTTGTTATGTACCTACTTAAGAAAATGTTGTTATTATAATATGTTCGTTACCTACTTAAACTAAATAAGTCGCCTCAATTTTTAATTCGCTGGAGTTCTGATGTCTTTTGAAATGACTTTGTAAATTTAATATTCCTCAAATGATAATAAATAAATATCACAAAACCATCTTCTTGTTTTATGTTCTTATTATAAAAATATGCCAGTACTTACCATTTTGGTAGAATAGAGACACAAATCGATGTCTAAGTCAAAGAGCTACGAAGCCACTTTATACGTGATATTTATATTTGTAGCCGGAAATACCTATTTCTAATCTAATATCCTATTTATGTATCTAATTGCATGTCTACAAGTAGGTAGGTGTCCCATTGTCAAGTGTGGCATAGTCATATTGCCTGGTAGGCAGTTTGCTTCTTAGTCATTGTAAGATGAAGTTAAAATCCTGCATAGCCATATTGCCTGGTAGGCATTTTGCTTCTTAGTCAATATACAATGAAGATCAAGTGCTACATAGTCGTCTCTCCTGGTAGGCATTTTGCTTCTTAGTCAATATACAATGAAGATCAAGTGCTACATAGTCATATCTCCTGGTAGGCATTTTGCTTCTTAGTCAATATACAATGCAGTTCAAGTGCTGCCTAGTCATATTGCCTGGTAGGGATTTTGCTTCTTAGGTAATATAAGCCTTAGGCTAAATTTCACGTTGACGTTTTGATTTTTAGGCAGCATGATCAAAAAGGCTTTTGCATTCTTTTAAACCAGTCATTGAAACAGTTATTCCAGTTTGAACTAGACATTGCCAGAATGGCCGAATTATAGGCTTCTACGGCGGCTTCTGGGTTTTCAAACCGCTGACCACGCAATAAATCTTTAATTCTAGGGAACGTAAAAAAATCATTTGGACTTAGGTCAGGGCTGTATGGAGGATGGGACATCAACTCAACGTTTTCCTCGTTCAAAAACTGTTTAGTTGTATGGGCGGTGTGGGAGCTCGCATTATCGTGGTGTAAGATGACGCGGCGTGTCGGGTTCCCTCGGCGAAGATCGGCCAGCATCTGTGGCAAACAAACTGTGATATACCAATCAGCGGTAACCGTTCTTTGTTCTTGTAAAGGAATTGTGGCAATAAGTCTTTTTTTTGAGACGAACGAAGCAACCATCTTCTTCGACACGCTGCGGGAAGGCACAACTTTCGTTGGTTTGACCTCGCCATCGAAGACCCAAACTGCCGACTGGTGCTTTCTTTCAGGCTCATAGGAATAAATCCAGGTTTCGTCACATGAGACAATATTATAAACAGCTTTTGACTTTCCTCCATTGTAGCGTTTCAGAGTAGATCGGCAGCAATCAACACGAACCGCCTTTTGCTCTTCTGACAAGTTAAGGGGTACCCATCGGGAAATCAATTTTCTGACACCCAACTCACTATGTAAAATAGTATGGATTGCAGTCATTCCAATGCTTATGGTTGCCCGAATCTGCTCGTATGTCACATGTCTGTCTTCTTTGAGTATTTTTTCCACAGCCGCGATGTTTTCAGGCGACACCGCTGTTTTCGGCCGACCTGTTGAAGGTACGCTGCTGAGAGAGGCACGACCCCGCCGAAACTCTGCATATCAACGATATATTGTCGTTTGACTAGGTGCTTCAATTTAATATATAGAAACAAGCTCATTGAGACACTCATCTGGAGATAAGCCTCGACGAAAGTTGTGATAAATAATTGCACGAAAATTTTCACGCGTGAGCTCCATTTTGTTAACCGAAATTGGCAAATTTGAAAGTGGAATTAAAAAAATATTACGTTATTTTTTTAAATTGTTAAAACGGCATCGTGATTGTCAGTGGCCAGTACGCATATGATAAAAAA
This sequence comes from Acleris holmiana, assembly GCA_949316455.1. Classification (NCBI taxonomy): domain Eukaryota; kingdom Metazoa; phylum Arthropoda; class Insecta; order Lepidoptera; family Tortricidae; genus Acleris; species Acleris holmiana. Next base: position 5,966,303 of record OX438778.1, read on the forward strand.
GGTTTTAATGTAACTTAGTTTAAAGTACTCTATTCCCGATCATTTCGGTGTGCCCCTCGTAGTATATTGTATATTGTTTATATGTATCATTTATACAACAAAAAATCACACTTCGGTTTCAAGACAATGCTTTAGTTTATTAGAAAACACAATAATACTAATGAGCTAATTGATTGCTACCTTACTTTAGCCACAATAAGACCCAATACCTATTTTAGTACTACCATTGTAATTGCAACCTTGCTGAATTAGTTATACGGTGCCTTTTATATTTGGCATTATGTCCTCAAGCGACAAACCTGGGGAGTCGGGAGGTTAGTAGTCGTAGTTTTTTTTTAATGGTATGGAGAAGGCAAACCAGCAGATGCCACCTGCTGGTGCCCATAGAGATTTGCAATCTTACGATGACGATCTTAAGACTGCAAATGCGTTGCCTACCCTAAGGACAGATGGGATGCCTCTATGCTAGGCATTTCACTGGTGGTGTTACTCCCACCGGAACAAACTGGATCCGGACGGACCCTGTACAAGGTCATTCCACCACTAGCTTAGCTCTGGTCACCATTAGTGTGGTCATTATGACAAATAGCTTACGGATTTATAAAAATTGGTGTCTTTGCAAGGTTCATTCTAATTCACTAATTAAAATAGAATTGTTTCCATTACTGGATTTTGGACGTTTTTATCGCTTTTCAGACTCAGCATGACCTACACAGTTCTATCGAAGAGGAAGCTGACCTGGTTCGTGGAACAGGGACTGGTCGACGGATGGTAAGACTTTTGCTTGATTATATCCTGTACACTAACATGACTAAGGTATATTGTAACCATTTTTGTTACTGGAACCATGAACTTTATTTCAATTGAATGCAGGAAACAATCTACAATCAAGGTGCCAAGGCTGCGCATTTTTTTACATAACTCTTCAAGTCCTATTATCGGAAGCCCGAAATGATCACTCTTCAAAACAATATAAACTATTCACCATATGTATTATCAGGATTTTAAAAATATCCAACTGGTTAATAAGGTTCAGTTAGGTTAGGTTTGTTATATAAACATCCATACATCCGATCGGTTTCAGTAAAATTGACTTTAGGACTTACGATAATTATAAATAACAACAAAAAATATGAAGAGTGATTATTATGAATAAAAATCGGTAGTAAAACCAAAAATAGGAATAAGAATTTTATGTGAGCCAATATGGATCCAGGTGCCAATGATTTGGATGTGAATAATTAGTGGTTTTAACGCTATTAATATAAATGAGTATTGGTGTTTCCCAGGGACGACCCGCGCATGCCCACGGTGCGCGGCGTGCTGCGGCGCGGCATGTCGGTGGAGGGGCTGCGCCAGTTCATCCGCGCCCAGGGCTCCAGCCGCTCCGTCGTCTTCATGGAGTGGGACAAGATCTGGGCCATCAACAAGAAGGTACGGCTAAAACTACTACTGAATTTTCACTTTCCTCATAAACCAACCGAGTTTTGGTTTCAATAGCCAAAGCAAATTCAATCTTATCTCTTTAATTATAAGGTTGCATTTCCTATAGGAGTTTTGTTTAAGATACTGCTATTTGTTTTAGCAGGGCAGTTTACGGATGTCGTCTCGCTGTGAGCCTGACACAACGTTAACAGCCGAATTTCGCACTTGCGTCGATTCTATGTTGCCTCGACATTCAGACGCTCAACTCTATTCAACGACAGTGCGGCGCGATATGCATGACCGTTCTTATATACTACTACGGAACCCTAAAAATGGGAGGCAGGGGTAGGAGGGTGAAAAATAGTTTACTTCCTATTCTCAGACCTACTGAATATACGCACAAAATTTCATAAGAATCGGTGAGGCCGTTTCGGAGGAGTTTTGTTACAAACACACTGTGACACGAGAACTTTATATATTAAGATTTGTTTTGTATATAAGTTTGGCGCAAATTCTGACGTCGAGTGGCCAATTCGGACTAATGCGCTCGACCATCAACCTAATGTTTACAAGCATTTAATTATAAAAAACCGGGTAGACAAAACTATTTTACAAGGACTGTTTTTTTTCAGGTCATTGACCCCATTGCGCCTCGCTACACAGCTCTAGAAACGGACACAGTGCCAGTGAACCTGAAGGGCGTCACCGCCGACAGCAAGCTAAACGTAGACCTGCACCCTAAGAACCCGGGCGTAGGGTCCAAAGTCGTTTGGGTATCGAAGCGACTTCTTATAGACCAAGTCGATGCGAAAGCGTTGAAAGAAGGAGAAAATACTACGTTTATTAATTATGGAAATATTATGATCGATAAAATTCACAAGTAAGTAGTTTACCGTCCTGTAACGGCTTATAATCGTGAACCACCGCAGAACTTTGTCATAATGAGCATATAAAGTGTGACAAGGAAATTAAATCAAAATTATTCGTTATCTTTTTTGCGACACAGTTCTATGATGGCTCAATAATCTAAGTTCGCGATCGCACTGATAACTGTGACTGACAGATAAGTTATTGCAATATTATCAATTAGTGCTTCATATAATGTTACGTATAAATACGGCTCGAAGACAAATTGTAAAATTAAAAGCCGCAAATTCTTAAACCTAGGTCCAGCGAGAATAATATTAATACGCGCTAGGTCCTGACGTCTTTGATATTTCATTAAAAAACTGTCTGTAACATGTTGTTCTTGTCATCTTGAATTATAGTCGCGCCGTTTCAATAGGTCCGATTTGACAGCTGTCAATGCAGTACCAAATATAACCTTAATCACGCCTCAAACACGTACTGAGTTGACAGCTGTCAAGTCGAGCCTTTTATAACTGCGCGACATACATACATGTCCTGACAGTTAATTACCTGAAAAAGTTACTGTTGAGTGCTCCGTTTATTTTTTAGATCAGCTGACGGCACAGTGACCAGTATAGACGCCACACCCAACCTCGAGAACAAGGATTACAAGAAGACGCTGAAACTGACGTGGCTCGCGGACACCGCGCAGGCACCGACCGTCGAGGTGTTCTGCGTGTACTTCGACCACATCATATCGAAGGCGGTGCTGGGCAAGGACGAAGACTTCAAGCAGTATATTGGACATCAAACTAGGGTTAGTTTAGTGTCACCAATAAAACAAATAAATATCAGGGGACCATCTTACACAAATTGACTTAGTTCCAAAGATACTAAACAACGATATAAGTACTTATGTAGAGGAATGCATACTTAAATACAGAATTAAAACGGGTGCGTCCCACGAGATATAACTACATAATAAGTATTTTCATGTTACTAACGTTTACGAGATATAATGAACGTTAGCTATAATAACAAAATCAATATTTTTATAAGGAATAACGGTCAAGTCATATAATATTCATTTTATATAATATTTTTTAATATAACACTCACAATGACTAATTTCAGTTCGTATAACATACATGACATATAAAGAGTTTAATGATATTTAAGAAAATGACGATGGCATGGCTGACTGAGAAATCTTTTTATAACATTAATGAGTTCCTAAATGAGCAAATTTAAATGTGTTTCCTATGAAATTTATACTAAATTATTCTAGATAATGTAATTTATATGATTATGAAAATTTGTACGCCAGTCTATTGGCAAATTGTGGAGAGCCTATGTTATACCTTAAGACCATGTTGTACAGCCATTTTTTACAAATAAACTATTCATTCATTCATTCAAATGATATTCGTAGATACATATTTTTTTTATATTAAGGAGAAGGCACGCGAGCACTCAGGCCACCTGGTGGTAAGTGGAATCTGAGACCCAAAGACATTTGAATTCTCATGACTATAATCTTAAGACCTCAAACGCGTTGCCAACTCTGAGGACTAAGAGGGAATGCCTCTGTAAGTCATTTCACCGGTATTTATAAATAGATTATGTTGTTCCAGTGGGAAGTCCCAATGCTGGGCGAGCCGGCGCTGTGTGCGCTGCGCGCGGGCGAGGTGGTGCAGCTGCAGCGGCGCGGGTTCTTCCGCGTCGACGCCGCGCCCGCGCCGCGCTCGCCGCACTCCGCGCGCGCCGCGCCGCTCGTGCTGCTGCACGTGCCCGACGGACACACCAAGCCCATGCCCGGCCAGGTCAGTCCCTCCCGCACTACCATACTACACACTACAGCCACCAGGACTACGTTCGCCCGGCAGCGGTTGATGCAGACCGGCAACTAATACATACATAACATCACGCCTTCATTCAATCCCAAAGTGAAGTAGGCAGAGCTACAGATATACCAACAACTCTAAAAAGATTTGCTTATTATTCTTGAAACACATTTTGCACAATCAGGCCAAGAAGACTAGTGTATTAGTGGCAACTAATGTTTAGTGTAATAAAACTAATAAATAAACAAGACCATCAAATGGGCAGTGTGCAAATCACACGGGATTTTCGAGCCACTAGCTGATCCGTTGGTTAGGATAGAATCTTTAAATCCATAGGACTAGGTACCAAGAACAGATCGCTTTGCGACTACATCTACATCTTTGTGCCTAAATTGCAAAATGACCACATCGCTCTAAGCACGCACATTTTAAAATGTCCGTGTCGCAAATTAACCACATCGTTTGCGTAACTAGGTTAGGTTTGTTGGGTAACTTCAAATGCCCAGGAATAAGAGCCCCGCATGGCTACGTCGACCGAAGAGATAAAATGAAAAAGGCAATGAAGTAATTTTGCGACATTTTGAGATGTAGTCGCAAAGCAATCTGGTCGTATTTCGATCTAGGCACAGCAGTGTAGTCAGATCGAGATGATGACCTAAAGCTTCTATCCTAATTGGTTGTATTACACGAATGCCACCGTTTTCGTTATTGAAAAGTGACCATGCAAGCCTTTTGTAACGACCAATAAAGACGAGTTCAGTTGGAACCAATAGTGGCTGTTTATAAACGGGACCATAGTTATAAAACATATTAACATTGGATAGATATCAGTAATAGCATTTGGGCAAATCGGGCAAAAACGACAACACTTGTTCGTGTCGGTCATCATCAAAGAAGCCAATCGTTATTGATTGTTATGGAACCGTAGCTATGGTGACGTTAAAACAACCATCACTAAAGGATATGGGGCCAAACCAGCGATAGGCTCGAAAAAAGCGGACATATCTGCTATATGCTGCATATGGGCTTGTGTTCCGAGTTATTCCGATATCAAAATGACTAATCGTAATTTCTTCGTACGTTAACGATACTATCGAGGTCCAGGTCCACTGTCCAGGTTACGGTTGCTAGACCTGCAAATGGTTGACTTTCATTGGTGTTTTGGCTCTCAGAAATGGCACTTGACGCTGGTCAAACGGTAATTTATAGACATGTCACCAGTGTTCGGAAAATAGTCCGAGTTTTCCCGATGTCGTATCTTTTTATTCTCTACATCTATATCGGCTGCTGAACGTTCAGTTCAGGTACCAAGAGATAATAAACCAGTAAGGGATATAATATATGAGATTATATGAGGACCTTAGGTTGGCAAGACGGCATCCGTGACACCAAAATAGTGATATCTAAGAAGGTACCAAGTTTGGCACCAGTTTGTTTTCAGTCACATCAATGCATTGCCAATAAATGTATTTTGAGCCCTAACTTGTCAGTTTTCTAGCCAACAGCCGACAGGTTACATGACAGCGACCACATCGGAGCTTAACGGTACGTAAATTAAATTATGGTCCGTCAAAATTAACACCATGTAATTAGTATGACCCATTATTTTCTTTACGCAACGTCACCGTATTTTACGCGTCGGTGTGGTCGCTCCCTTATGCGGTATAAAAAACTGACAAGTTTACTTAATTACTATTTTTTGTGGCAAACATAAATGTAAAAAGGTTTTTTTGTACTCGTCGATTAACAAAAAAGCTCGTAACTCTGAAACAAAAGAAAATCGCTGAACATACATGGGGGTCCATTCGGTAGCCCTTGAGGTCCCCTACCTTTGACCTTCGTTTGATCCACCCCTCCGTATACACCCTGTATAAGTCTGCGTCCGTAGGGTGACGCCGGAGCGTGTGCCGAAAGATTTGGGACGTTTTCAAGAAAATTGTTCATAGTTAAAAGCTTTAATTAAAACAAAACTTAATTGATTACTTTGCGTAACGAGAGTTACCCATGTAGTTTGTAACACTCGTTACACAAAGGATGCGATCGTGATTTTTGTTTTAATTAAGCCCTATGTAGGTAAATTTTGATTGATAGCGACCTATTTATGCATGCAAGAATTATATACTCTCGACAAATTAATTGCGTCAGTTTACGAACAACTTAAGATATGTCTTGGCTCGAAATTGGTTCGAAAGTTTTTATTATTCTCTTTACTGATTTACTCTATTCACTGGACATTGGCGAAATCACTGCGGAATATCGCGGTGGACCGCCATTAATATATAAAAGAAGAAGAAGAAGATATGTCTTGAGAATGCCAATGTCTATCGGTTTCAGATTCCACTTACAATCAGGAGAACTGTGTGCTCGTAATGCCGTCCGTGTATACAATCTTGGCGGAAACGGATGCCTGACTCGCTGAGGCTCAGCCTGCTAACAAACTCGTCAGGCAATTCCCTATTTTTACGTAGTTCCGTAGTCAAACTAGGGACCCTTATAGTTTCGTAATGTCCGTCCGTCCGTCCGCAGCCAAGCACAGAGACTCTTAGTACTAGAAAGCTGTAATTTGGCATGAATATGCTTATTAGTCACGTCAACAAAGTGGTATAATAAAATGTAAAATAAAAATATTTTTTAGGGTCCCTACACGTAACGTGAGGATGTATTTTTTTTCTCGTCAACCCAATAGTGTGGGTTGTGGTTGGATAGGTCTTTCAAATATATTACGGGTTTCTGAAAACAGTTTTTCGATTAAGTAATCCGTTTAGGAAATATTAAGCTTTAAAGCGCTATTTTTTGTCAAACTCAAGTGCCCCCCTAAATACTAAATATCCGTAAAAAAAAAAAAATGAGAGTATAATATAACGAATTTTTAAGGAAAACTATCACGACTAAGTAGACATCATTGGTTCTTGAGATACAGGCGATTAAAGTGTTTATACCTACTAAAATCATCAGAGATGGCACCAATTGACTTGAAATAGAAAATTTGTTATTACTTGTTGATTTATATGTTTGTAGTACTTGACGGCTTCGGCACCCTACACTGAGCATGGTTCCACATGCTCTTGCCCGGTTTTTCAACAATAATGTACTTTTTACTCTTTTTTTTGATACACTAATACAACATATTGTATGAAAATTATAATTATGAAGTACTTAAAAAAAAACAAAAACTTAATTAATAAGTAACAACTTAAATAAATTACGTTCTTTACAATCAACGCTGTATGTTAATCAACAAGAGGCATTGTATATGAAAGGATTGGCGAACACGAACTCAATGGCGAGGCGGCGTCGAGGGTGCAACACCAGCATTTGGTACAGAAGGTTCTCGAACACGGCGAGCTTGTCCTTGTCTCGGGCGGGCTGGCACACGGACTTCGCTTTGACGCTGTTCGCCCACTGACTGCCATAAGCATTAAACAGGTGGTTGTGTATCGTGTTGCTCCTCATAAAATGTTCTATGAATATTCTCCCCTGAAAATTTAATAACGTTTAAATTAAATATGAAAGACACATTTATTCGGTTAAAATACAACTACAATTAATTACAAAGAACTAAAACTCTAGGTACACAATTATAAAACAACAACAAAGAAACAAATATAAGCCGAAAAGGCTAACCAGCTCCTATCAAACGCCATTTTACAGTAGGTATGTATGGGAACGATACATGAAAAATCGTACCACGCAAATTGACATTGCATGTTTAAATCATTCAACGTAAAACTAAGTAGTAGGGTGCGACTTCGGGGATTGAAATAGCATTAATAGCTCGAAAAGTTCGTGAAAATACATGTACATTGTACATACGGTTGACGTTTCGCCCTTTTTGTTTCCGAGCATAGCTTGGCACAATGCAGTAGATCTAGATTATAAACAAAGAAATACCTTTCCTTGAGGCCCGACGGCCCGACCGAACGTCGTGCCCAAAAAATGGGCTCCACTAAAAAAAGACCGTTGTATCATGTCGTAGGGCATATTACCAAGCGTGCACATTTGCTTGTAAAGTATATCGTTGTTGTAATGTCCGGGGAACAGTTGTTTATTCGTTGCCATCTCGTACATGACTAGAGCAGTGGACCACACATCGAGTTTGTAGTCTGAATAGTAGCCCAGTATCAGCTCCGGGGCGCGGTAGCTTGCCGTGCCGACATTGGGGAGTAAATTGTTGTTGGAATAGTAGAATGCGTCGTCGAAACCGCCCAGCTTCAGCATTGTTTCAGATTCGTCTAATAGGATGTGGTGGGGTTTAATATCTGAAAAATATTTTTTACTTTTAGTGTAGCGCTGCCTGTCATAACATTGTTAAGTCGTCTTGTTTAAGTTAACATGACGCGTCGTCCCTACACTTAACTTTACTGAACTAAATGTTTGACGCGTATGCGGCGGATGGGTGCGTCATTTGAACTTAGAGTTAGTCTTCCATTGTTGGGTACGAATTTTGATGCTGGTTATTGGTATCATCACAGTGTAAAGCATTGTGGTGTTTTGCTTTTAGTCTTTCCATATTCCAAAATATGTACTACTAGCTGTTTCCCCCAACTCCTTCTGCGGAGAAGTCGTTTATCGCTATTCCCTCACAGGAACCGTCCAAATTTTCGGGGTATAAAGTACACTATGTCCTTCCCCGGGACTTTATCTCCATACCAAATTTTATCTAAATCGGGTTAGCGGTTTATACGTGAATGCGTAACAAACGGACAGACAGAAACAGTTACTTTTAAATTTTTAATACTAGATCTGATGCAAGGGCAAGAATGATAGTAGAAGATTGCTATCACTCTTGCTCTGATTGATGTGAGTAATAACGAGCTTTTAATTAATTACCTGTATGTATGATATTGTTGTTCCTCAAGATAGTGACAGCTGTAACCAACTGTCTGCTTAAATGTTGAACCTTGTCTATATGAAAACATTCTTTATTTATAAAAAGCGCTTCTTCTAAATTTTTAGGAAAATATTCCATTACAAAACACCACTGTATATCAATTTCAAATCCTTTGAAGAAATAAACGAGACTTTGATATTCCTTTGGTAGACCTTGTTGTAATCTAATAAGCATGTTCTCTTTGCACGATCCCAAGCGATAGTGATCGTATGCAGTCCTGTAATTGTACAACAAGTTATGAAGAAGGACCAATTAAGAGATAATAATACAAAGTTTACAGCTTTAAGCCTTAAGGCGTCGTTGGCGGGTAAAACGTAAAACTTTTTATCCAGTCTGACAATATTTAAAACGGAAATAATATATAAAGTAGTGATAATCTAGTTACAAAACGGTGCCGTATAATCCCCTTATTTTTATTCATTATTTCGAGACTTACCTGAGCACTTTGATTATCTTTTTAGAATGATTCTGATGTTCAAAACAATAAAGTGTAGAGAATTTTCCCTTATGAACAATATCACTTATGTGGTACTTGCTGCCTAACTTATCTTCCAGGCTTTTGACAAATGCGTCATTGACAGAGCTACTGTTTGCAGGCCGTTGGATTGTTTCATTGCGTTTTGCAACGTCCGGTTTAGATTGAGCAACATTGTCTTGAGGCTTTGGTGGAATACTTGGTCTCGCGCTCTGAGGTTTGACATTCATTGTTTTTGGTATACCAACTTTCGTGTGTATTACGTTTGTTTTCGTTGCATTTTGTACAGCTGTCGAAAGTTCCACAGTTTTATTATTTTGTGAACTATCAATTTTAGGTAAAAGATTCTGGTTTTCTACGATCAGACCATTTTCCATTTTATTATTCGACAAATGGTTACAAATACCTTTGTACATAAGTTTCGCAGTAGTTTCAGTTGTGTTGTGTGTATGTGTTGATTCGGCGAGATTACTATGAGAATCATTTGAAGAGATTTTGGTTTCTTTCTCGTCAGAACTGGATTCCAGTTCCAACCCCGTACAAATATCATAATCAGTGTCCAGAATCAAAATGGGTTCCATGTCTATTTTCATTACGTTAGGTGTTGTAGTACCAACAAATATAATGTCGTCAGACTTTTCATCTAATAAGACGTCAATTTTTTTTGTTAAATCTTTTGTAGTTTTCGCCTTAAGATGTTGTTGGCCTTTGACTTCGGCGCTAGAGTCTTCTATTATTATGACTTCGTTATTTTGACTATTATTAATATCAACAGGTAATGTAGTCTTAGGGTTTTCATCAATTTGTAGTTGGTCGTTTTTTATACCATTACTTTTATCTATATTTGAAATCTGATAATTTTCATCTTTAGTTAAATTCTGTATCTGATCGTCCTGATTTTCGTGATTAAAGCATTTATTAGATTTCAAAAGTACGTTATTTTCAGCAGAAGTTAAGCTTTTAATTTCCTTTTGAGTTGATATACTTTGTGCGATGAATGCATTTCCTTCATCGTTGAAACACATATTTTTAACGTCGGAAAGCGAGTCATCGATTTGTTTTTTAGACATTTCAACACTATTACTTTCATTTACTTCCATTTTAATTGTTTCTGAATTAACTTTTGGCTTTATATCTGATTCTTCAATTGACAATCTAATTAAGTCGGTCTCAATTTTAACTTTATTTTCATTTGCTGGATTGTTTTTGATATCTTTATCTAAATCACCATAATTTGTTGTAATAGGAGTATTTTCATGATTCTCTCTGAAAAATAAATTTTAAAATTATTACGTACGTCCTAATTCATGATAAAAATGTATATTTTAGAAAAAACTGTATACTTTTGTCCTCCATTTTGCAACTGCATTACGCTATCTTGATCTAAAATCGTTTTGACTGACGGAAATTCATCACGTGACGTTTGTATCGTTGAACATCCATCAGTTTCTCTACTGTTAATTATTGACGAATCACGGCGCATGATGTCAGTCTTATTAAGGTGTTGATTTGTGTTTAGGGCTGTTTTCATTAATGGTTTACTACTTTGACAATCATTAAGACTTTCAACTATTTCGTCTATATTGAAGTCATCTAGGAAACTGAGGTCCGTGTTTTCTTGAATATCATCGCCGCTGCCATTCTTGCAGTTATTATCCGAACCCTCGTCGTCAGTGGTATTTTGAAATATAATATTTATTTGAAGTTTAATTTTTTTGCATTTTTTACCACCTGAGTTTTGCTTTTGCGTTTTGGTTTTTAAGAGAGGCTTTTTTTCTGCCTGTTCAATATCGCTTTTTGCATTAAAGGATATAATTAGATTTTCATCTGGGACAAAACCTTTGCTATTAGGCACCGTGCAAAACTTATTACTGTGATGTTTATGGACGCGCTTTTGTTCATCTTTGCAATTGATGTCATTTTTAGGTAATTTCCGTTTCAGCCTTCTCCTTAAATCAGTATCTACCTCTCTATCACGTTGATTTGCTGAAAGGCGCATATGATAATCAGAATCTTTATGAATTTGATAGTCAGGAGTCTGGTTCTTGTTAATTTTAGTAACAACACTCTTTATAGGAGATGTGCTTGTATTTAATTCCTCATTTAGGGATTTTGTTTTTGTATAACTGCTATCGGTTTGTGACTCTATAGGCTTCTTACCCAAAACCCTAAACTTATTTAGGTTCAATTTGATATCTTCCCTTTTTAATATTGCTGTCGTTGGCGGTTTTATAGGGCTTATTTGCACAGTGCCTTTTTTGGTTTTTGCTTTGCTGGTATCTTTAGTGTATTTTTTATTTACGTTTGCTTTAGATTTATCCGTTTTTAATTGACACACTTTTTTGTTACATTCTTTTGATTGAGAAACTCCAGCGGCATTATTTGGGAGAGTAGTTTCTCTTTGAGGTTTTAATTGACCAGATTCTGTTTTACATTTTGATTGTCGAATTTCTTTATTAGTATTTTTAAAGGTTTCTTTAGATTTTGATTGAGGAGTTTCTTTTTTAGCTTTCACATGAGAACCCTTAATGGTTGTATTTAGTTGAGTGGGTTCTTTTCGATTTTTAGCTTTAGTACTTTCTTTGTTAGGTTTTTGATGTAAAGTTTTTGCCTTGGTATAGCCTTGACAGGTTTCTTTAGCAGATTTTCGGCAAGTAACTTCTTTTTTAACTTCTGGTTGAGTTATTTCTATACTGATATTTGTTTGAATGGTTTCGTTAGATCTTGAATTAGCGGGTTCTTTTTTGTCTTTTGGTCGTGAGGTTTCTGCGTTTTTTATTGATTGAGTTGTTTCACTAGTAATTTCTGTTTTGGCTTTTGGCTCATAAGCTTTTTTATGGGATTGAAAAGCTTTAAGATTAGTTTTAGGTTGAGTAGTTTCCTTACAAAGTTTCAGTTGAATAGATTCCTCGTCCTTCTTTGGGTGTATTGCTTCTTTATTTTCTTTGGGCAAAGTATCTTCGTTATACAGTTTCGGCTTAAATGTTTCCTGGTTATTTAATGATTGACTAGCATTTGTTTGAGCATTTTCTTTTCGTGGTATAACATACTTCGAGCCCAGACTATGATACATCTACAGAGAAAAAGAAACAAATATATAAATTAACCTCTAGATGCATGCAGCATCAAATAATATTCTATGCCTTTATTTATTTTTTAAAATTCAGTTTGTCCTAATTCTTTGAATTCATATACTTTATTGTTTTTATTCCATTTTATTACCAGAGATCTTAAAACTATTTTTTGCTAGGTGTATCAATAATTATAGCATGTATAATAAAAAATTATATTGTAATGGTTTTGTCTATTTTTCCAATATTTTAATTTATTGTTTATTATTAACAAGTTTTTTAGAGGTGTTTTTAATTCTGTAGCTCTGCCTACCCCACTCTGGGAATGAAGTCGTGACATTATGCATGTACGTAAATGTATTTCCTATGAATTATAAAATTACGATCTTAAATATTAAATTATGCATCTAACCTCGTGAGACCCGATGTGCCAGTTACGAGCAAAGGTAATTGAACTTTATTTCCTTACTAGTAGATTCAAATTCCTACTTACAAAATGACCCTTTTTGTAGTAGTATAGTAGGCCTCACAAAGCTAAAGGTTATAATAACTCTTCTATTTTTTGGCGCTATAATATTTTTCCTTGCATGTATCATTTAAGCATTCAATAATAATTGGAGAGGACAATCTCACACAAACTGACAGAGTCCCAAAGTAAGCTTGTACTATGGGTACTAGACAACGACAAACATACTTATTATAAGGAAAAATAAATACTTAAATACATAGAAAACACCCAAGACTCAGAAACAAATATTTTTCCATACCGGGAATCAAACACCTTATTTTGATTAAAGTTGATATACATTTTAACAAAGATGAATGTATAATGTACGGTCAGCATCCATTGGCTAAACACGTCGTAATATGTGGGACCTCTTTTAGTACATGACAGCTTACTATTTTAGTTATGAAGTCCCTTAGACCGCATTTCCGTAACAAGATAGAATCTTCGTAAAATGTCCGACATTGGCAAGTGGTATTTTACTTTTTCAAGTTTCTCAGACTTTATTTATGTTATACAGGTGTTCTAAAGCCATTAATAAAACGAAGATGGCTAATAGGTTTGGATAAGCTACCAATAAAAAAATCTAATTTACATAACATGATATTTAATAAAACTTTGGATAACATTTGATAGCATACCATAGTTCTTTGAAAACATTAAACAAAAATCTAATTTCATATTACAGAGGAAAGTAAAGTAATATCTTTGACCCTCAGATAATTCTATCTGGAGATTGGAAAAATCAGTCCTAGGGAAAGGGCTTAACTTAGCACCACTTTATCTAACTAGCATTGCAGAAATTCATCTTATTTTTAATGGTACATTGTTTAATTTAAAACTGTAAATTTTTATCCTTACAAGTGTTGATATTTTGGAAAATGGAAACAATACTTTTTGAATCATCTTTAACCTCGTGACGCCCTGGGAATACCTTCACTCTTAAATGCCATTTCTTCACTTTGAAACAAGTAAAAATGAACTTTATACTTAAGAAAATAAAGTTCAAACTAAATTGTCTTGATTATGTACCTCCTATGGAACAACGGGTCCCACGAGGTTAAAGCAGTCATCATTTTCTGTAGTTTTTCCAATCTCCAAATTAAACAACTGTGACATATAGAAAATAAGAGTTTTTCATTTGACTGTGGAACCCAAAAAAAGTTTAATAAGAACTGTAATGCCAATTAGATGAGGTACTTCTTACTTGAGCTGTCTCCTCAGTGGCCCTAGACAAGATGCTTAATGCTAACGAAAACTATTTTCGAAAGCTGTCAAATATATCGAGTTGTCAGAAGCGCTCGACGCCACAGTCCAACAGTTTACGTCAATCCTATACATTGTCAATAACGCCAACGTTCTCGCAATGCATCTTGACTAGAGCCTTTTATCTGTCATATCATATGCAACGGACAGATCTAAATTTTATACATAAATAACAAATTTTACCTTTCCTTGACACTGGCTAGTGGGTACATATAAATAAATACATCCTTTAATAGATAAAAAGCATCTGAACTTTAGACAAATATCTAAGCCAAATATTTGCCATTGCCAGGAATCCTACCAGAACCAATAGCTTTAAAGGCAGGGTCACTTTGAACTAGACTAACCATTCCATTTTTTTTGTTACTAGATTTTCTTTTTCTGTCTAGTGAAGTAATATGTTATTCATTCTTCTTAAACTATATTTTACTTGTAGAATATAATAGAATAGCCTATATTGACATCTTATAGAAAGCAATGTATAGTATAAATAATTTAGCAGGTAGATATTATACTTTATATGTGCACATTATAAATATTATATAAAATAACAAATAAATGAATAAAACTAAGTATTTTCTTATAACCCGCTAAAGAGTTAGTAAAATCACAATGATTAATCTTATACTGTTATTTAAAATTTAAAAAAAATGTATATATAAAAATACACATACATACATAATATCACGCCTTAATTCCCAGAGTGGGGTGGCATAGCTAAACAAATACCAACTATAAAAAGATTTGTTTATAATTCTGTAACCACATTTTTTTTCATCTTCTAATATATAAAATTCTCGTGTCACGGTGTACGTTATTGAACTCCTCTGAAACGGCTCGACCGATTCTTATGAAATATCGGGTAGGTCTGAGAATTGGCCAACATCTATTTTTCATATCCCAAAGTGACATTAAAAAAATGCAGCGGGCGAAGCCGCTGGCGGGTCGCTAGTAATTTTATAAAGTTTACTGATTTATCTTATTAAACTTGAACATCATTGTAACTGGTTAGGTTTAAAGCATACACCGATTTTCGATAATACCAAAAAACTGGAATAAAAAAATACAAAACATAACCACCTACAATCACATAGTTGTCTGACAGAGGTGAAATAAATACCAAGCTCTAGTCTCTTTGGATTATGATATGATAAAGTCCGAAAAAAACAAAGATCTATCCAAATTTTGGGTACAGATCTGTGACAAGACAGATAACGGGTTCAAGATCTCAATATTAACTGGCAATGAAACAATGCTGTGATTAATAATAATACTCTCTTGCTGTGATTACATTACATTAGGTGACACACTCATCTAGTTCGTAGTGACACTGACTTCGAAGTTAACAGTCCTGGGTTCAAATCCCAGTAAGTGCAGATATTTGTGAGATGACTACAAGTATTTATTCCCGAGTCTTGGATGTTTTCTATGTATTTAAGTAATTTTCTATATAAGTAAGTTTATCATAGTACTCATAGTACAAGCCTAGAGCTTAGTTTGGGACTAGGTCAATTTGTGTGCATACATACATACCATCACGCCTTCATTCCCAGAGTAGTATAGGCAGAGCTACAGAAATACCAACAACTCCAAAAAGAGTTGGTAATTATGTAACCACATTTTGCACAAACAGGCTAAGATGTATATCAGTGTATTGGTACAGTGTAGATTAAATTTAATTGAACAAATATCGTCACTACTTTGAAAAAACCTCGTATCTCATAAATCGTGATGCACGAAAATAAAGTTTAAAATCGTACATCACAAATCTGTGAGATACGAGGTTTTTAGGGTTCCGGAGCCGAAAGGCAAAAACGGAACCCTTATAATTTCGTCATGTCCGTCTGTCCGTCTGTATGTCACAGCCATTTTACTCAGAGCCTATTGGCACTATATAAATGAAATTTGGAGGATAGATGTATTTTATGAACCGCTATACAACGATGTAGTAAAATTGAAAAAAATGATATATTTAGGGGTGGCACTCCATACATGTAACTAGGGGACGAAAAAATTTTTTTTGACTTACATCAGCTTATGGGGTATTTTTAGATAGGGCTTCCAAAATGATACAGAGGTTTTTTAGTGACATTTTTACGTAAGTGAACAGTTGGCGAGATATACGTTTCCAAAGTCATCAAAATTCTGTCCGGGTGGGTAGCTTTTGAACTGTTAAATAGAACATTCTAATAAAAATTTGAGTAGTAGAACATACAAAATACTTCCAACCAAAATTGTTTTGAACACGATACGCTCTGTAGTTTTTGAGATTTTATTAAAAAAAAATAAAAAAAAATCAACCATGAGCGTTCATCCCAGCTACGGAACCCTTCACTGGGCGTGGTCCGACATGCACTTGGCCGGTTTTTTAAAGTAGTGATGATATGTAATAATCTTCACTATAGTTTCTTTTATAGGAAAGGATTATTTTGTTTATTTGGATATTGGAAGCAGCTAGCCTACTTGCTGGTAGGGGAATGATGTTGATTTCTTTATTCAATCTTTATTGCACAAAAATACAAAAGGTGAGGGGGGGGGGTGAGGTGAGTACAAAAGGTGAACTTAATGCCTAATTGGTCATCCTAGTTCAAAAAGATGTATGTCAGTTCAGTTTCATAGGTATTGAGAAACGGGTGGTAATAGGTTTAAACAATTATCAATACAATAAAAAAATATGAAATACTTAAATTTATTTGTATTTATTTGCCCGTGTGGTGGCCTGGTTAGAATAGTGCCACTCCATGTCTTCCCGTGGATGTCGTAAGAGGCGACTAAGGGAATAAAGGCTTGTAGTATTGTTAGGCGATGGGCTTGCAACCTGTCACTAATACACTAGTAAACATCTCAGCCTACTTGTGCAAAATGTGGTTACAGAATTATAAACATATCTTTTTAGAGGTGTTGGTGTTTCTGTAGCTCTGCCTACCCCACTGGGAATGAAGGCGTGATGTTATGTATGTGTATGTTATTAAGAAATTATTAAAAAATAAAAATCGATTTTTAGGAGATCCACCTTTTTGAATTAGGATGGCAGTAATGGCATTCTGTTACATGCATTGAAAATACATATTTAAACACATACATTAATATACATAAATACAATAAATAGATCAATAATAGACAATTGTGTGTGCGTGTGTGATGTGTTCAAACTAATTTATTGAACATGAAATTATTAGTAATAGGCAAATTATATTTTACTATAAAATAAAGAATATTAAAAAAGAACTGGAAGACTGTTACTTAAATTTCCATTATCAAAAAATACTGGTATAAGAAGACATTCAATATTACAAGTTCTATTTAGGTTATACATAAATATTTGGTATTTGAACTATTTACAAACAGGTAGAATTTGTCGTGCACTTAATCATATTGATAAAAGACTTAAGTTGTCATTGATGTAGTTATTAAAGTTCATGTGCAGATGTTGCGTAATTAATATTCATTAGTCCAGCAAATTGTTAAGTAATGTAAAGAGTAAATATAATTCACAATGATGACTGGCCTAATGTAGACTCTTTCCTATATTTTACTGTTTGAAATATATTACTTTTATCAAGCCCAAGTAGGTTATTGGAACAACTTACTCTGGAAGGTATAACAGACCCTCCTATACTCTGTAGGAAATTTGATGCCCAACTAGACTGCTGCTTCTTAATTTTACTGACATCAATTAAAACATTATCATTCCTAGGTTTAGCTCCAAGACTCATTTTAACACCAGTTTTATTCACCATGGCACTCGCACTCCTATTGATAATCTGCAATTTGTTAAAACCATTCGTATCTAATTTCGGTTTTTTAGGACACGGCTCATAATACGTTTCGGTTGGCACTATCACAAGATTAGGACTGTCGTCCTGAATAACGTACTGTTTCCTCGACATTTTGCCTTGAAATGAAACTTACTTCACTTTTCCGACACGCGTGTGTTCATTTGTTATTTTTGCTGACATCAAAGTTCGATAACAAGAAGGTAGGTATGCAGAAAAATCGTTGTGTCAGCATGCAGGTTTCCAAACATTAGCGGCATAGATCGTAATACAAGACCGGCTTTATATTTTTTAAGTACGTATGTATGTCACATTACATTTAAATTAATGCATTTAAGCAGTTTTTTTCAATCTTTAACACCTCATATCTCTTTTTAACAATCAAAATGAAAACCAAAGGAGACTTCAACAGACGTTATGTTTGAATCGCGCACCATCTAAAAATATCACAGTTAGACACAGAAGTACCCCTAGACGAGGTTTTATAGTCAGAAATAAAAGTAAGGAAAACAAATATTTTTACACCTACCACCACTCCGGCAAAAATCAGTAAAATCAGTATATTGCAACCTTAGATACCTACTGAGCTTTTGCAGATAGGTATATTACGACATTTAATTTTATGATAGATACCACTTGACAGATGAACTTGACTGTGTTGCCTGCAGCCAAGAAGGTTGTATATGACACGGGAGATTGCACGTCGAACAACGTTTTGAAGTGAGAAAGTGACCGTGAGTGCCGTCGCTTATGTTTTTTGTCCCTTTCTTTAGCGTTATCTTGAGGTTTTGAGAAAGGGACAAAAACATAAGCATCGTCATTCAAGGTCACTTTTCTTGGCTTCAAAAAATTGTTCGCTGTGCAATCTCCAGCTTCTTGGCTGCAGCCCCGTCTCATTCTTATAGCTGGACATTCACGGTCAATCCATCGCGACCGTTGCGGTCAGTCGGCTAGATACAGTTGGTTTGTAAATGTCTCAGAATAAGAGTACCCTAGACGTGACACGCAAATAATGATACCAAGATTGAGGAAGGTAGTTTTATGAAGTTCTAAATAAAAGAGACGGAGAAGGAAATATTTTAACTCTGCGATAGACGCGCTTATTTTTTGCTTAGCAAACCGCGGACATTTCAAAATTTAAAATATTTAGGTGAACGTATGAGGATTGATGATAATTATATATTTATGCATTTTTTTAATATAAAATAGTGCATTGTTGAGTTTATAAAAGCCACAGTGAGCGAAAAACGGAAACTTAACCTTTTAGGTTTTTTTTAAGTGATTATTATCTTTAAAACGAAGGAAAAACAGCAAATTACCGAAGTAGTTTAATTTTGATAATAAAGGCCGGCGTAAGTCCGTGGTATTTGCGGGTGGTAAGACCTTGTGCAGGGTCCGGATCGCTACCACCATCTTATCCATTAACCTACCGCCAAACAGCAGTGTTCGCATTGTTGTGTTCCGGTTTGGGGATAAGACAGCCGGTGAAATAACTAGCATAGAGACATTCTATCTGAGTCCTCAGGGTTGGCAACGCATTTGCAGTCTTAGGATTGCAGTCTTGTGAATTCGAATGTCTATGGGTCACAGTTTCCACTTAACATCAGGTGGCCTGTGAGCTCGTTTGCCTTCTGCCGTAAAAAAATGCAATTTGGCCACACAGCAATTTTTTTTATCTCATTTTACGGGAAATTGGGAGCCGACTAAGTACACTCCTATGTGCTTTCAACAGTATGCAGATCATTGCTATGGCAGAACGCAACAAAACGTCTATTTAGTGTTGTTCTCATTCCCAACATTATTCATACGAAACGAAAGCTCAACTAATTTTTAACGCAGTTTGTTATCTTTTGATATATTCTATTGATTTTTGAAAATAAAAATAAAATATCTAGAATCTGCTAAATTGGGGTAATTTTTTACCACTCTAGTAACCCCATGTGTTCTATGTACCCTGTCTCCATTCCATTCCTTACGGTAGTACGCACTTGTCAGGTCTAGGGTATTTTTAGTGCGAGGTAAAGGTAAAATTTTTGCCCGAACCTTGGCAGAGTCATGGCATGGAGACAAATGGCGCAAAACATTGGATTACGTCTCTCTCAAACTTGTACAGATGTGACTCCATGATCAGATTTGGCAAGTTACTATCGCAACTGGGGCCCTACTAACCCTAGGTTCCTATATTTAAAACTTCTCGTTAAAATATGACGTCTGATTAAAATTTGACACATTTTTAGTAAATGTCACATTTTAACGAGACCTTTTGAATATATAGGAACCCAGGATTAGTCGTCCTGCTCGGATGATCATGAAGTGTGAAAACTTTAAGCCGTGGCCCGACCTTCTTAACCCTAGGAAAAATATCTATACATATTTACACATAATATTAGTCAAAAAATATTTTGATATAAAAAGAAGATGATATCGATGTACTTATAAGTACATAAAATATAAAAATGAATAATCGATCAACACGTACAGCCAAAACCTTAGGGCCTAAGGGCCTTGAAATTAGCAGGGAATATTCCTTGGATATCCTAGGTGTGCACTAAGAAGGGATTTTTAGAAATTCATCCCCTGAGCGGTTGAAATAGGGGGAGTAGCGGGAAACTAATTCTACGTGTACGAAGTAGTCTAGTAACGGTATATTTAAAATTTTGTTTGGATATTTGGCGACTCTTGTGACGCAAATCAGACTGATGGGCGGCAATTAAGACCACTATCCAATGCACGAGGCATTGAAGCTAAGTGCAATAACAAAGTGACCGTATATGTATATATCTATGTATATGTGTGTATATACGTATATGAATGTATATATGTATTTTGGAGTCAAGCCTCCTCGAAGGAAACCAGTTCGTCAAGCTGTTCTAAGTTGGCAATCATTCAGATGAGGGTGTTCAGTCACCCTATCATAGGAGTTCAGTACCTGCAAGGGTCTGCTCTAAACTGGCCTCACGGTCAAAAACAGTTAATACAAATCAGATATCTTCAATCTCATGATCTTCTTATGATGAATACCTACCTGCCTTAAAACTTTATAGCGCGAGGATGTCAATATAAAGATAACGTCATGGCACTCATGGCACAGAATAAGTAATAGTATAATAAAAGTTTTTTTTTATACAAAGTACAGAAGTTGCGTTTAAGCATTAGAAACGTGCCTACTCTATGCATCTCTAACTATCGTATAACTTGTATTCATTCGCACGCGGCACGTGTACCATCGCCCGCACTGTTAACTGTCCATCGGTAGACCGTATGTCTTTGTAATAAGGTCCACCGATGTACAGTTAAAAGTGTTGCTGTTTGTAAGTACCTAGTGCTCGAATACATCAATGAAGGCAAAAAACATTAAGCTCACCAGATGACCCTCGCTCGCTTGCGGCGTTCGTGTCGACGTGTTTTTTAACCGACTTAAAAATGAGGTATTTAATACGTTGGATTGTTTTATTAAGTATGTTCCCCGATTACTCAAAGACAATAATATAAACGATTGTAATATCGTTGAAAAATCGGGATATCAAAAATCCAAACCGTGGCAAGAACCCGTTTGTACAAACGAATACACTGTTAACTGTACATTTACAATCGAACATAAACCTTATTGCAACGTATTAAAGTCTATGGGTGGTCAGTTAACAGTGTCTTCGTTTGTACTCAATAGTGAAATTTCATAATAAGCCTTTATTCCCAGGTCTTCACTTTCCCAATTTTGCACATGCCCCATTTTTCACATTCCCAGATCATCACTTTCCCAATTTTTCACATTTTCAGATCATCACATTGTCAAATTATCACATGCTCAGTTCTCCACATGCCCGATTCTTCACATGCTCAGTTATTCACATGCCCGATTCTTCACATGCTCAGTTATTCACATGCACAATTCTTCACATTTTCAATTCTTCACATTATTAGATTTTCACAGTCCCAGTTCTTCACACTCTCTGTTTTTCACATGCCCAATTCTTAAACACCCCAACAAATGACAAGTACAGTCTGGACAAACGGCAAAACGATTACGTTCATTTTAACTAACGTGTATATTGTGATATACTTTTTCGCTACACTTTTATGGTATCAATATTTTGTGTCACTTAAGTTTAGATAAAATGTACCTATATAAACTGCAACAGTACCTATGGCAAAATCCATTAAATTCTTTGATATCACCTACGTAGACTACTCCTTGTTACGTTCGTACTGGCTAGGTAAAATTTTAAGTGCCATCTTATCGTTTTACGATTGTCATTATTGTCACATTATATGCGGTGTAAGTAGGTAACGTGATTTATTTACTTATTTGAAATGTTTTATTGATTACAATGGAGGCACCAAACGATAACTGTGTATTTATTGAAAGTGAAAAAGGAAAGAAGGTTTTAGTAAAGGGTGGATACAAATATTACTATCACAGAAAGTACGATTCGGGTAGCACAAACTGGCGATGCTCCAATTTACCCGAGTGTAATACTAGCATTACGCTAGACTCAAAAAATAACGTGACGCGTGAAGGAAAACATTTGTGTTTACCAGATACGTCGAAAAGAGAAATAGAAAAATGTCTTCACGCATGCAAACAAAAAGTACAAACATCTATGGCCCCAGTACAACATATATATGAAGACGAAATTAGTAAATTAAAAGAAGAGGGGTCTGGTAGTAACATATTAGCACTGCCGGAATTTTCATCGTGCAAAAGTTCCCTTTACAGAGCGAGATATCGCTATTTGGGGATGACTAAAGGTACATTTCAAACCATAGAAGATGTTGAATTGCCATCATTTTTTTCTGATAATTTTGTAATTTATAATGGATGTTCAGCAGAAGACAAAATTATTATTTTTGCTACCGAGTTATCTGTAAATCTGATCAAAGAACAGGACACATATTATTCCGACGGAACTTTTAAAATGACCCCACATCCCTTTTATCAAACATACACTTTGCATGCCAATTTAACTGAAAATAGTGACGAAAATAGATTTATCCCGCTTGTATATGCGTTACTCCCAAATAAAACTGCGAAAACGTACAAAAGTCTATTTACCCTTTTAAAGGAAAAAATTGGCATGAAGATTTCAAATTTTAAGTGTGATTTCGAGATCGCAACTTTAAACGCGATCAGAGACGTATTTCCTGAGGCAAAAATAACCGGTTGCTATTATCATTACCAAAAAGCTATATGGGCCAAATCAAGAGAACTGGATCTACTGACATTTGAAGAAGGGTACATGATTACCAAATTATGTTGTGTGTTGGCTCACTTGCCCCCACATTTAATACCCGAGGCATATTTGTCAATTCAAAAAAAAATACCAAATGAAGAAATTTTTCAAAAATTTCAAGATTACTTTTTGAGCTTTTGGTTACAAAAAATAACTGGTGACATATTCACGTGTTTTGATGAAAATGTCCGGACGACAAACTCTATAGAAGGTTGGCATCACAGGATGAATACCAAAATACCAAAACGCCCGGCATTTTTGCTCTTTGTAAGTCTGCTAAAAAAAGAGAGCAAATATCAAGACTTTCGTATTCGGCAAAGCCAGTTGCATTGCTCGGGGAAAAAACGTAAAAAAGGGGTTGTGAACATAAATAACCAAATTAAAAATATTGTAAATGACTGCATAATTGGAAAAATAGAAGTGCTCGATTGTTTAGATCGCTTAATTAAATTACCTACTCAATAGCGTGCAGGAGTAAGTAATAATAATAATCATAAGATTAAGAACAATATTTTACTAATTTAAGTTTTAGATAAGAAGATAATGATTTTTATTTAAGTTAGCATTGAGTAAGGAGTTGGTTACTCCATTGTTCTATGTAAATACTATGTTTTTACTGATAATAAATTCGTCTAACTTAAAATGATTTCGTTTCATTATTTTTTGGTCAGTAGTATACTTCTCTGACTATACTTTATGTGACATATTGTCAGTGTGAAGAATTGGGCATGTGAAAAACAGAGAGTGTGAAGAACTGGGACTGTAAAAATCTAATAATGTGAAGAATTGAAAATGTGAAGAATTGTGCATGTGAATAACTGAGCATGTGAAGAATCGGGCATGTGAATAACTGAGCATGTGAAGAATCGGGCATGTGGAGAACTGAGCATGTGATAATTTGGCAATGTGATGATCTGAAAATGTGAAAAATTGGGAAAGTGATGATCTGGGAATGTGAAAAATGGGGCATGTGCAAAATTGGGAAAGTGAAGACCTGGGAATAAAGGGGGTAATTGAGATAATAACGAGTGTGCTTTAGACCACATGAAGTAATACTTTTCGTAACGCTCTCGTCACGCATTCTCCAGCTTACTCCCCAAGTCAAGCGTGCGTAAGGATTTTTTACTTCAAAAAACAAGAAATCACACTTTGCGTAACGCTAGGAAACTCGCAAACGTACTACTGACTGCATTGGTTTGATACTGAATCAATGACTGACAGAGAAATATATATATATTTCATGCACTGGCTATGAGAGGAAGAGAGAAAGAAAATGTGCGCGCGCACCTCTCTCTCTTGCCCCTACAGTACCTAATTACAAAACGGAACTCTCTTTCTATTCGCTAACTTATATATCCCTCTCACCTTCTGTTCGCCTCGCCCGATCACACTTTTCGTAACGCTCTCGTCACGCATGAATTCACCAGCTTACTCCCCAAGTCAAGCCAGCGTAAAGAAGTTTTACGTCAATAATCGGGTTTGTTGTTCTCAATCGGATTAGTTACCCTGGTTTGTTACTGGGTAATATGGTATAATTTTGATAAGTATTAATAGTTAGTAATCGATTCAGTGTTATTATAAAATTCTTATAAACAAACTGAATAAGGAATTAAGTCTTCTATTTGTAGGTACCTAAAGTTCCGGTAGAAGATTTATGTGAACTAACTAATTTTTACATGCGCCTTCTTGAGGTGGGGTGCTTGCCAGAAACAAAAAACCTGATTCCGAACGATTAAAGTATCTTAAAAAAAAGTGTCAATAACGACATTTACACTTCAAACAAACATATTTTTAATAATTTTCACTATTTTTATTAAAGTAATTTTTAATAATGCCCATTGACTGCCAAAGATCAACTTCGGGTGGGAAAGGTAACATAGGTAAAGTCAAAGAGAGGGACCCAAAGATCTGTGCCGCGGGAATACCTTCAGCACAGCCAGATGATACCGTGGCAGCTGCTCTGCAACAGTACAAGTTAATAGATGAAGTCGAATGTCTGATCAGTGATGCAAAGATTCCTCCAAATCCACCGCGACCCCTCCCACGCTTGCGGCACCCCATCCCCTTAGACATGCGAAATGCAAGCGTGTACTGCGATATGGCCGCTCTTATCAACCCTCCGCCCTTAACTAAGTTCAAAACCCTTACCGAAGATCTAATAAGCACACCATATTCGTCTTATTGGAAACAACCTCTAGGGAAAGTTAAAGATCCCACGCCCATGTTGCCTGCCGGTTTTGATATTTATGGAACAACTTTTGGTAGACCAACAGTAAGTGAAGGACGGTTGTATGACATCGTTACACCGAAGGTCCCGCCGCCAGACAAAACAGCGATATCTAAACGTGTCGGAGTTCAAAAAGACCGAAATTACTGCAGACCGGCATACAACCCTGACTCGACCTACGGTTATCGCACAGGTATTGACAAACGTGGTACAGCTGGCAAGTGCTGTCTCACTGACGACAGAGTCAAACTCGGGACAGGTAGCCGTGTTGTCGTTAACAGTGTACTTGCGAATTATCAAGATGCCACGCGACCAAGAATAGGGACTGTATTAGCTCCCAATGATAACATTGACGAGGTACCCTACGGCCATACCTTTGGTATACTCGCACGTCCGGATAACTTGGCAGAATGCCTCACTACTTGCAAAATTAATCCACAAAAAGACGAATTCCGAAAATGTATGCGTCATCTGAACACTATTCGAAAGGGCTTAACTACTCGTTTCTTGCCCACATTCTTTCGAAATTTTTACCTCAGCCTAAAATATCTCGATAAAGAAAAGTCTGGTTGGCTTCCAAAACAAGTTATTTATAATTATTGCGCAACTAAATTAATTAGATTCGATCCTGCTTTGATCGAACCATTGCTATCCGTGTGGGGATGTTTTAACGGTTCTCACATTGAATATAAGACGTTTGTACACGTTTTAAACTTCAAGGAGCGTTCTCCAAATCTTCCCAAGATACCTGATTTGCCTGAAGATTGCTTAGACTTTCGTACGACGTACACAGAAATGGTTAAACCGAATCAACCGCCCGACACGAGCCCTATGGCAGGATTGCCATCGGGTAGATACTTCGACATGGACTACCCGGTAACTCCGGACGGTTACGTAAGGGCTCATAGGCAATGTCTTCCCCACGAGTCTGATGCCAAGTCCTGTTTGAGTCCCAGTGTCTTAACCCTGCTTCATGTTTCCCATCGAGACATGTACGCTAAACAAGAGCCTGAGGTAGTAAGGAAAGTATTTGAAAACATTGGCGAAGACTTAAGCAATGGAATGTTCGAAACTGTTTGGGAGGAAGCGAAAAAGTCTCATTCCCAGGGGTGGGTATGTTTCGAAACGTTCCGGCGGGCCTTAGAGAAAATAAAAGATGAAAAACCATTACAGTAATGTTGGATAAAAACTTTTAATAACCGTATTGTTTATTAATTTTTAGATTATTTAATTTAGATTGTGATTAAAATAAATGTTTATCGATATTGTCTTTATATTCTATGATAACTTTACTAACTAACCTAACCCAATAACAAAAAAAAACATGGTATAGGATGGTCTCAAAGTGATATGAAGAATGCTTTAGAAGAATTAAAGAATAGCCGGATGTCGGAGCGCGCTTTGAATTACAATAAAGAATCTTAAGAATCATATAAAGTCTGGAATTACAGAAAAGAGGGTGGGAAGAAAAGCTATTTCCACGAAAGAAAAATAAGGCCCACCGCCAAAATTTAGCACGCCGGTTTAAAAAATATTAACCAATGATAAATGGGTACGCTTTCCATTTCTAATTTTAGTGTGGGTATGAACGTATGTTTTTTTTGATAAGTATTTTTAAATTGAATAAATTATTCATGTAGGTACATTCTGTTTTTAAGTCAATATTTATTCTTTGGCTAATGTCATTCACTCCCGCACCGAAAACCCCGGGGTATGTTAATAAGGTCCATTGAAAAGCTTTTTAAAAACAAATATTGTCATTAATTTACTTTGGATTCATGATTTTTTGGTTATTGTTTTAACTTCAGATATAGGCAATTTGTACATTTCATAGGTATATTTTTTTTAATTAAAGTACTTCTTAAATCAGATTTATAAGGATTTACAAAAACCTGGTCCTTATTTGACGAACTTACCTCATTTTTATGAGCAGACAAATGCTTTTTACGCTCTTTACTTAATGTTTTTATGTTACAAATAAGAAATAAGTAAAGATTCAAACTTCGTTGATATCGTCCTACAATTATCTTAAAGCACGTTGTTAAAATACGGAACTAACAATTTTGTATGGTAAAACCACTGTGTGCGTAGGCAGTGGCGCCTGAGCTTCATTTGAAATATTGTTGCACGTTTACTCTATTCGCCGATTCTGGGTGGCAACCCGCTAGTGTTTCCTGCGATAAGTTCTCCTGGACTGTTGACAGGCCACGCGGGAGCCCGCGTGATGGGGATGAAATAACCCTTCTAATAAGCAAGGAGTGAAAGCCATAACAAAACAAAAAAAAAAAAAAAAAAACCCTTCTAATAGTTCTTATTCTTATGCGGATACAACGTATTTTAGTGACCTAAATCGTAGAAACTCCGACTGACGGGCAAACGACATTAACCCGACTAAATTAAGTGACACTTTTTCTAAATTATTTATCCGACTGGCCGCTTATTTTATCTATGCGTCCCCAATTTAGTAGTGGTAACTTGGCAGGCTTTGACCAATGGGCATTTGGCGGAAAGCTGTGTTGTTACACTAAAGTAATACAAAGTAATACAAAGCTTGACAATTGGCTGCATGGGATCTGGTGTTTTACTATATCTATGGTCGGAACCGTATCGTTAAAAAAAAAGTTGTCACTAAACTAACATTTACATTTCATACGAAAATATTTATATTTAGAAACGCCATAAATAAATGAAAAATATAAGAATAAGACTATTTTCACTTAAGTTTTTTAAATTATGCCCATTGAGTGCCGAAGGTCAACATCGGGGGGGAAAGGTAATGCGGGAAAGTTCAAAGAGAGGGTCCCAAAGATTTGTGCCGCGGGAATACCTTCAGCACAGCCAGATAATACTGTGGCAGCTGCTCTGCAACAGTACACGTTTATAGATGAAGTCGAATGTCTGATCAGTGATGCTAAAATGTCTCCAAAACCACCGCGACCTCTCCCGCGCTTGCGGCACCCCATCCCCTTAGACACGCGAAACGCAAGCGTGTACTGCGATGTGACCGCTCTTATCAACCCTCCGCCCTTAACAAAGTTCCAAACCCTTACCGAAGATCTAATAAGCACACCATATTCGTCTTATTGGAAAAAACCTCTAGGGAAAGTTAAAGATCCCACGCCTATGTTGCCTGCAGGTTTCGATATTTTTGGAACAACTTTTGGTAGACCAACACAAAGTGGAGGACGGTTGTATGACATCGTTACACCGAAGGTCCCGCTGCTAGACAAAACACCGATATCTAAACGTGCCGGAGTTCAAAAAGACCGAAATTACTGCAGACCGGCATACAACCCTGACCTGACCTATGGTTATCGCACAGGTACCGACATGTGTGGTATTGTTGGCAAGTGCTGTCTCACTGACGACAGAGTCAAACTCGGGACAGGTAGCCGTGTTGTCGTTAACAGTGTACTAGCGGATTATCAAGACATCACGCAACCAAAATTAGCGACTGTATTAGCTCCCAATGATAACATTGACGAAGTGCCCTACGGCCATACCTTTGGTAAACTCGCACGTCCGGATAACTTGGCAGAATGCCTCACTACTTGCAAAATTAATCCACAAAAGGACGAATTTCACAAATGTATGCGTCATCTGAACACTATTCGAAAGGGCTTAACTACTCGTTTCTTGCCCACATTCTTTCGTAATTTTTACCTCAACCTAAAATATCTCGATATAGAAAAGTCTGGTTGACTTCCAAAACAAGTTATTTATAATTATTGCGCAACTAAATTGATAAGATTCGATCCTGCTTTGATCGAACCATTGCTATCTGCATGGGAATGTTTTGACGGTTCTCACATTGAATATAAGACGTTTGTACATGTTTTAAACTTCAAGGAGCGTTCTCCAAATCTTCCCAAGATACCTGATTTGCCTAAAGATTGCTTAGACTTTCGTACGACGTACACGGAAATGGTTAAATCGAATCAACCGCCCGACACCAGCCCTATGGCAGGATTGCCATCGGGTAGATACTTCGACATGGACTATCCGGTAACTCCGGACGGTTACGTAAGGGCTCATAGGCAATGTCTTCCCCACGAGTCCGATGCCAAGTCCTGTTTGAGTCCCAGTGTCTTAACCCTGCTTCATGTATCCCATCGAGACATGTACGCTAAACAAGAGCCTGAGGTAGTAAGGAAAGTATTTGAAAACATTGGCGAAGACTTAAGCAATGGAATGTTCGATACTGTTTGGGAGGAAGCGAAAAAGTCTCATTCCCAGGGGTGGGTATGTTTCGAAACGTTCAGGCGGGCCTTGGAGAAAATAAAAGATGAAAAACTGTTAAAGTAATGTTGGATGAAAACTTTTAATAACCCTATTATTTATTATTAGATACCTATAATAAAGATTATGAAGTAAAACAAATGTTTATCGATATTGCCTTTAAGTACAAAAAAAACATTTGTAAGGCTACATAAAAAAAGAGGTTTTAACAACCTCCAAAAATATTTTATGAGCAGACAAATGCTTTACTAGTTCTGAAGGAACTCTTGGAACGACTGATTGTATTTTCCAGTGGGGTCATATTTGGCAACGAGTTTCTTCCAAAGATCCGGATGATTCGACTTCAGCTCTTGGACTAGTTTCTTCCCAACTTGCTTCTGCTTATCGGTGCACTTGGAGCAATGGGTTTCCAGTGCCTCTGGTAGTTTATCTGTGTAAAATAAATTAAATATAAAGAAACTTTAGTGTATTTTTTTGTGCTAAAATGTGTTTCAAGCTTCTCAATTTAGATACACTCGCGAGCAAAACAATTGCATCACTTTTTCCATGTTCACTCAATATCTTTGTACAGGGATCGTTACCGGTATTCTGACTACCGGTTTTAAATGAGGTATTACCGGTTATAATTGACTTTCACTATTTATACCGCTAAAGCTCTGATTAGCGGTATAATGAATACCGGTATTCAAGTTTATTATCGGTTTAGACAATTGACAACAATACCCCTTTTTGATACTTTACCCCTAAAAACCATAACCAGTAATACCTGCCAGTGTCAATATTCTCGTTTATTTTTATATGTAAATGTTTTCGGTGCTCTTACAAAAAACTTAGACTCGCCTTAGACAAGTCTAAAATTACAGTTCATTAAAGTCTAATTGACATCTCCCTTATCAGGTACAATGAATAGCGGTATTGAATACAGGTGTTTAATACTGTTAATAGTGAATACATAGCGATAAAAACAAAAGCGGAATGATAACTACACCTCTAATTCTAATATAGGTATTATTTTTTAGCGGTAATAATTTGACAATGTAAATACATGTATTAAATAAAACCGGTTTTACAATCCCTGCTTTGTACATCTTTACTCGAATTTAAAAATGGTAATACCAAATTAAAGCTGATAATGTAACGCAATAGAAAACGCGTTATTTCAATGTAATTTCAAGTCCTAAGCCTGAAATATGCTCTGAATTCAGAAAATGGTGAAAAAACGCTTCAAAAAGGGATTATGAAAACTAAGGATGATAAGCATTTTAATCATTAAAGGTATTTATTACAAAAAAAAAATTATACATCAGTACTTGGTATTCCCTCCCCTAGCCCTCCTCACACAATCTAATCGATTTTTCATTGATTTTATTAGATTTTTCACGTAATCCTGCGGGATGGCTTCCCACTCCTCCACCAAAACTTGCTTCAGCTCCTCCACATGATACGGGGCAGGATTCCGCTGCCTAACCCTCCTTTTCAGGAAGTCCAACATGTGCTCAATAGGGTTTAGGTCCGGGCTCATCGCTGGCCAGACCATGGTGTCGATCCCCACCTCGCGTAGGTACGCTGAGGTGGCCCTTGCGGTATGACAAGGGGCATTATCCTGCATCAGGATGAACCCCTCATCAAAGATACCCGCGGAAGGGACGACATGCTCCTCCAGGATTTCGATGATGTACCTGGCAGCATTCAAACCACCGCCACGGCCACCACCAGGTACGAAAACCAGCTCCGTTCGCCCATCGCAGGAAATGCCGCCCCAGAACATGACAGAACCACCTCCGTAGGCGACTCTTTCGGAGATGCAACATTAAGA
Organism: Acleris holmiana; assembly: GCA_949316455.1. Classification (NCBI taxonomy): domain Eukaryota; kingdom Metazoa; phylum Arthropoda; class Insecta; order Lepidoptera; family Tortricidae; genus Acleris; species Acleris holmiana. Next base: position 5,997,918 of record OX438778.1, read on the forward strand.
GAATCGCTCTTCCGATCTTCTGTACACTCGTCCTCTTCTATCGCAGCCGTTCAGGCACATCCTGCGCTCATCTGAGAAGAGAACTGGGGTCCACTGCTCAATTGTCCAGTTTTGGTGATTTTGGGCAAAAAGACGTCGTGGTTCACGGTGCCGAGGCAGCAATTTGGGCCCCGTCGCAGGCCTTTTTGGTGTCAGGTTGGCTGTCTTTAGTCTTCTCCTCACTGTCCACTCGCTGGCTGCCACTCCTCTTATTTCTTCGAGCCACTGTTGGACAGCAACAGCTCTCTGGTGACGTTCTCGTAAGGTTGTTGTCATGATGAACCGATCGTCTCTCTCCGAAGTGCACCTTTTCCGGCCCGTTCTTAGCCTTGAAGTAAAGGCCCTAGTTTGTCTGAACCTATGGTAGACTCTGCAAACTGTAGAAGCTACTGATCGTTGACTGCGGCCCTCTTATATTAGGCGAATGATAACGGCGACTTGAACAGCAGTGGTGTCCATTTTTCCAGATGTGTACCGGTCGACTTCTGATAAGTGACTGATAACCCCTCCCCCCTCCTCTAACCCTGTTTTGTAGCCGTCTAAGAGAGCACAACTCGTACGTTCGGTAAGGAGTAATCGGCCACGAACCAGGAAAAATCCGTGACTTAAAAACTACTATACCAATTTCCATGTTTCTTAGCTTTTTAGAAAGCTAACATTTCAAGAAACTTTATTACATTTCAATATTACAGAAAGATAACACCGTTTACAAAGATATTGAGCGTACATAGAAAAATGCAAAGTGATGCAATTGTTTTGCTCGCGAGTGTAATACTTATTTAGTTTTTTTAAATTATTTTCATAAAAGTATTTTTTCATAGCGTAATTTTCACATCGCATTCTTTCATAATCGCAAACTTAATTATTCGTCTTTCTCTTCATGTAGCAATTTTTCATAAATTGTTTTATAATGTTCGCGTTAATTTTCTTCGCATATTTTACCATATTTTTATCAGTAGATTATTTTACTAGTAGCATCTTTTCCCGACCTAATTTGACAGAGACAGAGTCGACGGAGCTCCTATTTCAGGGTTATTTTGGCCCTCCGGTCTGATATAAAAAGGAACCTAACCTAGGTTAGGTACCTACGAATTACGATTCTGTCTCTGTCAAATAAGTTCGGGAAAAAATGCGACTAGTAAAATAATCTACTGATAAAAATATGCGAAAAAAATGAACGCGAATTATAAAACGATTTATGAAAAATTGCTACATGAAGAAATACGAATAATTAAATTTTCGATATGAAAGAACGCGATGTGAGCCAAATTTATTGCTTTCAAGAAATTCTGAACATTGATTACATAAGTATCGCTAGCCTGTCGATTTAAAATGGACTTGTATAACTTTTTATTATTTGTTGTTATAGCGGTTATAGGTAGTTTACACTGTGCAGTAATTCAAGTGTTTGCTATTACGGTTCATGAGATACACATATGACAGACAGACAGAGAGGAGAGGGTTACTATTAGGGTCCCGTTGGCACAGTTTGGGTATGGAAACCTAAAAATGGAGACGCTGTGTATTTTGACATAATCAATTTTTTAAGCAACGGTGAACCTTTGTGTGGTTGCCACTTGAAAATATTAGTTCTGCCCTCCATACTCTTTTTACCAAGGTATGGAAGTACGAGATTCGTCGCTGTTTAAGCTTTGCACGGTACGAGTAAACAAATAATCCCACATACCTTTCAATTTTTTCACATCAGGGGTGCAGGGGCCTTTGTCGATAAGACAGTTAGTGTAGCCTACTAACAGTCTCTCGTTGTTAAGAACATCCGATAGATCGAAATTATCTAAGGACGCGTCGTACTTCTTCTCCTGAGCCGCAACGAGCGCGACAAAGCAAACGACCAGAATAGCTGTCTTCATCTTGCGTTACCTTCCTAGATACTGTTATTATTAGATTCTGAATGTAATATTTATACAGTGTGCAAACTGGGGGAATTTATTGTTCTCGGAAAGCATTATGGTCACATTGTGACCGTTCTGGTGTATAATTAGTTAACCACGCATACCAATAAGCTTTGGCGTAATGATCCAATAAGGCTATCCTATGCAATTAATGTCGCTGCTACCTGAGCGCGATAATTGACCATTGACGCATTTCGAGGATGAATTTAATTACGATTATTATAATAACATCCGGGTTCTGTAGAGATCTATACCAGCAATAAAATTACGTGGATATAAATAAACTTAAAAAAGATAAGTGTAAAATCAACTCTTTAATATTTCAATAATAAATGTAATTCGAATGTCCTTATTAATTACGGATTTCAAAAAATTAAGACCTAATTATACATAGAATCTTCTTTGCCTTTCATCAAAAAGAAATTTAACTACACTATTAATCAATATAAATGTACTTATCAAATACAAAATAATACACTACGTGTGTTTTTCTGCCTCAACACAAAATTGGAAATTAGCATTGAAATCAGTTTCATTTTCATTCTCGCTCTTTACTTCAGCTTTTTCAGTTTTGATTAATAGAGATGGAACTTCTTTCGTTTCTTCGAGTTCATTTTTAAAATCGGCGACATATACGCTTTTTTTATTATCTTCTTCAATGTCAATGTCAACCCAAGGTGGTGGACTGGCAACCCTGTAGTGTTTTACTCCATTTTCTACCTTGATACCTTCATCTCCAGGGGGCGTCACGGTTGGGTCTGTCGGGCTGTATGGACTTTTAATACCATTCACATCAATGAAATCAGGACTCATTGATGGTGAATACGGTGTGTATTCTTGCTCGAAATTGAGGCCCGTTGGTGAATAGGCTTCGGGGGCCAGGACCAGCGTTGCTGAAGAGCTTAGGGACATGTCACTGGTGGCCAGGTCCTCTTGAGGCGTGGGAGTGCTGGCGAATAGCGACGCTGAGTATACATTCCCACCCTGAAGGTTGAATTGTTTTTCACGCTGAAAATAACAGGTATGATGCCTATAGTTTACAGTCTATTCGACCTTACCTTAAAGATACATACATACATACATAACGTCACGCCTTCATTCCCAGAGTGGGGTAGGCAGAGCTACAGAAATACCAACAACTCTAAACAGACTTGTTGATAATTCTGTAACCACATTTTGCACAATTAGGCCAAGAAGTTTACTAGTGTATTAGTGACAGGTTGCAAGCCCATCGCCTAACAGTACCTACTACAAGCCGTACATTCCCTGAGTCGCCTCGAACGACATCCACGGGAAGACATGAAGTGGCACCATTCTAACCCAGCAACCACACGGGCGTACCTTAAAGATATTGCTTATTATTTTGTTAAGATATGGTAGCTCTTAAGCAGATGGTTCCAGCCAAACTTTAAAATAAATAAATCTCGCTTATCTCTGTCGTAAATAGAAATAAATAGTGCGCACATCGTTCCATATGATTATAAATATTATAAATGTGAAGGTAACTTTTCTGTTTGTTACGCTTCACGGGTAAACCGCTTCTCGATCGATCTTAATGACTTTTGATATAGGAGATTGGAGATAGTTCGAACCCCGAGGAAGGACATGGGGTATTTTTTATCACGAGCAGCGATAAACGACTCCTACGCGGAAGGAGTCGCGGGCAACTATTCTTCTGTATTAAAATATCACACTCACAGTTTAATGAATGACAGAGCAATACTTGTGAAAGGCTCTACCGATTTGGCTGATTTTTTGTTGTGTTATTAATTGTAAGGGCAAGGTTTAGTGTGAAAGAAGAATTCACACGAACGGCGCCGGGCACGAGTACCTACCTAGTACAAGTAGCTTATTTTTCATTTGTATGTGTAATTCCGTGTCTGACGCTTTGCCATCAAGCTTTAAGTCAGATGTTCTTTGAATAATAAATAAATAAGTATTACAACAACTTATTCAATATATTTAATACAAGCACGTAATGACTCCGCGCCTGACGTCAGCAGAAAGCCGGAGTACGAAAAATTTAATAAATAAAATACCATTAAATCGATTGCATGGAATCGTTTCATACGAGCTACCTGCCTAGCTTAGCTTTAAGGTCATAATGAATGAATAGTGATGACTTGATGCACTTGAGAACGGTAGGTACATATATCTACTCGTATCAGACAAGCGAGTCGAGTGGAATTTCCTACCTAATTAATAATGGTACCTACATGGATGCGATACGAAGCAACGGTAATTCGCATCTGGTTTTTTTTCTGTCACGGCGTCATGGAATTAGTTTTGGACGTACCTAAATGGAGTAGAATACTGGTAGACTGGAGAATGCCTTTAGGCATTAAGTCCGGCATTTGTACATTTATTTGTATTGTGCAGAGAAGTTTAAATAAATATACTGTAAAATATCAGGTGTTTCTCGAATTAAGTACACTACATATTTAGATTTTGTATTAACCCTTTAGTGGTTAACGGCAATATATTTGCCGTCATACATTTTATTTATTAACAAAAAAGCACCGTCTTCTTTAGTATTTTGAAGTATTAAGAACCGAAATTATAAACCTACTAATGCAATAACAAAAATAGAAGTATGTAGTCAAATTTACTCCTTCTATTAATAAATGGTAGATTTTCGACATGATTTGAGGTACTTTGGTATGTCCCGAGAAGTGAACAAAAAGTTTATAAATAAAAAATATTCTTGCTCGTTTTTTCTGTTGTCATCATAACACTCCTATTTCAGAGATAATTTAAGCCGTTTAAAGTTTTGAGCAAAAAAATATTTGAAATTGAACTCCGATAGTAAATTAATGAAATTCAATACAAATTTAATGCCTAAATGTGTCGTAGACGGACAACGGCAAATATATAGCCGTCTTGTAACTCGTAAAGTATGAGAACGAAAAAAGGTTTATCTTTTTAAAAAATAATTATCTGTACTGTGCGTACTTCCAACGTTTGCGATTTATGCTTATAAAAAAAAATTCGTTAAAGGGTTAATAACTAGGTAACTATCTACGCGACGAAAAGGAATATATTAGGTATGATGCATCACGTATTCTTAATGAGCTTCATTTACTATTTGAGGCGTGCATGGAAAATAACTGTTATTTATTCAGAAGAGTTTCCTGCTTTAAAGAAGAGATAAATAAGGTACGGAAACATTTATTCAATTCTATACAAAATGTAGCCGATATCGCGCAACATCTTTGTAGATTAGTGCGTCTTTTCTCTTTGTTCCAAATAAAAATGTACTTTTTCGCACTAGTGCGAACAATTAGCTTTTTAGGGTTCCGTAGTCAAACTAGGAATCATGTCTAGAAAGCCATGTCCGTCCGTCCGTCCGTCCGTCCGTCCACAGCCTAGCGCAGAGACATATTAGTCACGCCAACAAAGTGGTACAATAAAATGTAAAAATGTTTTTTTTAGGTTACTTCCCCTACACGTAACGTGGGGATTGTATTTTTTTTTCTCGTCTTCCCTATAGTGTGGGGTGTCGTTTGATAGGTATTTCAAGACGTTTTTCGATTAAGTAATCCGTTTATGAAATATTAAGCTTTAAAGCGGCAATTTTTGTTATACTCAAGTGCCCCCCCCCTCCACCCTACAGCCAAAACTACAAACAAATTAGTGATTACTTGTGATTACAAAGTGCAATATTATACTCTCATTGTAAAAATGATGTCCGTACCTCTTTAGTCCGTTTGATGAGAGTTTCCAGTTCGTCCTCGGAGCTGGAAAAGTTTCCGTTGCTCACTTCCTCATAAGAGATGTCGTGTTCCGCCTCGGTGAGCGGCACGGACGATATCGACGAAACGCCGCCGTCGACCTTACTGGGGTTGATAAGCGTCTGTTCCTAAAATAAAACATGCTAATATCATTTTGCTAGTTGTTATATTAACTGTCTTCTATGTCAAGTAGTTTATTTGTTCTTGTGTTATTTCAAAGATGCTCAAGAGGTAAAAAAGAGCTAAGTGCAAGCCGGACTCGCACACGTAGGGTTCCGTACCATATTGTACAATAATTAACACTACGGGCTTCGCTGAAAAGAAACACTGTTCTTGTATGGTGACCCTTTTTATTTTTTGACTTTTTTTATTATTGTTATAGCGTAGCGACCATAGTAATAAATTAATAAGCACTGAAAATTTGTAGGTTCTCGCTATTACGGTTTAAAAGGTACAGCGACTGACGGACGTACAGCAAAGCCTTAATATTAGGGTCTCATAGGGACTCTTTGGGCGGGAACCCCAGAAAAGAACCCGTATACGGTGTCAGTTTGTCTGTCTTTCACAACGTCATAATTTTAGCAACTACCTACCAAGGGTACAAATTGAGATTCTGATAAGTTTTAGCACGCTTATAATTATCGTAGATGCGAAAGTTCGTAAGTGTGTGTGAATATGTTTGTTCTTTACACCGCAACGGCTAACGGCTGGAGGAATATTGGGTCAAATTTGGATTTTTTATTTCGAAAAATCCCGCATCTTGGTAATCAATCCGTTCAGACAATTATACCAGATAAGGGGATTTTTTTTCAAAAGGTGCCGAAAAGGTAGTGTTCTTTACTTGGGTCTTTTAAATTGTGCTATTTCTCTGTATTGTTTTTGTTTGGTGGACAATAAAGTGTTTTGTATTGTATTGTAATTATTGCGGATAATTTTCAAAGTTTAACCCTTTGACCACCGCGACCGGTTGCAACTTTACGTGCCCCAGACGGCAACGACGTCATATGCCGCAGCCGCGTCGATAGAAAATACATGGAGCGTACCGGTGTCCCCGGCATGAAAATCCTATGACGTGATTTGCCGGCTTTGGCGGTTAAAGGCTTAAAGGGTTAGTAAGGTGCCATACAAAGTCTTTATTTGCAATTTTCATAACTATTTTTTGCTTGTCCAGTTTCGGACTCGCGGCGGCAAATGACACAAAGACTATTCCCATTTACTATATTTTAACTCTTAAACCGCCAAACCCGGCAAGTGACGTCATTGGCTTTTCGTGCCATCGCGTCACTGGTAGATCACGTGACTTTTCGTATAACGTGATCTACCAGAGACGCGATTGGTTTAAAAACATAACGAATAGAACCGCTAGTTAGCGAACGCATCTTGGCTAGGGTCACACTACGCTTACATTTTGTATCGGCGCGGTTGCGGCATATGACGTCGTTGGCGTCTGGGGCACGCAAAGTTGCAGCCGACCGTGGCGTTCAAAAGCTTAAAGAAGTAAGGGGTTATAATATCTTTGAGTTGCTAATTTATTGTGCGTTAGTTTGTCACTCCTTCACGCTGCAAAGGCTAGACGGATTTGGATAAAATCTAAAAAGAATAGAATGTGAAAGTAGCCTATCTGTTAATCCGGGTTACGAGTATAAGCTATCTCAAGCTATTTAACTTGGAAAATTTAAAAGTTTACAAGGTTATAACGATAATCGAAACCTACGCGTACGAAGACGCGGGCAAGAGGGCTAGTATTAAAATAATACAACTCACTTGGTTCCGTGCCGACCTGCAGCACCCTGTTTTATATATATTAGCTTTCTCTTCCGTTACACATAACCCATCAGAAAAACAATGTGTTCTCAAACACACTGGCACAATTCTACTGTAATAAGCTTGCTTCTTCCACTCATTCCTATCAAACCTTATTATTGAATCAGACTTTGTTTCCTTGCAAACTGTATTTATATTAATAACGCAGTGAAATTTCGCTCTTTTAACTTGCACTTTCTGAGTAATCATAAGTGTTTCTATCTCTTTCCTCTGGTCAACTTTCAATTTAACCTTCCTACTGCTTTGTTTTTTCGTCTTTTTCTTTTTTGGTTTGGCTTGGGGGCATGGAGGTTTTTCTGGACTGGAATCCCTGATCACAACTGTGTCATGGACGTCATCTATCATGATGACGTCTGAATCATTGTCTAATATAGGTTTATTGTCTTCCATTGTGTGCCGGTTACGGTATGTTGTGCTAGAAATAATAGCTTTTTATTAGTAGCGATTTTTAAATAATATAGGTTAGGTACAGTTGAAGTCCTAAATATGTTTACACTTTAGTACTTTGTCACTTTCATTTACCAAGGCAATTTCATAGATAATATATGAAATTATCTCAGTGAATGAAAGTGACAAGGTATTAAAGTGTTAATATATTTATGACTTTGACTGTACCTACTGCTGGACTAAGTTAGCTGAAACATGCTGTAATGTATTGAAAAACAATTGTAATATCATTCATCATTGATTTATGTAAATAAACACTATAATAATATGAAATTATAGTGATTTAATAACAAGAACATTTCCTAGGGTACCTTGGCTTAATATAAATTAGGTCAGGGTGTGGGTACCGAAGAGGGTCTCATTTTAAGTCACAAATTTCATCAAAATATTGTTTCAATGTTATTATATATATTGTATTCTTTTGAATAATATTTTCCTAAAATAAAAATGGCAGAGATAATGTGTGGTAGTTTGTGAGTTGCAAACATAGCACAGCAACAACAGATTGGTTGTGGCACCTGCATGTGCTGCCCATTCAGCTCTTGCATTGTTCGTCACAGTTCAAGTTTACACTTCTTGCTTCGCTTGTTGTACAGTCAGCACCAAAAGTAGTTAAGCAGAATAACATGCTCAAAATGATTTACAAATAACATATTCTCTTGACTAGTAATTCCCAAAGTGGTCTATATCGACCCCCAGGGGTCGACGACCTGCAAGGGGTCCATGTGAGCGGAAAAAAATGGGAGTCCATAAGATGAAAATGGGGGTCCACGATAGTGGCTCTTCGATGCCAAATGTTGACAATTTATTATTAAAGCGTCAGGTTCATCCTTCCCACTGAAAGCATATTTCATTTTTGCTTAGGTAATTTAGTGTTTAATACAGCTAACTAAAACGGATACAACATTTTAATTTGGTTTGCTTCAATTTCAATTTAGTGAATAAATGTGTAAAACAAACATGTTTTTTTTCCACCAGTTACAATTTAGATTTGGGCTTCACTACAGTTATAAATTAGAATTGGATTTGCAAAAACTAGATATTAGTTAAGCACTACCACACACTTTGGTCTACCCAAAAGCGAAATTGCCAAGTGGTATATGAGACATAAAAGTTTGGGGTCCTCTGCTCTTGACAATAGAGTCGAGTGCAGGTCACTTTGAGCTCTTCTGTTGTGTAGCTAGTTCTGCTGCTGATTGTACCTATCTCATAGCTTTTAGCCCATATCTGTCATTTCTCATTTAAGTATTAAATTAAATTAAATAAATTAAGTGCTTAGTTTTTCAAGTAAAGCACAATTAGTTAAACATATTCTACACCATAGTCATTTAAAATAGGTCTTGTATCAATATCATTTTCATACTAAGTCCCAGTCCGTTTGTAATTAATCAACTTATGGAGACCATGGGATGCTATTAACCTAACTGTTTTTCTACTTTCATAATGGATTATGGTTAGTAATGGGGCTTCTAAACGGGCAATGTTTTATTGCAATTTGTGGCCGGCAACTATTGCTATCTTACTCTTACTTTGTATGTTAGAGCAAGATGTGTACAAATCCCAGCCACAAATTACAGTAAAACATGGCCCATTAAGAAGCCCCTTTAGGTAAACAAAAGCACTTTTACGAGTACCAAGTAATCAAATGCATAATAATTTTATCAGGTTAAGTTTGCTTATATGGATAAAAGCCTTATTTATTTGTTTTTATTGCACTATAACTAAAAGGTTTTATTCAATAATTTGTGACTAATTATTTACTTAAGACCTAAATCAGCTCTGTGTGCGTAATAACAAACAAGTTGTTATTTCGTAGCATTGAAAGTTCACTGAGTCGGCAGTTTTCAATAACATAATTCGCACCTTCGGTACAAATAGTGACCTAATTCAGAAATTTTAAATTTCGAGTTATTCTCTATAGTAACAAATTTATGGCTTGAAGTTTGAAAGCTGAATTTTTGAATTGGGTCACCATTGTTCTGAAGGTGCGTATCAACCTACCAGCAGCGTCAAGTTAACGATTACACATAATTAATATAGGTACCTATTTTAGCGTCAAGTATCACGTAACATAACACAATCGTCGTGTATCGTTTTTCGCCATGATCTCTAAATCTCGGGTCGCAATTTAGCACTACTTAATGTTTTTTGAAAGTGTTTTAATTCACCGTACCTACCTGCTATATCTGAAACCATCACTTGCTTAAACTTGTGGGTAACTATACATTTCCGCAATAATCTTCTCGAGGAAATCTTATCAACTTACTTAACTTAATCTTATTCAAAACAACCTCGAAATTAGTATTAGTAAGTTAGAAAAAAAATACGCGGCGAACACCTCGCTTTTAAAAAAATATTTTGACAAGTTTGACAGTTAGGTTTTTTACATGACAGATATTGTATAGGTAATAAAGGCTAACGGCTATTGTCATAGTTCCTTATGTTAGCTTTATTATATTATAAACTTACTTCAATAAAAAATATTAATTCTACCCAAATCTAGACGTGACTACGCGCCAAAATTTCAACAAAAATCTGAGGTTTAGCACTTACGTAGAATGGCACTCACTACTAGTAGGTAGATGTTGCAGTAAGCGATGAGCAACTAAATGGAATATTCATTTCTCAGGACTAATATAACTAATAGATGGATTTTTTGGGTTGGGTCATGTACAAAGCTAAAATATAAAATGAGCAGCTTTGAATTTGGTATTTACCGTTTCGGACAATAATTTCTTTGTCTTTCAAATAGTACCTAAAGAATCATTCAGGAACAGATGTTTTACTACCCGTAGGTACCGTACCGTAGATGCAACACGTGTTAAATTAAATACAGGTATGGGACCGCGTCGTTTGGTTCTTTTATTTGACGCGATCAGCCTTACCTACTTGTTTTCGGGTGGGCACATAACGTGCTGGTGTAGCCGACCTAGTGTGTAATACAATACAGCGTCAATATTATATTTCTTTGTGTAATATAGTTTACGCTACTTGGACACGGTGCATGTAGCTGGAGTAAGTAAAGGTGCGGGCTACCTACTTTTGTGAGCAGTATAAACAAGCTTGATGCCCCAGTTAGGAGTCGCTGGACTCGCACTCTTTATCCCGTTGTTTACAGAATTTATAGAATACTTACTAGTTTCTGCCTGCGACTTCGTACGCGTATAAATCAGTTCCCTAGGGAATAGCGATATGAAAGGTACCATATGTGTTAATCCAAGCTGTTTGCATTCCAAATTTCACCAAAATCCGTCCAGTAGTTTTTGCGTGAAAGATTAACAAACATCCATACTTACAAACTTTCGCGTTTAAAATAATATTAGTAGGTTAAATAACTTTATTGACAAAATTTGACACAATACACAGAAATAACAAAAAGAAAGTAGCTAAGGTATAAAATCGTATCAAATATAATACCAAATATAGGATCAATATATCCCATATTGATCCTATATCGGATTATTCCCGACTTCCAACCTATCCAACCTAGGTATTTAAGGCAAAATTTCCATATACCTGGGTTGGATAGGTTAGAAGTCGGGAATAACCCGATATAGGATCAATATATAATAATAACTCTCACATTTCACATATCGAATGAAAGAGATGCAACGAAAATATTTGACAAATAACAACCAAGTCAAGTCCCACTGGTACTTACTTACGTTCCGGGTGCGTTTCACCAGTCACTATGTTGTTATTATGCATGCTAAGTTGGTTAGTAATTAACACATTTAATGGGTCTAATATCGAGCTAATGTTGTTTGGAAATCCCGACGGTGATGTCTTTAAATTAAACACAGCAACTTCAGCGCGTCAAAGAATCTTAGACATGTGCATATTTTTAAGTAATAAATAATAAATGATTTGGTTTTTGACATTTGTTTCGACGACAACGACGAGTCGCAAAATATTGGCTACGAAACAGCGGGCACACGTTTTCAGTGTTTCAGATACTTAGATATGTTACAGGTAGCACTGGTAGCAATGATAGATAGATAGATAAACATCTTTATTCATACTACACAATACATGGTTTATTAGGCTGACAATAGGAACATCCAAACATCATGCAAATTACATTAGATAACTTAATGGCAAATAGTTCATTTAGTGCAGTTAGTTTAATGCAGGTCATTTGCCTTTGGATTCCTGAACCCATCTTAGAGTAGGTACTTTTAATATGTGGGTATGTAGATAAAATAATGTATGCAACTACATAATTAGGCCTTAAAACACGAGTGTGGTTGTAAGAAACGAGTTTTTTGAGACCCCTCATTATGTATCAATTACATTGGTATTGTTTTCAACTCGGTCGCCATTATGAGGTATTATAAGATTATAACGTTAGCAATGCGATAACAATAGGTGTAAAAGCATATATTGCCTTTGGACACTTGAGTGTAACAAAAATTAGCGGTTTAAAGCTTAATATTTCCTAAACGGATCCCTTAATCAAGCGGACGGACGGACGGCCATGGCGAAATTATAAGGGTTCCTAGTTTGACTACGGAACCCTAATAAAAAGTACACTCGCCTCATCCCTCACTTAAGCACCGCACTTCTTATAGCATTCTAATGGTGAATCTTCAAAATCGGTCTAGTAGTTTCGAATTTATTTGTTTGGAAGATTCATAAATGAAAATATTTTCTCTATAATTAATTTTAGTGTAGGTTTTTAATTATTACGGTCAGGCTATACTCATATATACGAAACATCAAATTCTGGCGGGGATGCCTTGGTCTTGAAGGGCTGTCTTTTAAGATTGAAAAACATTTTAAATGTACCTACCCCTAAGTAAGTACTGATTTCTTCAAAAAAAAACAAAGTGTCGCCATTATATACATACATCTGTTGACCATGTGTCAACGTAAACAAGAAACAAAAGCCAAGATAGTTAGAGGAAGGAAAGGTAGTAATTGTAAGTAAAGAAAGTTGGGTTTTTGTACGACCCCTGCGTAATTGCCACAACATATTTCTAAGAATCTGGTTTAATTGTTGGCACCTTTGCATCCCGGATGCAAATAAAGATCGGTAGATATCATTTCAATGTTAGGAGGACCTAATGAAGATTTCCGTTATTATTATGTCGTTTTGTTTGTTAATCACCTAAGGTTGTAAACGAAATCTAGACGGCAGTGTGTTAGGACAAGTTCGAAGAAAAGCTGAGCGATACTGCAGTGTTTATATTTAGTTAGTCATTTTTTGTATCCCATCGCAGCCAGGAGATTACTTCTATGACTTTAAACCACGGTAAAAAATCAAGGCTATAAAACTATCCCAAAAAAAGTTATAATTTCTAAAACGGCGACCGGCCGACCGGACATGTTAAGATTTCTTTAAAGTATTTTCAAATAGACTCATTCACCTATAATATTTTGCGCAGCCAAAGCCTACACAATCAACGCAAGTCAAGCAGGCGGCGGCGGCATCAGGCGACGCCACTGCCTTGAGCGACGAGGTGGTCAAGCAGGGAGAGTTGGTGCGTTCACTTAAGGCGGCTAAGGCAGAGAAAGCCAAGATCGACGCGGCCGTCAAGGCTCTGCTCGAGCTCAAGGCCAAGTATAAGGCAGCTACTGGACAGGTAGGTTAAGCTAACATTGCCACTCACCACAGAAACGTGCGGGTCACATAATACTTATCATTCGATTACCTCATTTCAAATGCGCCAACCCTGATTTACAGTCCTGGACACACTTTACTAATAAACGTAGTGTATACTTAGGAATGGAAGCCAGGCGCAACGCCCGCCGCTGCTCCCGCCCCGGCGGTGGCAAGCGACGCGACCAAGTTGAGCGACGATGTGGGCAAGCAGGGAGAGTTGGTGCGCTCACTTAAGGCGGCCAAGGCGGAGAAGGCCAAGGTCGACGCGGCCGTCAAGACTTTGCTCGAGCTCAAAGCCAAGTACAAGACTGCTACTGGGCAGGTGAGATTAAGTGGCCACTTATGATTATCTATATTATATTAAGGTACTTAAATATTATGGTCTTATTCTTTTTCAAGCGTCGTCGCATCAGCCATAAAGTGGGATTTTGTAATAATCCTAATAGAATAATTTGTAAAAAAAATAATAATGTTGAACTGACTTCATTCTTACTTTGCTTGAATCATAGAATTTGTCTGCGTTTCGTGTTTATCGCCTTGGTAAAATTAATTTTATGGTAATAGATAAACAAAAAAACGAACTTATATTAGGATTGGAAGCCAGGCGCAGCGCCTGCCACGGCCCCCGCTCCAGCGGCGTCAGGCAACGCTGATAAGTTGAGCGACGAAGTGGCCACGCAGGGAGAGTTGGTGCGCTCACTTAAGGCAGCCAAGGCCGAGAAGGCCAAGGTCGACGCGGCCGTCAAGACTCTGCTTGAGCTCAAGGCCAAGTATAAGACCGCTACTGGGCAGGTGAGATTATAAAATAATTATTTAAAAATTTGATATTTTAAACAGCAAAAGTGCAAAAGCAAAATCGAGTAGTGGTTTTCGTCCCGATTTTACAGGTCCAAGGTAATTTGCGCTTAGTTTGGTTATGCTATGTTATTGAAAGTATTCATTTGATAAGTCCAGGACCTTAGTTGACTTGGTCTGCTTAATATGTTCAAAACTTCAACACGTTATTGACATGTACCTACCAGGATTGGAAGCCAGGCGCCGCGCCCGCGGCCGGCCCCACCCCGGCGGCGTCAGCCGGCGCGGTCCAATTGAACGACGAATTGGCCAAGCAGGGAGAGCTGGTGCGCTCACTCAAGGCGGCCAAGGCAGAAAAGGCCAAGGTCGACGCGGCCGTCAAGAGTCTGCTCGAGCTCAAGGCCAAGTACAAGGCCGCTACTGGGCAGGTACGATTGCACAATAATATTTAAAGAAAATGTCTAGTTTTTTCCAGTTGCCAGGTAATCTGCATTTAAAAGACGAAACAAAGTTCAAGACTTCTGTTAGTCTGTTTTATTAAAAGGCGCTAAAGTTTTTACCACCAATTGGATTGCTTCGGAAGATTTTTCTACTATATAAATAAAATGTAATTAATAAGGTTACATATTTTTAATATAAGTTGTTATAGATGTACCGTACAAGTCCAAAGCCTTAGTCGAATAGTCAGCAAATATTAGAAACATCAATACTTAGTTGACGTGTTGTATACCAGGATTGGAAGCCAGGCACTGCGCCCACCGCGGGCCCCACCCCGGCCCCTGCCCCGGCGGCGTCAGGCGACGCGTCCAAGTTGAGCGACGAGGTGGCCAAGCAGGGGGAGTTGGTGCGCTCACTCAAGGCGGCCAAGGCGGAGAAGGCCAAGGTTGACGTGGCCGTCAAGAGTCTGCTCGAACTCAAGGCCAAGTACAAGGCCGCTACCGGCCAGGTGAGAAGTTTACTATTTTTGTAGTCAGTCGGTAGTAGGTGGTAGTAGTCAGCAGGCAAAAGAATGACATATTTTTATGGCGCGTACGATAATTATTAATTAGGTATACAATTTCCCATATAAACATCAATAAATAAAAAACTTTACGATCTTTATTGATAATGACTCTTAGTCATTGCTTCGAGCAGCTAAGTATTTTATTAAAGATTCACGGGTTTAAACAAAAGGATGTGCTTAAATCCATTGTAACTCTTATTACGTCACAACATGACCTAGAGTGCTGTAGCAGCTGTGTAAATAAGTCATGGCACGTTAGCTTTTATCGGCGAGTCAGTCAGTGCGCGTAGCTGGTGCCTTTTAGGTTAAAAAATAAATCAACCAAGGACGTAGAGGTTAGTCTCATATTTTTTTAATGATTTAATTTTGTGATGTACCTAAACCTAATAGCATGTTTATCAAATTATTTAGTTATCATAAGGTATTAGTTATCGAGCGGTTAAAATATTAGGCGATAGCGCAGAATATCTATATTATGCTGTTGCTAACATAATGTTGCGGCGGTTTGAGCTGAATTTAACTGTCGATTTATTTTATTTTATTTACCCGTTTTCATTCACATTAAATATTTTAAATCTGGAGGTGTGTTTATTTCTCTTTTTTGACGCTAAATCAGAGCTAACTATGTGATTTTTGAAAATAGCTGGATAATTCGAAAATTCCAAGCTACTATTTAAATCTCATCAATGCCATTGACGGATACCGTACCACGTCAGCCACGGATAAATCCGTCAGTGTTAACAGCGCAAAAGTACCATCGTTTGTAAGGTTGACATTCGCAATGTTAATCAGCAGTCTCTATTGCGTGATTATGAACTTTCGTATTTGACAAGGACTTTTATTTGCATTCCCATGAGACCAGTCGTATACAAGGCTTTCGTGAAGTTGAAACTGCTACGTTTCGTTTCAGTTTTCTGCTGGAACGGCTGTGATATACAAACAGACAGACACCGAATGGTTACTTATTACCATAAAAGTACCAAACCGTAAAAAAACGTATTGGCCACTCGACTGTGGTGTGGTGTCATACCCACCAGTGTGTAAAACCGGCTGATTTAATGCATAGAAAGCTAGAATGAACGAAATCGTGGATCTCACATTAATCACTGAGAGACAATTTTAGATCATTTATTCCCTAAGGGGTTAACATTGGGGCTAACGAATGAAAGTTTATATGGCAGTCAGCCGAGAAGTCTGATCTTGTTTTTATGTGGTTTTTCTGTTGTTTTTTTTGTATACCTATTAAGTTTGTCTGGGTCTTCTAAATTGTGAAAATTCTATGTAATGTTTTTGTTTGGTGGACAATAAAGTGTTTTGTATTGTATTGTATTGTATTGTTTGTTGTGTTGCAGTGTGTTTTTGTCAAATCAATGTTATAAATTTGAATTTGAATTTAAAGTCGGATGGTTCTTACAATGCTATTAGAAACTTTAATTTAAAATATGTCCAGTATGAAAATCGTATATTATTATGTTATTTCGCATAATTTGTAAGGACTGGAAGCCCGCAGCCGCTCCTCCGCAAGCATCTCAATCGTCGGACAGCTCTCAAGTGGCCGCGGTGCTGCAGCAGATCTCGACGCAGGGCGACAAGATCCGCAAGCTCAAGGCGGAAAAGGCTGAGAAGATCGTCGTCGAAACTGAGGTGAGCTGACGCTGAGATTAATAGGGTTCGGAGTTTTCACAGCATTTAAACTCGCGTCATGGTCAAACTCATTCATTATTTGCAGCATTCTACAATTTAATTAGAAATAGAAGTAAACTTCTTGGCCTGATTGTGTAAAATGTGGTTAAAGAATTATAAACAAGTCTTTTTGGAGTTGTTGGTATTTCTGTAGCTCTGCCTACCCACTCTTGGAATAAAGGCGTGATGTCATGTATGTATGTATATAAATAAAACACACGATCGTTTTAAGTGTGTTTAGTTTATAATCGGACAAACAATAAACTTGTTTTTGATTTTTATCAATGTAATACGCACCATGCGTAGGTAAGTATCTAAGTGCTAATATCCTTAAGAAATGGTAGCTTTAAGAATAATGCCTCTCGTCAAAATATTTTGAAGCATACCAAGCAATTGATATGCATTTTGTTAATAATTTAAATAAATTGTGGAATGCCGTAAATTGAGAATGAGTATGAGTATGCAACAAGACTTAATATAAATATCGACTCCATATCTCTCTATAGTCTTACTGTGCTATGAAACCTCAGAACCCTAGTTATTAATGAAGTAAAAATACAAGACTGAAGAGGGTATTTTTGTAACACGTATAGTCAACTTAACTTGGCGTCCCCTTAAAGATAACATAACCTTTAATTCGCTTAAAATGTTTATACAAGGCTTGAGTGTTGTTTTATTCGGATTGTTTCAGGTTAAGAACCTGCTAAACCTTAAGGAGCAGTACAAGTCTATAACGGGAACGCCGTGGACCGCCAACGCCGTTGCGCCGACCAGTGCAGTCCCGGAACAGGCTGAGGTACAACAATACATACATACATACATAACGTCACGCCTTAACTCCCAGAGTGGGGTAGGCAGAGCTACAGAAATACCAACAACTCTAAACAGACTTGTTGATAATTTTGTAACCACATTTTGCACAATCAGGCCAAGAAGTTTACTAGTGTATTAGTGACAGGTTGCAAGCCCATCGCCTAACAATACTACAAGCCCTTATTCCCTGAGTGTCGCCTCTTACGACATCCACGGAAAGACATGGAGTGGCACTATTCTAACCCGGCAACCACACGGGCGCAATACAACAATGTTATGCTGATAAATTAAGTTGTCTAAATTTCAACAATGAAAACTCTGTTATGAGCGTGCCAGACGGAGCTCTCTCATACTATATTCACATTACTCACGCACAGATAAACTGCATCGACTTACGAATAAACAAATACATTGATGCAGTTCGTTAGTACATTTCAACCACGTGACCATTATTTTAATTTAATTTACTTTATAAACATAAATTAACCAGATACATAAGGTTTATAAGACGTGCCAGCTCAGCTTTTAGAAGACCGACGCATAATTCAGTCATGGTCGCCACATGCCTCAGTATGGTAACCAATCAACAGGTCACAGATTAAACATATGGATAAAACAATAAAGAAAATATATAAAATACGAGGTTACAATTACTCAAGTGATTCTGTTTGTTTGCATTAATTACCTACGCAGACAAAGTGTAATGAAAGTCGACCCTGCCAGCAACAGGGTAATAACCTTTACTATACCTTACATAAAACGGCTCTGTAAACATTTAAAATTTACAATTGACATTGAACAGTTTCATAATAGACCGGATGAAAGACAGGTTGTAGCATTTAGCTTTTACGAAGTGTCAAAACTATATCTTGTATGGAGTTATGTATGGAATTCCAAGCCGTGACGTCACTGATAAATGCTTTACAGTTTATGTCAATTTTAAAATCGTAAAAATTTCTACCATTCGCCAGTCTTACATTTTGATTTAATTTACGAGAACTTTATTTCGTGGTTTGCGCAAATATTTTTTCATTCATCATATCATCATGCACAACAAGTAGTGTTTTTTTTAATTTATTCATCTATTCAATCGATCAATTTACCATTGTATTAGGTTTCTCAATACCTATATGTGTTTGTTGCAGCCCGCGATGAACGGCGCAGACAAGGCGGCGGCGCTCGCGGCCGACGTGGCGCGGCAGGGGGACGCCGTGCGCGACCTCAAGGCGAAGAAAGCTGATAAGGTAACCTCATAACTAGGGTTCGGGCCTTTGGTGGCAAATCCTGGTTCAACAATCCATGGAGTCGCTATTTCCTAATTATTATACACATACCACTTTGATATTGACCTTCAGTATTGTCATATTTAAAAATTAATTCATTCATTAAACCGCTGAACCACTTTAAATAAATTTTAGTACGGAGGATATCTCCCGATGTGAAAGCGCAACAAGCAAACAAATATTAGTGGGTATGGTTAAACCGAACCTAAAATGACTTTAGTAGTTTAGCAGTTTATTTTGAAATATGATAATACTAAAGGTCGAAATCAAGTTGGTATGTATGTTAAGAAATAGCGACTCCATGGATTTTTGAACCACGATTTGGCACCAAAATCCTAGCCCTATTAGGAGGTGAAAACTTGTCTTGTCGGGCTTGTGGTAGGATATGCGATAGGATATATATTAGCCAACAAAAACGTAGTCTTACAAGCACTACACCACAAATCGTCCGTAACAGACGTAAAGTGCTTTGAATACATAGAACAACCTTTCATAAAGAACAGCAACTTTATTAGCGAAAAACCATAATCTAGAAAATAAATTGGCTGCATTTATCGACTTTATTTGGACAGGTTGAGTCAAATACTTGTTGTTTGTTCGTAGGCCACCATAGATGCAGAAGTGAAGAAGCTTCTAGAGCTGAAGGCCAAGTACCAGTCGGAGACGGGCACCGCCTACGTGGCACCCGCGGCGCCGCGCGAGTGCAAACCCAAAGAGAAGAAGGACAAGCCGAAAGAGAAGAAAGAAAAGCCTAAAGAACAGGTAACTAAGGTTTAAAATGGTTTAATTGAGGAGCTTACATAGGACTAACTTAGGTAAGCGTAGAACTCGTTTCCCGCTACATCCCCCAATTCTTTCCCTGTAGGAAATTGAAATTTAGAAGGTACCTACCCAAGGAATGTTTCCTTCATAGATTCCCTAGGTTCAGCACTAGGCTGTGCTTCCACCAGAGATGTGCGAGGATGCTTTTCTTATAATTGAGTATATTTTGGAAAAAACACAAGAGAGAGTTTCACTTTCAAAGATTGAGATGAAGAGAGATAAAGGATATAACTCATATAAAGTGTATGTTAGTAGGACAAAGCTACCAGTGTTTTTGAATAATGGCTTATGGCCAAGTGATATATGTTTTAGACGGTTTGTGGTGTTTAAAGAAAAGAATGACAAAGTAGTCAAACAAGTGGACCCCAATGTTTAATTATTAAAATGGCAGACTCAAATATTTGTAAAATGATAACTCTTAACTGTAGGTCCCTAAAGCGGTCAATTGACGGAATTCGTGTCATGTGTCAAAGTGCAGATTTAGTACTTCTACAAGAGACGTGGTTATATCCATTTGATTTGCCTCTTCTGGGAACCGTTGATAGTGAATTTGGGTGGACGGGCAAATCAGCAGTGGACTTGTCAACTGGTCTCTTTAAAGGTAGGCCGTATGGGGGGGTGGCCATTTTGTGGAGAAAAACGGCTTTCCAGTCGGTTGTAGTTGTTGACTGTGCGAGTGATAGGATAGCTATGGTTAAAATTACAACGGCGGACAAGTTTTTTCTCGTGTGTTCGGTGTACATGCCTACAGATGCCTTAGAAAACATTCCTTTGTTTACCGAGTGTATGGGTGTGTTATCCTTGGTGATTGCGGATCATAGTGACGTGCAGGCAGTCTACATGCTAGGGGATTTTAATGCCCATATAAATGAGCCTTTTTACCGTGAGATGATTGACTTTTGTTCCGAACAACAGTGGATTTGTGCAGATATTAAAAAGAATGGCTTAGACTCTCAAACATACACTTATATAAGTGATGTGCATGGGTGTAGGAGGTGGCTGGACCACTGCATTGTTACGAAAAGTGCGTGGAATACCATTCGTAACATATCCGTTATGTACGATGTTTATTGGTCTGACCATTTCCCCATGATTGTTGAATGTGATATTGCGGTGCTAAGAGATGTTAACCCTGTGGAAAATAATTATATTACTAAAGGAATTGTATGGGGTGAACGAAAGCCCGAACAAATAGATAAATATCAGGAGCTTTGTAATAATAGCCTAAAGAACGTTGATTTTCCGGAGGCCCTCAGAGATTGCTGTGATAATATATGTTGTAATCGGGACCATTTTAAAATTATTGATGATATTTATCATAACATTGTAACCTCCCTTTCAGTTGCTTCTGTAGCGACATGTAAATGTAACAAGCGTAGGAGAGGCGGATATATTGTAGGATGGAATAAATTTGTTGCCGAAGCACACAGGGAGGCCAGGTTGCAGTTTCAAGTTTGGGTGCTGGCAGGTAAACACAAAAGTGGTAAGTTGTTTGAGCAAATGTTAAATGCTAAAAAGATCTTTAAGTCTAAGTTAAAGTGGTGCCAGGACAGACAAGAACAGTTTAAAATGGATAAGCTGGCTCAGGCCCATAATAACAAAAAATTTAAGGATTTTTGGAAAGGTACAAGAGGCTTGAATGTGAAGCCTGGCCTACCTGTGAGTATGGAGGGTAAAACTGAACAGGGAGAGATTGCCGAACTGTTTAGGGAACATTTCATTGTGAAATCACTGTTGGGGACGCGGTCTACTCCTGAGATGATCGATGAGGGGACCGCGAGGACTGGGCGAGATTCCTTGTTTACTGCGAAACTAATCCGGACGGTCATTAAAAAAATGCAGAGAGGTAAATCGCCCGGTCACGACGGTCTCAGCATCGAGCACTTCAGGTATGCGGGTGCTCACCTGCCTCGAGTTCTGGCAATGTTCTTTAATTTTTGCTTGGGTCACTCATACCTTCCGGAGGCTCTTATGAGGACGATTGTTGTGCCGGTGGTTAAGGACAGGACAGGTGACCTAACTAATAGGACGAACTATCGGCCTATTTCACTTGCCACTGCTGCCGCTAAAATATTTGACAGTATGCTTGACGGGGTTCTAGAAAAGCACTTGAGGATACATGACGCTCAGTTTGGGTTCAGACCCGGTTTGTCCACAGAAAGTGCGATACTCTGCCTCAAGCATGCTGTCAAGTACTACACGAACAGAAAAACACCAGTTTATGCCTGCTTTCTCGATTTGTCCAAAGCTTTTGACCGAGTTGACTACGATCTGCTATGGCGTAAGCTGGGGGAGACTGATTTGCCGGTTGAGTATGTGGCTGTCTTGAGGCACTGGTACAGCCATCAGACTAATCAGGTTAGGTGGGCCAACGCTCTGTCTGGTGAGTACAGGCTGGAATGCGGGGTTAGGCAGGGGGGGATCACGTCTCCAAGGCTGTTTAACATATATGTAAATAAGCTGATAGAAGGGCTTAGCAGCATGCATGCTGGCTGCTATGTAGGGAGCACCTGTATCAACAATATAAGCTACGCTGATGATATGGTGCTGCTCGGCCCTTCTGTCAGCGCAATTGAACAACTGCTGGCTACCTGCGAAGCGTATGCCCGAGAACATGGGCTAGTGTATAACCCCGCTAAAAGTGAGGTTATGGTTTTTACGGCGGGCAAAATAAAGCCATACTATGTACCTCCAATCACTTTGAGCGGTAGTCAGCTGTTGGTTGTGGACAAGGTTAAATACCTGGGACACATAATAACGAGAGATCTGAAAGATGATTTTGATATTGAGAGGGAGCGCAGGGCGCTAGCGGTTCGTAGTAATATGCTTGCTCGCAGGTTTGCTCGATGTTCAAGGGAAGTAAAAATAACGCTTTTTAAAGCCTATACGCAATCTTTTTACTCGAGCAGCCTGTGGGTTGAGTATACAAAGCGAGCCTATGGCGCCCTGCGCGTCCAATACAATAATGCGTTTAGAATGCTGTTGGGGCTGCCGAGGAGGTGCAGTGCATCGGGCATGTTCGCCGAAGCCCGTGTAGACGGGTTTCAGGCGATCATGCGCAAGAAGATTGCATCACTGTTAGGCAGAGTGAGGGCGAGCGAGAACAGCATTCTAAATGCGATAGCGGGAAGATTTGATTGTCCAATCCTATCTTTTTGGATTGGACAAATCAAGGGCGTAGCCCAATTTATTATTTAAAATTGTTTAGTCTACTAACTTAGTTTTAAGTCAATTGTTACTAACATACTATGGATCTCGGTCTGAAATAAAGAATTTTTATTTTATTTTATTTATTTTCGAGGGATGTGTCTGTCATGAACCAATAGAATCACTTAATTTACCTATCCTCGCTCAGCTCAGCTCTGGTGGAAACAGCTCAGCGGAGCGAGGTTTTTGTACATACAAAAACAAGTGAAAGATGTGTACGAGGAATGTGTTGCGAGGCGGCGTCTGTCTCATCATCATCATATCAGCCGAAAGACGTCCACTGCTGGACATAGGCCTCCCCCAAGGCTCTCCATTCAGACCGGTCCTGTGCTTTTCGCATCCACCGCGTTCCCGCGATTTTTACAAGTTCGTCGCTCCATCTTGTTGGAGGCCTACCTACAGCTCGTCTCCCGGTCCGTGGACGCCACTCAAGAATCTTCTGACCCCATCGGTCATCAGTCCTGCGAGCAATGTGCCCCGCCCACTGCCACTTAAGTTTAGCTATTCTTCGGGCTATGTCGGTAACCTTAGTTCTACTGCGGATATCATCATTTCTGATTCTATCACGCAGAGAAACCCCGAGCATAGCTCTCTCCATAGCCCTCTGAGCGACTTTGAGCTTCCTTATAAGGCCCATTGTTAGCGCCCGCGGCGTCTGTCTATGTATACCTAAAGAGTCCGCCATCCTCGCTAAGCACCCTCGCACCGCTTAGCTACCTCGCACATCTCTGGTGGAAACGCAGCCTTAGATTACGTTATCTGCCAGCCAGTCAGCCACGAAAGAATTTTATATGTGCAGACTTTTAATTTAGTTATGCATTTATTTATAGTCGCCTCGGCCAGCCGCTGCCAGCAAAGAGGAATCGTCTTCAGGCGTGAAGAAAGTGACTCGGCTGGGACTCGAAGCCAGCAAAGATACCGATCTGTCCGAGTGGTACTCTCAAGTCATCACTAAATGTAAGTTAAGTTTAATATTCCAATTCCATATACCAATCGTTTGAGATTGTTATATTCATAAATTCCACAAAACCACACACACATCACGTTACATTCATCACAGCAATAGTGCGCACCTTGTACGGACACGTGAGAAACGTTAGATCGAAAAGAAAATCGTCTTAAATAACTACAAACAGCTGTTCAATAAACAACCCTGACTGCGCGTGAGGGGATTTTCTAACAGCTTTAGTATTTAATAGGTAGTGTTTAAAAATAGTACCTAAGCAGGTCGGACGTGGTAAGGAGAGTGATTTGCATAAATTAAAGTATTAGAAACTGTTTTACATTTAGTGGTAGGGAGAAGCCCAAATCTGCGTTTTAATATTACAGTTATGTTAAGATATAGGTAATCTCCAGTTCTTTTTAGCACTTTCAGACCCGGTCAATACGATCGAGCGGGTTGTTTACATTTGATGATAGATTTTGTTTAGTGATTAAAAACAAATGAAAGTAATCTATAAATTGAATAAATATAAGTCCTGTAAGTAATTAGTTAGCACGAAAATGTATCATTATCTGTCACTTGATACTAAGTAGTATTATGTATCGACAGCGGAAATGATCGAGTACTACGACATCTCCGGCTGCTACATCTTCCGGCCGTGGTCGTACAGCATCTGGGAGGTCATCCGCGAGTTCCTCTCCAAGAACTTCAAGAAGCTCGGCGTCAAGGACTGCTACTTCCCGATATTTGTTTCAAAGGTGAGATAGTTTGTCATATTTGACCAGTACGATTACCGGTTACGGAAAAAGAATTTTCAAAAAATCCCTATCTACAGTATTTATTGTTTTCAAAAATAAAATAAAGTCTCCTTTGCTTAGAATTCGCTATTTCCAATATGTAAGGTAGTTGCCGTCCGTTTGGCGATCGTTTCTTCCACCCTGTATATTTGATTGGATGGGTCTACCCCGTTAGTTATAGGTATTAGTGCTTTTAACTGTAAGGCATGAGTGCCATAAAGGTAATTTGACTAATGAAGTTGCTAATGTGTGTTGCAGGCGGCGCTAGAGCGCGAGAAGACGCACATAGCGGACTTCGCGCCGGAGGTGGCGTGGGTGACGCACTCGGGCTCCTCGGAGCTGGCGGAGCACATCGCCGTGCGGCCCACCTCCGAGACCGTCATGTACCCCGCGTACGCCAAGTGGCTGCAGAGCCACCGCGACCTGCCCATCAAGCTCAACCAGTGGAACAACGTCGTGGTGAGTCATGTTAACCTAGTTGGTGGTCACCCTACCTACGAACCTAGTCGTCCCATGCTCGATCCCTAGTAAGGATTAATATTTGTGTGATGACCACTAATCTTCCGTAATACTAAAAAAGGCGGCTAACTGCATAGTAACAGTATAATCATTTAAAATTTAATTTTGTTTCTAGTAGAGTATAAAATGCTTGGAGTCCTACATTGCATTAAACCACCTTATTTCGTTTCACGGAAGTAGTTTTTGAAATAAAATAACAATTATTTGACGAGTTCACAGCGACTAATAAAGTGGCAATGGCATGTGTTTGTTACCCTTAAATATTTTCTATGTTTTATTTGTATAAAAAAGTAACGTAGCTCGTGTCGATACTGAATCATCGACATTTCCTCACCTCATACATACCTTACAACACTTTTTTCTGACAAACTAGATCGCCTTAATACATTCTACTTTGATTACTCTAGCGAGCGACGAACTTGTAAGAAAGAAAATAACGGCACAGCCCTATGCTGTTTTTTTAGGGTTCCGTAGTCAAACTAGGAACCCTTATAATTTCCCCATCTCCGTCCGTCCGCAGCCTATTATGGCTCAGACACTCTTAGTACTAGAAAGCTATAATTTGGCATGAATATACATATTAGTCATGCAAATAAAGTGGTAAAATAAAATCTTGAAAAATGTTTTTTTATTGTTTCTCCTTTACCTACACGTAACGTGCGGAGAGCACATATATATCGAATTTAAAAGGGAAACTATGACGACTAAGGTTCTTGAGATACAGGCGATTAAAGTGTTTATACCTACTAAAATCATCTAATACGGCACCAAATGACTTTAAATAGATAATTAGTTATTACTTGTTTATTTTTATATTTGTAGTACTTAATGGCTTCGGATTTTTCTTTTTTGAATCGTGACGTTGTTGGCAGAGATGGGAGTTCAAGCAGCCGCAGCCCTTCCTGCGCACGCGCGAGTTCCTCTGGCAGGAGGGCCACACGGCCTACCGCACCGCCGAGGAGGCCTCCGCGGAGGTGCTGCAGATCCTCGGTGAGTGCACGAGAAGGTTACCACTTACAACTAAAATGTTCTGTCAGCGGCAAGACCTGAGCCCTGTTTATATAGCTACAAATTATAAGTCTCTTTCTAACTTCTTTTGCTAGAAGGAGAGTTCTGCTTGTAACTTTATAAATCAGGGCCCTAGTATCACACTATACATAACACGTCACATATTCACTTCACTGCCAGCATGTAGGCGTTTTTATGACTGACATCAAATGCAAGGCGTTTATACAGTATGCGTGCTTCTTATGAAATTAATTATGTAATCAATCACAATTCTCTGTCATCATGTTTTTGCACGCCAAATGGCAAAACATAGTGTTTCACTATATTCTTTCCACCACCGTTTCAGTTTTACTTATGTTTACAAATAAACACCATAACTTTAACTTTGACTTTGAAAAGAGGTGGCAAATAAGAAAAGATCTGGCCTTAGGAGTTCTTGAACTAAGCGAAAAAAAAGATATATCATTAGTTTTACTGTTTGAGCTTGTGAGAGGAAAGTTATTAATCCGTCTTTAATTGAACTTCCTTTTATAGGGTTACGTAACTCAAGGGTGCCAACGGAACCCTTTAACTAAGTCAGTTATTATCCGTCCGTGTTTCCGTCTGTCTGTCAGCGCTCTGTATCTCATACAATTTTCATAGTGTGTATTACTATTGCTGCTAAAACAAAAAACAATAAAAATGGGTTTTTTCGGCGTGATACGGAACCCTTAGTATGCGAGTCTTTTATACTTAATTAGGCCCTGCTTGATTTATTACGCTTGAGCACGTATTTCGTTAAGGATGTCATATTATAATATGCAAAGTTGAACGTGTTATAATTTTTGAATACACTCCATGTGTTTCAATAAAAAAATCTGTAAACTGTTCCTAGGTGATATCATCACTGGATAATAAACTCATATCACAAAGTAATCATATTATTATAGATCTGTACGCGCGCGTATACGAGGAGTACCTGGCGATCCCTGTGATCAAGGGGCGCAAGACCGAGAAGGAGAAGTTCGCGGGCGGCGACTACACCACCACGGTGGAGGCCTACGTGCCCGCCAGCGGCCGCGGCATCCAGGCAAGTCACTCGCCAACATTGCATGAGGCATTCGTACTAAGCCATACAGTTGGCAACGCTTTGCAGTTTTGAGATTTTCGCCGTGAGATGTCAAATGTCTATGGGTTTTGCCATCAGGTGTGTGCCCGATTGCCTTCTCTATAGCATAAAAAAACACCAGTATTAGTGAAGAACGAACAGCGGAGTGCTCTAATGAAGCCTTGGCCGATTAAGATATACATATGGTCATGTGCTGCCACGCCCACAAAATAATATAAAGAGATGGGTTTATATGCTTCCGCACAAAGAACGGGAGATATAAATAGTTTGTGCGCGTTTTGATGGCAGCGTTCAATTCAAATAATTGTTGTTTCCTGGGCCTCTATTCAGGTGCGTTAAATCGATATCGTGTTTGACACGTTTAAAAATCGTTTATGTCACAGTCGCCATTATTGTAAATGACATAAGAGTTATCAAAACGTTGACAATAGGTACGGAAACAGGTCAAAAACGATATCGTTATAACGCAGTTGAATAGAGGCCCTATAAAACTACAAGCATCGTTACAGGTTACGCAGATTCAACCAAAAACATGCGAAAAAGGTGTCATGTTTGAACAAAAAAAACGGTCGAGGGTTTTGTTTCTAGCTGTGTTTTCACGTGTAACAGTCTCAATGAAATATGATCAAGTTTAATATATCCAAAGAACATACACATAGGCGTTACTGTGATTCAGATCGTGGAACTCTACGGACTTTATCATATGTGGCCTACTGCGTGACTAATACATGGTGCCCGCGACTTGTTGAGACTTGAGCGATAACAATAATCTCTTTCTTCTCTACCTAGTCTAACCCGAGGAGGCCTATCGTCACAACTTTGAAAAAGCCTTATATTTCGTAATTTACCAATTTGAACTAATTTCTGTTCTTGTTTATGTTTAAAATCGTACATGACATAAAAGATACGAGGTTTTTTCAAAGTAGTTACGGTATGCCTATGTGGACTGATTGGATGTATGGATGGAGTACCAACAGCAACAAATTACTGACCATTTATGAACTAATGTGGAACAAGGCTCGCTGTGTTGCTGGTATACGCTTACATTTTAATTGAGAACCGGTGTATGCATGTGCGGGGGGCAATGGTGACTGGTCGAGATTAGTCGTACCTCACCCCCGCACCTCATGCCATCCCGGCTCAGAATTAAGTTGTACGCCTGTAGTACTGTGAGTAATATTGCAACGCTGTGCAGGGCGCGACGAGCCACCACCTCGGGCAGAACTTCTCCAAGATGTTCGAGATCGTGTACGACGACCCCGACACGCAGGAGAAGAAGTACGTCTTCCAGAACTCCTGGGGACTCACCACGCGGACCATCGGTGAGTAAATTTGCTACTAGTTTTTATTTACAATAATTTATTTATATTAAATCCATGGACAACATTATGTTTTCAGGACAACTGTCATAAGACTGTGTATTTTAAGTGTCTACCAATTTATCTACCTGTCTACCTCTCCTCTAAATTGCGATGCCTGACAAGGTACATATGTATTTAATTAGTGTTGTGCACTTGACATACCTATGTAATGCAATAAATAAATAAATAAAAACAATAAAATAAAAGACCTGGAACTTATTCTTTTCGGTAAAAACATATAGCTTATGACATGTAGGTAATCGTATTGCCAACGTTACTGTAGCTCTTAGTTACTTGATGGCGATGGTGGCCGAGTTAAAAACAATACGATGACATGGCAAAGGCGATATTGTTTTACTGAGTATTATTGTGTTAAAATTTGTACTTAGATGTTTATTTAATAATGTGCAGAAAAAAAAAGTAATTTGCTTTTTTCTAATTAATCACCAACCCCTATAATACATAACGATTGACAGAAATCCCCCCTTAACCTTTTCAACGCCATTGACGGATATTTCCGTCATGATTCACAGAGCAAAATAGACCTGAGTATGTATGGGGCAAAGTTGACATTTGACTTAGCGTTGAAAAGGTTAACGCTTTGCGGTCCTCAGGAGTGATGGTGCTGGTGCACGGCGACGACCGCGGGCTGGTGCTGCCGCCGCGCATCGCCGACATCCAGGTGATCGTGGTCCCGTGCGGCATCACGGCCGCCACGGCCGGCGACGAGCGTTCGCGGCTCATGGCCCAGTGCCGGCTGCTCGCCGACGAGCTCGTCGCCGCCGGGATCCGCGCCGAGGGCGACTACAGGGACAACTACTCACCTGGGTGGAAGTTCAACCATTGGGAGCTGAAGGTACATCCCATCTAACATCCAGGGTTAACCCTTGAAAGTCGAAACTCATCAAATGGTTTACTTCATAGAGTTTTAATTCCATGGACAGGCATTTCCACGTGCAGAAATTATAATTTTATGGAAGTCACAGGTCTAACCTAACCTAATTTAGGTAACCTATACTAAAGGTAACCTAGAAACAATAAGTTTTCAGCAGAAAGTAGCTTACAACGAAATGAAGTTCGGTGAAACGACACGAGAACACGATTTCAGTGAAATGACAAGGGGATCCCAATATCCAGACTGACACGCGAAATAGGCCCGGCAATACTAGCATAGAGGCATTCTATCAGTCCCCAGGGTTGGCAACGCATTTGCGGATTGCAGTTTTAAGATTATAGTCTTGACAATGCAAGTGACTATGGGTCACGGATTTCACTTGCTATAAAAAAGTGTATTTTATCGTGGTCGTATAAGGCCGGCTTGCAATGTTGATAGGTTTTCTCGCGTTTTACTATTTACTGATAATTATTTTTTTCTCGGTTACCAACTGTTCATTAGGAGTCCTAATTTAGAACTAATCTATCAAATTAAGGACAGCGGAAATCTTGTTGCTTAGACGCCATAATATTGATATAAGGAAAATTACAATAATTCGAAAAATACTAAAAATCGCTGAACATACATGGGGGTTAAATCGATAGCTTGTGAGCTGGCCTAACACCTATTTCCGGCTTGACCTCTATTTTTGGGACACCTGTATAAAACTTGTAATAATAAATCAGGGTGTGCCGATCCGCGTGGAGCTGGGCCCGAAGGACCTGGCGGCGCACACGCTGGTGGCCGTGCGCCGGCTCACGGGCGACAAGCGCTCGCTGCCGCGCGCCGGCGCCGCCGCCGCGCTCGCCGCGCTGCTCGACGACACGCACAGGGAGATGTTCGCCAAGTACGTTCAAAACCCCCGCACTGCATCTGCAGTTCGATACATCTCAATTAATGGACCTATAACCAGTCTTTACTCCTACACATGCATTTTAAAGTTGTATTTCTGTACTTCCGTCTGCCTTTTTGTCTGTTTGTTACACTCCACGGAGAAACCGCAGAACTGATTTAGATGAAATTTGGTATGGAGATAGTTTTACTCCCGGGGAAGGACATGGACGGAGTCGCGTGCAAGAGCTATTTTAAAATATTTCTCTAAATAATAAGCTTTCGTTTACCTGGCGTACCTAGTGAAATAATCAGAAAAGCCATGCCCAGTGGCAATTAGTGTACTAGGTATACTGTACAATTAGCAATCCTAGCTACTTGCACTAAGGGATGGTACAGTAGGTACAGCCCTGTTCTCTCACTAATGAAACAATGAAAACAACGTTCGCAGGGCAACGAAGGAGCGTGACGAGCGGTTATCACAAGTGACGAAATGGGAAGACTTCACTGACGCGCTGGAGCGGAAGCACATCCTGCTGGCACCGTTTTGTGGCGCGGAGGCGTGCGAGGACAACATCAAGAACGACAGCGCCAGGTTCGTGTCTGATCATCCCCGCCCGCGCTCTCGCGGGATAAACCTTGAACGCTGATCCCGCAACCACGAGTTGCTTCTATCATCAATCATCATATGATTATCATCAACATCATCAACGCTGCTGGAAAATCATAGTGAATTATTTATTTTAACCATTTAAATATGTTATCGCCACCCTTGAAATGTACCATTGAGAAGTTTCGTTGGTCATCGTGGTCTTCTTCATCAGTTTCACTTCATTCAACAAATTATACTTT
This sequence comes from Acleris holmiana, assembly GCA_949316455.1. Classification (NCBI taxonomy): domain Eukaryota; kingdom Metazoa; phylum Arthropoda; class Insecta; order Lepidoptera; family Tortricidae; genus Acleris; species Acleris holmiana. The sequence continues at coordinate 6,029,436 of OX438778.1, forward strand.
CAAATGTAATTGCAAACGCTGGACTTGTTACTGAAAATACTAAACTCGCTATGTGAATACGTAGAATATTTGAGGTGAAACTATCCTCAATTCCTCATAGATGTGAAATCCATGAACACATGATGACGGTGTTGTATTGTATTAACGTTAATGTAACGTTAACGTTATGTGACGTTTCAGGACGGACGACGATTCGACGACGGACGTTAAGGCCCCCGCGATGGGCGCCAAGTCGCTCTGTATCCCGTTCAGCCAGCCGCGCGCGCTCTCGGACGCCGACCGGTGCATACACCCGGCGTGCTCGAGCAAACCCAAGTTCATCACCCTCTTTGGACGCAGTTACTAATAAGATGTTTATATAACGTTTTATAAGAAATAAATAATTTATAAAAAAAAAATGCCTTTTCTGTTTATTGAGTTCAGAGCTCTGGGAACGGGAAAAATATGACTGAAGGTGCAGTAGTGGTGTTTGGATGGTTGAAGTAAAGTAACAGGTCATGTTTGGAATTGTGTGTTGAATTACAGTTGTGTTCATAATCAAAAAATAAATGTGTGACCATTATAAACAAATTTTGCTATAACGTCTTTAAATTAAAAAACGAACAATCGAAATCCTTAACAGGTTTTAATTCATATAGGTGCTAGTAATAGATATTAGAAATTAATTTCTAATAGAGACAGTACCTATATAGTAGACAGTAGTCTATTAGAAATTAATTGTTACTTTTTTGATCAAACTGATAACAAAAAAAAAGTCAAGGGTTCCATACCATTTTGGTAAATGGTGGAAAATTATTGTATTACCGATGTACATTTAAAGCTGGGTACGAATCTAAGCGGCTCAGCCTGAGGCATGCTCGCCCCGCGTGGCGAGCTGCTCCGGAGCAAATTGTTGCACATAACCATGCGCGGGTGAGGCAGTGTGCTCGCCGCGAGCCGACATTTCAAAATGGCGTCGGAGACGATGACAGCCGCGGCTGCGATTATTATAATTCAGTGAATTATTAACAAAGAGAAGAAATCGCCTCGGTGGTGGAACGGCTCAGCAACTATATCAAATTTGTACGCGCCTCGCCCACAGACAACTTGGAACTTGTCGTTCTGCCCGCGGCACGCTCGGATACACGTCCATTCACGCTAGGCACGCACACCGAGGCGCTTTTGAGCACGGTTAAAAGACCGACTCTCGCTGCTCGCGCACAGCGCGTGAGCGCGTACGAATTTGAGCAAAATAGGGAGCCGTGCGTGCCTCAACCCGAGGCTGCTCTAATTCGTACCCACCTTTACAGAGCTGTTTCACTAAGGCATTGCTACCTTATGTTTTGCAATGCAAGATAGCACATTTGCAATCAAATCTTAACAGTATTTTAAAAATCAGGATGCCCTCTGACTAGTTAGTTTGATAATCTTCGCAAGGTGGTTATGAAGAGCTAGATGAGAGTGGCCGCAGATCGTGTTTGGTAGCGAACATCAGGAGAGGCCTATGTCCAACAGTAGACTAGTATAAGCTTAGGATGATGATGATTTTCATCTAAACTCATTAAATAACACTACTCTTAATATGTGGTTACTTGGTTTATGTCATTAAACAGTATTTTTGTGACCATAATTAACATTTAAACATTCAAAACTTATTAGTCATTAGTCATATGGTTTAGGAAATATAGCCTACCAAGTTGAGGAGAAAATTATAGTAGGTGCAGACAGATATACTATCAACAGGATTGAAACATTTTATTAATTTACGCACAGTTATATTATTACTCTCCATAACATAAAAAAAAAACACCAAATCCATGGCGAATATTTTAATACAATATAGTTTCATAAATATTTCATATCTTCACTTTGTAAAGGTTAAACAAGACTCTTCGAAATTGCTTTTGAGGTGTCAGCTTTCTCTGAATTGAGCATGGGAATGTGGATGTAGTAAAACAGTTAACAAATACTTGTAAGTTTTTAAGCACAATTCACAACTGATCTTGACTTTTGATAGTTGTTATATTCTCCTCTAACAGCTCAATTCTCCTTTTTTTAGCATTTAACAATTGTATAAATTTCCCATACAAAGAAGTCTCTAAAGAGCTTTTGATCTCTACAAATGTTTCCATTTCTTTTTTGCATTTCTCCAAATTACTTGCTAAAGTATCTGTTTTCATATTAAGATCAGCCACTATCAGGTGCAGGCCTTTATTTTCTGTCAATAAATAGTCTAGTAAAGAGTCTTTGGATTCAGGATATGAGTCCAGGTGGACTGGCACAGAACCGTGAAGCGTGGTAGCAGTAGAGCCTTCGAATTTCTTCTTCCAAACAAATGTTCCAGAGTTTGAATCGCCAGGATTTTTGATAAAATCAAATTCACAGTCGTCACTATTCCCAGACAAGAACACCCTTGCGCTTTCCACGTATTCCTCTTTGGTCTCTTCAGCAAACTCTCGGTAATTCTCAGCAAACTCGTTAGAATATCTTCCTGACCATGTCTCTTGTCCTTCAAAGATTTTAATACGGAACATATCACTTTCGTTCAGCTTCCATATTACTTTCACGTAAATATTGCGATCTCTAATGTTAAATTTAATTAATTGCATGTCACTGTCAAGGCTCATTTTAAACACATTAGTTGTAGTCGTATTGAACTAGTTATTATAATTTCTTGAAGTCTGAGTTAATTTTAGAAGTGTACTTAATCAAAAGGATTTGAAAAAATAATGAAAATATACTCGTAAAAGACGAATTATGAAGCCATGGGTGGTTATTTTAATTACATATTATATGGATGAAATCAAAGGTAGATTCATATTGAAAATTAACAAATAAAATAATAATAAATATAGGTGGAAGGAGAGCTACAGCATAGTATAAATATGTAGAAAGAAAAAGAAGGGTATGTCTGTGTATGTCTATATTAATCCACAGATTAGAAGGGTGTCTAGAGACAGATAGGAAACCTTGGAACTGACAATTCATTAGTAGTAGTTCAGGTATGCATGCGAGTTCGGAAACGGTAGCGCTAGTGGATCAAAAAATTTAAAAAAAAAGGGGAAATGGCGGGGAATTTGAATGTTGACAGCAAATGCTCATAATGGAGTTCATTCTCGAATTGAACAAAGTGAAATTTTTTGCACTCATCGATTATTTTACATAAATACATTTTATCGATCAGCACGAATTAGTAAACCTCGGTCAATTCGAAAACGAACTTACAATTTCTGCAAGCGAAAATTAAAGCATGCTAAAAACAAACAATGTTTCACAGTCTCCCATAACTGAAATATTAATACATGAACAACAGTTAGTTAAGCTAATACAACAAACCGGACTGTTGCAGTGAAACAAACTCTATAAAATAAGAATGTACAAAATACAGTAGACTAAGACTGTATGAAATTGAAAACTTTATTGAAAGGAGATAGATAAAGGGATATTATTATATATTAGGGATATATACAGTTTTTCTTTGCCCAATAGGATATGCCTACAGCAACTATTTAATGTGTGTTGTGTATACTATCGTACAGTCTGATAACTCTGCACTTTGTTCTGATAATACGTGCTGCCATCTAGATCATGTTAACGGCACTAATTCTTTGCGTATGTGTGTGTTGGCAGGAGCTAATGTATAACTAAATAAGTAAGTTCATCGCTAACTGCTTTATTTATTCAAATCATAACACCAATAATAGTTAAGATGCGTTATCGGCACAAATTAACTATTATGGATTTAAACACTGTTGTGTGAAATGACATATTCTTAATTTAAGTACAAGATTACTCGCTACTATCTTCGAGTGCAATTCGTTGATTGCTGTTCCCTTGGAAACTTTATATCAATGTATGTAATACTTTATTGTACATATTTATAAAATTCTTCGTTACAAATATTCTACGTCTCTCCAATAGGTTCAAACTTACTGTCATATACCTCTATGGTTTGAAATTGTGAAGGGTGACGTTTTTGACATTGACGTTGTTGTTATTTGATTCTATTAAATAATGCTCGTATTGAAAATGTTTTAATTGAAGATATTACAAATTGGCGACGATGAACGAACTCACACGACTCAACAGAACACGTGCATCGATACGCGGCCAGCTGACGAAGCTGGAACAACAACTGTCGAAGACACAAGAAAATATTACGGAATATGAAGCTAACATTAGACTCGCAAACTTGGAAAACTACGAAAAGAAATTCGATCAGGTACAGACGGACATCGAAGGTCAAAACGAAGCGGACTTTGAAACCGAAGTCGGACAGAGGTATAGTACACAAGAACAAATTCTACAACTTAAACTAAAACTTCAAGCGTTACGCCCCGCACCAACAGCTACTAACTCCCCGTCAATTATGGTTACGGCAAGAAGCTACGAAGGTGTGCCCGACGTGACACCCGGAAAATCAAATCCACCAAAAATCAATTTACAACCATTTCAAGAAAAAGAAACATTCACAAATTTTGTGAGACGACTACAAATATATTTACAACTGAACAATTACAATGACATGCACACAAAAACATTAATGCTGTTATCCTCTTTGCCACCGGAACTACATCAGAAGGCGTACGATCTCTGCTCGCCTTCCGACCCCCGTGAACTATAATTCGACGTACTGGTTAAAATCTTGGAAGAGTATATAGACCCGAAACCAAGTATCTGGGCGTGCCAACATAAGTTCATATCACGAGTTCAAGCAGTTGACGAATCGATAATGACATACACAGTAGAATTGAAACGTTTGGCACAAGATTGCGAATTTACATGCAACGGCTGTAAGAAATCCATTTGTAATAACTTTTTAACATTAAAAATTATCAGAGGATTACGTGATAACGACATAAAGACAAAAATCTTGGAAAAACAAACAGTCACAGATTTCGAAGAACTAGTTCGTACTGCAACGGCGATTGAGATAGCAAAGTCTGGCAGCGAGTTCATAGCTCAACCACACTCTTCTAAAAGCAACTTTCAAGTAAACACAAGATTTAAGAGTTCGAGGGCTGGCCGTAAACAAACCATAACAATACAAGAATTACGAGGCAAATGTTTTCGCTGCGGAAGCGCTGACCACCGCGCACACGTCTGTAAATGCATCGACGAAGTCTGTCACAAATGCCAGCGGAAAGGACACATTGCACGAGTCTGCTTACAAACAGCAAAAACTAATAACCAAATTGAATCAGAACAATCACCAATGCAGCAAGAACCAAATACTGTAGGTACTATCGATGATGACACTCCCTGGAACACAAATATTATCCGATCCAGCAACTCCGATAAGTACATGATAAATATTTTCATAGATGGTAAGAAATCGGAAATGGAGATAGACACAGGAGCTGCCCTGTCATCAATGTCCGCTAAAGATTTCAGAAATCTTAACACAGGGCGGAAAATATTCAGAACTGATGTCACGATGCGGACGTACACTGGAGAAATAATTAAACCCTTAGGTGTTACGTACGTCACCTGCAAATATGAGTATAAATCTTTTGACGGCAAACTTTATATCATTAAACAAGATGTTGATCCTATATTTGGTCGAGCATGGATACGCTTGATAAAACTAAATTTGGCTAAAATAAACACTATCAAGGAGAACGCTAACACCCACCTAGAAGACCTCTTGCAAGAGTACGCTGCCGTGTTCGATGGCACCTTAGGCTGCATTCCCGATTATAGAGGACACATCTCTTTGAAAGACAACACGACACCTGTGTTTGTTAAGCCAAGGCGTTTACCCTACGCATTAAAACAAAAAGTAGAGGAGGAAATAGAACGGCTCTGTCAACAAGGAGTCATTACGAAAGTAGACAATTCCGAGTGGGGGACACCGGTAGTACCGATTGTGAAACCGAACGGAAGTATTCGGCTCTGCGCCGATTACAAAGTTACCCTCAACAAAATGATCAAGGACGAACAGTACCCTATTCCCATCATTGAAGACATCCTTGTCGAAATGAACGGAGGCGAAGTATTCTGTACCTTAGATATAAGTCAGGCGTATCTACACATGTTAATGGACGAACAGAGTGCCATGATGCAGACGCTAAGCACGCACAAGGGCACGTACAGAGTCAACCGTCTCATGTTTGGCGTTAAAATCGCACCTAACCTATGGCAGAAGTTCATGGACCGGTTGCTACAGGGCATCACTGGAGTCAAATGTTTCTTTGATGACATTATCATTATGCAAAAAAGTATTAAGTATCTAGGACATACAATTGATAAGAACGGTCTACACAAAACCAAAGATAAGGTCAAAGCTATCCTTGACACGAACCGCCCAAACAATATCAATGAACTACGTACATTTTTGGGCATGGCCAATTACTACAACATTCATACCAAATCTGGCTTCTATATCAATCCCACTTAACAATTTACTTAAGAAAAACACAGAGTTCGGCTGGGCACAAAAATGTGAAGAGGCTTTTAATAAGATTAAGGAACAAATTCTCAGTGAACGGGTTTTGGTCCATTTCGACCAAAATAAACCTTTAGTGCTCGCAACAGACGCTTCTTGCAGCGGCCTTGGGGCAGTGCTCTCTCACAGGCTGAAAGATGGATCGGACAGACCCATTGCCTTTGCGTCACGCTCGCTCACCTCCAGCGAAAAGAAATACAGCCAAATTGATAATGAAGCGACATCAATTTTCTGGGGACTAAAAAAGTTTTTTCATTACTGTTACGGTAGAAAGTTTACATTAATCACGGACCACAAACCCCTAACGACGATCTTCAATCCGCATAAAACGCTACCTGCAATGAGCACGATGAGACTTTTTCATTACGCCCACTTCCTTTCCGGCTTTGACTACAATATTGAGTACAGGACATCAACAGAAAACAGTAATGCAGACTATCTATCCAGATTCCCAGTTGACATAGTAGCTACGAACAGTATTGATGTTAATTGTGCGTTCCAGATACAGCAAATTAACAACATATCGATTAATCGACAAAAGATTGCGGACGAAACTGAAAGTGACACAGAATACAATGATTTACTACGAGCTTTGCGGTCAGGCATGAGTGTGACGCGCCACGGGTACAACGATAACGAGCTGACGTTACAGGATGGATGTATCTTGAAAGGTACTCGAGTCATGATCCCAAACGCTTTGAGGCAGGCAGTACTGGAAGTCATACATACTGGTCACCTAGGAATGGTAAAGATTAAACTTCTAGCACGAGGTTTCGTTTATTGGAGAAACATCGACAAAGACATTGAGGATCTAGTAAGAGGGTGCCGTGAATGTAGACTGAGCCAGAAGGAACCGGCACGGGCGCCACTTCACGCCTGGGAGACACCTATGGCCCCATGGCAACGACTCCATATTGACTTTGCGGGGCCTATTCAGGGACAATCGCTGCTCATCATTGTGGATGCATTTTCAAAGTGGATAGACATCATTCCAACTAAGAATACAACCAGCTCTTGGTGTATCGCGAAATTGAAAGAGTTATTCGTAACCTTTGGATTACCGGAAATAGTCGTATCAGATAACGATAGGCAGTTTGTATCGACAGAGTTCGAAACATTTCTTAAAAACAACGGAATAGTACATAAAACATCGGCCCCGTATCACCCGGCTACAAACGGGCAAGCGGAACGGTCCGTCCAGACTGTCAAGAGAGCATTGCAGGCAGTGAGCGCCGAGCCGAGTACCGTTCAGGATAAGCTCATAGGCATAAAGGAGCGTTTGAGAAGGACGCCCAACGCCAGTACAGGCAAGAGCCCATACGAGCTCATGTTTGGGAGAGAGGTGAAGACGTCGCTACATGTGCGATTTAAGTGTACAGCTACTAATCACACAGAGAGAGCAACTCAACACTCTCAGACGAGAACCTTCTCACCAGGCCAAAGAGTTCAGATACGGTGCTATAACAAAAACAGAAAATGGGAATTTGGCACTGTACTACGGGTATTGGGCCACGTCCACTACCTCGTCGAAACCGATGACGGGGAAACCTGCAAGCGGCATATCGACCAGATATTGCAAACAGCAATACAGGGGGATAATTTGTTGAGGGCTTCAGAATTTTAGGGCAGAGACCTGTCATATACCTCTATGGTTCGAGATTGTGAAGGGTGACGTTTTTGACATTGACGTTGTTGTTATTTGATTCTATTAAATAATGCTCGTATTGAAAATGTTTTAATTGAAGAAGACGAGCACTCAGGCCACGTGATGGTAAGTGGAATCTGAGACCTATAGACATTTGGATTCTCAAGATTATAATCCCATGACCTCAAAAATGCGTTGCCAACTCTGAGGACTAAGATGGAATGCCTCTATGCTAGTAATTACACGTTGTCTTATCCCCACACCGGAACACAACAATGTGAACACTCCGTGGTTTAGCCAGGAATTTAAAGTAGTCTGTCCTTTCTCGGGATAAAAAACTATTACCATACCTAATTTCATGAAAGTGTATTTAACGGAGCCATGAAAGATCAAAATGATCTCCATACCAAATTTTATTTAATTTAGTTGTATTTTATAATAGTTAAGATGTTGGGTATCATTTCATCTCAATAAAAGTAGTTAATCGCTATTCCCTCGGAAACTATATAGGTTAAAGAGAGCTAAATTACCGCAACTCGATGATTTATTGTATGCGCCTTTTTTTAAATAATTGATGAATTATAACACTACTCTTGTCTACCAGGAAGCCCTGAGGACCCTTGATAGGGACCTCAGTGATCTGAGGTGACAGACACAGTGCATTCCATGATGACGGTGGCTGCAGTTTCCTCCCCCATCAATACAGCCTCTGCACAGGGGGCGGTATGTAACACCTACCGTGATAAAGTGTTTGTTAGACCTGTTACTTCCCCAGTCAGGAGTCGAAGTTAAGTTCTTTTCAATGGATGATGCAGGATGCAAATTAAATTCGGGGTAGGTATAAATTGTCTCCATTGCAGTTGCATTAAAAATATTTTTACTTAAGTATCTGTTTTTGCGCGGTACTTAATAAGAGTGAAACCCGTTTATCGCAGTTCCCTTAGAAACTTTGCAATATTCTGGAATAAAAGTACTTATCCTTATTCTTTTCTCGGGGTCAGACTTATTTATCCAAAATTCATTACAATATCACGATCATAATAATGAATATCCTAAATTTACCCGCAACTTCGTAAGCTCAGAACACGATCAATGCTATTACATTTCAGATTAAAGTGCCTCTTCTGGGACTGAGCGAAGAACTAAAGAAACGGACCTACGAGTATAACCTAAAAATCTTCCGATAAAACGAGGAACCCACGCAGTAGATCCATGTGTTCATCAAACGGGGCTTGCAATAAAAACATCTCAAAGAAACTCCGATCGATCGCAAACCATTCGCAGTTTTAGGGTTGCAGTCTTGACATTTTAGTCTGCTCGTTTTAGTCGGCCTGTGTGCTCGTTGGCCTTCCCTATGACATAAAAATATATTAAATAAATATATAAATCACGCGTTGCAAATGATACGATCACAAACTTAGAAGGCATTTGCTGCCTAGATATCGTATATCGCTATTCCTTCGAGAACTCATAATTTTCTTGCCCTTATCCCATTTACTTGGGGTCGTCGATAAGTATAAAAATAAATATAAATGATAAGCAGGTACTTTGTATTTATCCAAATCTTTTCAGCGAAGGTTAACAGACAGAGAGACTAACACAAACCACATTATGATATAAAATAATCGTGTAATTACACTCTCTGCGCTGTAGGATGGTGCCTGTGAAAGCCGTATTTCGTAATCGTAATCACTTACGTACTGTACTCACAAGCGATATGTTTAAAAAAATATTGTTTTATTTTATTTTATATTGAATTATTTAAATTATTGAACGTTACATTTCAGAACAAGAAATGGTATTTAAAAATAGGTGATTGTATATTTAAGTTCCTGAACGGCGAATGGCATTATGGCAGAACAAGGAATGGATGGTCGTGGACCTTTTCTCAAAATCTCAAGATCACGTTGAACAAAGGGACATTTTCTAACAATCTGTGATAGATACGACAATTGATACAGTCATCAATGACATATCAATCAGCTGAATCCATCCAGCTGTAGATATTTGGGTAAAAATGTACGGCTTTTGCTTTTATTAAGTAAACTATCACTTTAAAAGACTTCGTACACTTTGTGTCCACACGAGAAGGTAAAAGAGAGATAATTTGCAAAAAAATATTTTTTTGAACTCGTTTTATTGTCGTAATACAAAATAATTACAAAATAATATGTTCAAATTTGTGCACTGATAAAAAAATTACCCTGTATAGAAAACATCCAAGACTGAGGAACAAATATTATTTATATAATATAATATTATATTTTTTATATAAATATAAAAAAAAACAAGTTCTCGTGTGCCGCCAAAAGTAGTGGTACAGTCAGCATCAAAAGGTAGCCAAGCGGATTAACATGCTCAAAATTATCTAGACACGACGTATTGTGTTGACAATAGAGTCGAGTGCAGATTATTTTGAGCTCTTCTGCTGCTGACTGTACTCTAAGAAGTTGCCAAATTTGGCATTAGATAGTTTGCAGTTAAAGATTTTTTTTTGCCAATAAATGTATTTAGAACACTAACTTGTCAGTTTCTTGTACAGCCAACAGATTACATGATTATTGCTGTATACAAGTTCTTAGAAAACTGACAAGTTGTATAGGGATCAAAATATGGACATTAATAAAATATGTATTTTTTATGTTTAAAATATTCAACTTCTCGTCTTTTACAGCAATGGTGGCCGCGGAGACCAATCCGACAATATGTCATTATCATCGTTGTCGTCGTTGGATGACTAGTCTTCGACATCGTCATTATCATCAGAATCGGTGTCGTCTTCGTCAGATGAATCGTCGCTGATGCCATGGTCGTCGTCTAGTCAATTATTGGCATTATCGTCGTCGTCGTCTTCGTCCGACGACAGCGAGCGCTGTCTACGATTCCAACGAATAAGACGACGACGGTCAAGGCCACAAACCCCGCGACGGCAGGTTCTTTAACAATATCGAGTAATATTTTCAATAAATCCCGAAATCCTCAGGGTTGTCAACGCATTTGCAATCTTAGGATTGAAGTCTTGAGAATGATAATGTCTATGGCTCACAGATCCCAATTACCATCAGGTTGCCAGTGTGCTCGATTACCTTCTTTAAGTCTTAAAAAGAAAAACAAAAAAAAACAAAACTACGGAAGTGACAGAAAATGATCCTTTAGCTTGCTTTTAAAAATGGCAACAGACTTAGCACGTCGTACCTCCACAGGCAAAGCATTCCATAACCTTATCGCCTTGATGGTAAAAGAATTTGTGTAAAATTAAACAGAAACAGAATTAATGTCAAGTGAGTAGAGTAAAACAGTAAACAGAATCAAAATCCGGACATCTTTCAATCGGCCATCTTCCCTTCCCTGCCTTCCCGAAGGTTACCGGACATCTAGGATCTTATACATCTTTGTTTGTAAAACTCAATAAATGTCACTGTCTGTTGAAGCCTTAGGCCCACAGACCTACAAAATGTTTGCGCAATCGTATTTTTGTATAATCAGATTGAAATAGGTTCTGCCTCTACACGTTTCGATTGATTGAGTCAATCATCAATCATTATTATCTATGATTTGTTAAAAACTAAAATTGAGTTATTAGGCTCAACGTCACGTAAAAAACAACTACATCGGATATTATGAAAGATGTCTGATGAACGAGCATTTGGCTGCTGCTAATTCAATTCAAAGAAGAAAGAACAAAACGGTAAATTGAGGTCACGACTACAGACTACACAATCACATCACACGTAATGGCACAAACAAAATTCAACTCCGTCAAACTCTTCTAAATTGATTGCATAAACTTCAATCATATATGATAATAATGATCAAAAGATTTAGGGAATCAGTGTGATTGCACAAATAAATTGATCATCTGCGGGGTTTTTTTTATTAATCATTTACGCAATTAATATGAAAGATAAAAGTGATGTTTTCTGACCTAAAAGGCTAAAACCCAGACCAAATAAAAACATATTTCCGGGATGTACCACCCTTAGGTAATAGATGCTATTATATGTCTATTGGTTGGCTGGTTGTTGTTGTTGTAACACTTTGTCTAGAGTAGGAATAAATAGATTTCTAATCTGTGGGTGACATTAGCTGACACTGGCTGACAGGACGGGACAAATATAAATAATATTTTTATATGTTTTAGTTAGAGTTAGGTTACTAAGATTTTACTGTTAATCAGATCTGTAGCTGTGTTTTTTATCCGGCTATATGTTACTAGTTTGTAGAAGTACTTAAAAGTATATTTTATTTCTAAAACATGAAGGAGTTTGGCGAGGTCAGTGTTTCATATTCCCCTTTGTTTATATCAAGTAAAAAATCCTATTCGAAATCGCATTATTGATTTGACTATGAAACTGTCTCCTCGTTTTTCATTCATTTCTTAGCACACGTTATAACCTGCTCCAAATGCGTATATGCAGCTTATTTAAGGAACTAAGTAATGCTCTTGTTGTAAATGGCGATGCGAACATATAATATCCCAAGCAATTGATATTACTGTCTGGCGTCAAGATTTTTAGTGACGGTAGTCTTGCGATTAAAACGTTTTAACCAATCAAATTTATGCCACATAAATAATGACGACATGCTAGCCTAGTTGGTAGTGACCCTGCCTTCGAAGCTAGGGTTCAAATCCCAGTAAGGGCAGATATTTGTGTGATGAGCACGAGTATTTGTTCCTGAGTCTTGGATGTTTTCTATGTTTTTAAGTATATATTTCCATGTCCTGTGATTTAAAATTATTATTATTATTACAAATAAATAAATTTCGCTGGGTGACTTTCTACCAACATTTCTTAACCCCTTGTATGCGGGAGGTGAAAAAATACTAAGTTCTAGTCTCTTCTGATTACGATATAGTCCATAAAATAAAGCTTAAAAAAAATACAAAAAGTTATCCAAATTTTGAGCACGGATCCGTGTCTTCAGCGTACGAGGGGTTAATGTAGAACAACTCTCTTCTCCCACTGTATCAGTAAGCTATCAGTCTTTATTATTGAATTTATTTAGATTAAAATTCATATAGGTCATGTAGCTGAAGAACCAATGGCTGTTGGTGGTACCAATAGTCACCAGGCGCAAAGCTGTTTATTCAGCCATAGTTCATGAACATACGAGGGTCAAACTGAAAGTTTTTAGAAAATCAAAACCTGAGTAAACTACCAAGTTATTAGTTTTATTATATCTTTTCAAAATAGTGTCCATTCATGTCAATACATTGCTGCATCTGATGGAACCACTGAGAAAAGCACTTTCCCCACTCGTCCTTAGGGGTCTCTTCGACAGCCTTTCCTCCTCAAAGTTTTTCTTTTATTTTCGGGAATAAATAAAAATCGCAAGGTGCGAGGTCGGGGCTATACGGCGGGTGACCCAGAAATTCCACGTCTGACGTCGCCAAATAGTCGATCGTTCGCATGGCGGTGTGCGACGAGGTGTTGTCGTGGATTCTACTGCGAGGTCGTTTCTCCCGACAAGTGGCAAACAATTGTTAGTGTACCCGTCTGCAGTAACTGTTTTTCGATCCTCTAAAACAATTGTCGCGTAATGACCCATCCTTCCGAAGAACGAGGCTACCATATTTTTCCGAAGCGTCAACCTCGCTTTACTTAAGTTGGCAACTCCTCGGAAGAAAACACCCACTGAGCAGATTGTCTTTTGGTTTCGGGATCATAACAGTAAATCCAGCTTTCGTCACCCGTAAGTATGTCGAACACAGCATTTGAGTCACCTGTGTTAAATCTTTCAATCATTTCATGGCACCAATCAACACAATGGAGTTTGTGGCCTCCGTCAAATTATGAGGTATCCACCGGGCACAAAGCTTCCTGACCCCTAAATGTTCATGTAGGATTTTGTGCACTTGACTCATACTGATGCCTAAGCTTGTCCGAATCTGCTGATAGGTCACTCTTTTATCAGACTCTATCATACGCCGCACAACACTGACGTTATCTTCAGTTTTCGCCGTAGAAGACCCTCCCTTACGAAAATCATCGGTGAAAGTGCGACCACGTTTAAACTCATTCAACCAGTTGTAAACAGTGGCACGAGATGGGGCTTTATCAGGAAAGGCCAATCGTAGTCTTCTTCTTTTTTATTAAATGGCGGTCCACACAGTGATTTCGCCAATGTCAAGTGAATAGAGTAAATCAGTAAACAGAATAAAGCCATCTTCCCTCCCCGAAGGTTAAATCGTAGTCTATCATAACCAGAGGGCGGAATTTCTCATGGCAAAATTAAAATGTCATAGGGATGGAGCATTTTGCTTTATCAACTTTTTCAGTTATCGATATTGTGTAATCACTAATCTCTTTGTTATTTTAATTTTGCTTTTAGATTAAAAATGTAAATGTCATTCTTTATTCGCTTTTAGTTATTGATTTCAACAATACATGAAGCTTTAAGAATTAATTTGTAAATGTTTTGCTATATTTGTCTAAAACACATGGCACATGTATTAACGGTTAATAACAAATTAAAAAATAAATAAATGTAGATATAGAAATATACAATAATAATGAAAACTACACCTACATTTACCAAAACCTATATTAATCTAAAAGACCGTAATCAGAGGGCATTGTTAATATTAGTAAATTATTTTGCTGAGTGTAATGAATCGATAGGAGGTATAATTCTATTTGGCAAAAGATCTTGTGCTACTTGAACCAGAACTACTAGTCGATAGTCGATAAAATAATACGTTCAATCCCTATGACATTTAAATTTTTGCCATGAGAAATTCCGCCCTCTGATCATAACTTTCTTGTTGACTTAAATGATATCGAAAGTCATAAAAAATCATTGCATGAAAATTTTCTCGCGTTAAATTCATGCTTACGTGACACAGACAATTTTCAATTTGCCGCCAAATCGTGAAACAAATGACAAATGAATAAAATTCATACTCAATAATATTGGCAAAGAGTTCCATTTTCAAAATTCTAACTTATTTTTTAATTATTTTGTTTACAAGTGGCCAGTTCTAAAAACTTTCAGTGTCACCCTCGTAAATATTTTTACTCCAGATTCAAGAACAGGTTTTTGGATTATAAATAATGTCCAATAACTGCCAATGTCCTAGTTAGATAGGTTTACCTTAAATTAATGGTGTGCTGTTTGCTAATTTGGTGGGTGGGGGTAAATGGTAGTATACCTATACTAATATTATAAAGCTGAAGAGTTTGTTTGTTTGTTTGCTTGAACTCGGTAATCTCATGAAGTACTGAACCAATTTAGATGAAATTTGGTATGGAGATAACTAAGGTACCGGGGAAGGACATAGGATACTTTTATCCCGGAAAATTGAACAGTTCCTCAGGGAATAGCGATAAACGAGGCATTTGACATAATATAGACGACATTATCAAATTGTGATTTAATAGTGTCGTCTACATACACAGGGTGTAGCTGAAAACTAATTATATGTGTACGAAGTCGCGGCCGTCTTCTAGTTTCCTATAAAAATAAAAATAAAAAATTAATTGCGATACTATTAATAAAAAATAAAACTATAAATGTAAAAACTATCAATGATAATAAAACCACGAAGGAAATGTGTTTTTTTAATTAACAACAAAAAAAAGAAAATGGAAATTTCGGCTTAATGCCTTTTTAATGCAATTCTCTATAAATTGATTAAATAATTCATCTCAACTTACAGTTGGTGCGCAGACCCACACAGTTGGTGTTATCTTATCTTACAGATGTGCCCCTCGGGATAACTTTCACCCCTTTAGGAGACCTTTGAACCTTTAGGAGATCCTTTAACCTTTAACCACACTAAGCTGTTTGAATGTGTAGGTTTCCTTACAAGATTTTTCCTACACTGTAAGAGCATCAGGTAATATAGGTTGTACTTCAGTTACAAAAACCAATTGTAAAGCTGAGTACGAATCTGAGCGGCTCAGCCTGAGGCATGCTCGCCCTGCGCGGCGAGCTGCTTGCGAGTCAAATTGTTGCACATAAACATGAGCGGGTGAGGCGGCGTGCTTGACGCGAGCCGACATTTCAAAATGGCGTCTGGCACGATGACAGCCGCGGCTGCGTTTATCATAATTCACCGAATTATTAAAAAGAAGAAGAAGAAATCGCTAACGAAATCGGTAGCGGAACGGCTCAGCAACTTTATCAAATTAGTACGCGCCTCACCCACAGACAAGTTAGAACTTGTCGTTCTGCCCGCGGCACGCTCCGATAGACATCCAAATTACGCGAGGCACGCACACCGAGGCGCCTTTGAGCACGGTCAAAAGGCCGACTCTCGACGGCTCACCGCGTGCCGGTCGCCCGCTGCTCGCGCACAGTGCGTAAGCGCGTACGAATTTGATCAAAATGGGTGAGCCGTGCGTGTCTCAACCCAGGCTGTTCTAATTCGTACCAACCTTTACAGGTGACCGTGAGGTTTCAAAGTACCTTACCATCTCAAGTCGACTCCCTAAGCTACTCGGCCACTGACGCTCTTACACAGTCGGTGTTGGTAGTTGGTTAATCCGATTGTGGTTTCATTTACTTACAGTGTTAGATTACATGAAACCCGATTGGTTACTCATGCGACATGGGTAAACGTAGCAGAAGGAGTAAACGTAAGCGGGCCCCGTCACCAAGCAACAGCAGTGGACAAACTCCATCACCACCACAAAAAAGAAGAAAGAGGGAATCTAGAAGAAGGAAGACTAGAAGTGTAAGTGGTACAAGTATTCTCCAATTGAGCTAATTAAATGGGTGCGTTTCATAACTGAACAACATTAGATAAAATTTCATTAAAAAAAAAACAGGATATAATATAAATGTTGAAGCTTGAAATGAATTTTGACTCACTACCTGTTGCGGACAAAGTTGCAGACAAAAGCTATGAGAATATATAATTTATCGTTATATGTTACACTTAGTCTTGAGAATTCAAATATCTATGGGTCTCAGATTCCACTTACCATCAGGTGGCCTGAGTGCTCGTGTGCCTTCTCCTTAACATTAAAAAAAAAAAAAAAATCATTATACTAACTAAATGTTATAGCAAATAATTTGAAAGTGGATTTATATCTTGAGTAGGGAAACTAGGGAATCCAATACCGTGACCACGGGATCCCGCACCTTTTTTGCGGAATTATTACATGAATAAATAAATAGTCTGTAAAAAACCTCTAAAAAGTAAAAAATAATAAGTAGTAGCCCTAAGGGCTGATTGTATGATAAGTAGATAGTTAACTGAACACTGACACTAACTGAACTGACACGTCCGGGAACGCTAAGTAGCTGGGGTATTTTATGTTATTTCATTTACTTGGCGGTCCCCCGCGCCGCCGTGTCAGTTTAGTTAGTGTCAGTGTTCAGTTAACTATCTACTTATCAAACAATCAGCCTAGGGCTACTACTTATTATTTTTTACAGACTATTTAGTCGGGGGTTTTTTAAATTTCTAATTATTATTTTTATTTCACGCTTTTTAAACTTCTCCATCTGAGTGTCTGTTTTTAGCATCGTAGCTCCCTTCTCCCTCTCCTTCTTAGCAAGATCTCATGAAAATTGGTTGGGCCTTTTAAGAGATATCAGCTCTGAAAGTAATTGTCGCCGTTATTTTGGGGGCTTTTTACCCTCTTTTTAGGGAAGCTAAATATCTCAAACGGCCAAAGCAATTTTTATGAAACATGTCCAAGAGCCACCGCTAAAAAACCTGCTTTCATTTAAAAAAACCGCATTCAAATCGGTTCACCCATTTAAGAGCTACGGTGCCACAGACAGACACACACACACACGCACATAATTACACGTCAAACTTATAACACCCCTCTTTTTGCGTCGGGAGTTAAAAATGACACAGACAACATTCTGACTATTTATTTTTTGTACTCGTGATTAAAACAGGGATCAATATCGGTATTAATTAAAATTGAAATATCTTCCTGAATTTGCATTATTTCCTTGATATTTTCGACTGTAAATTAGGTAATACCACTATTCTATTATATAAATTATTTGAAGAGCAAAAATATTTAACAATAAGCGAGATACCGAAATTGAATACCGGTATTTTTGTATGAAAATAATACCGGTATACGATCCCTGGATTAAAATATGTGTATTAAGATTTCATAGAGAATACTGTAACGTCACTCTTTTCATCGTTGAAAAGTCTATGTTACTTCCGAAACAAACGAAATAACTATTTCGATACGCTCTAGACAACCGAAAAAATATTGAAAATAGAATTTCGTATTTAAATAATATGTGCCCTTGTTTAAGGAGACTCGTTACGGTACAAAATTGCCAATGTATGGCGTTTTGGAACGTAGCAGCATCGCGTCATCTGTCAAAAATCTAAACTTAAACTTGCTGCTGTATCCAGGGCATAAAAAAAAACTACGCTTTGTGATTGGCTAGTATTTTTAGCTTGGCACAGTACTGCAACATTACGGACGCCGGTGGTGTGATAACTTTTCTTTTCAAAGCTAAGAAGTTTATGTTTTTTCTGTGGAAATAAAAATCAGACCAAAACTTAAAAAAGTTAAAATCGTTGCTTTAATACAAAAGCGCACAAATCAAAATGAATCTTTGTTGCATTTAAATTCAGAACGCTATTTACTTAAAGTTTTAAATCTAATTGTATTTGTTTTTGATTTGTGGCGCTTTTGTATTAAAGCAGCGAAATATAATTTAAAAAAATGAGTAGAGAAATAACTATTTCAATTATCTTGTGTAAAAGAAGTCGGATAGTAGAACTAGACAATATAGTACTTACGATATTTAGTTTTCTTATATTGGTACTCGTATTAATGATTTAAATTATTAATTTTAATGAACTCGTACAAAAAGTATTGTTCACTATAGTGTCATAATCAAACTTTTTAATCTCGTACCTTACTTAGGCCAGTCAGCAAGCTTCGTGGCCTAAACACGGTACTCGACTAAAAAGCTCTCTATTATAACACGATTGTGAAAAATACTAATACCCTCCGTACAGCCTCATTAACAAGTGGTCTAAGAATTTTCCTAATATGGAGCTCATGACTTTAATATAGCCTCATATCATAAGGCACGATGTGCATTAGAATTCAAGGCAATTTAATTTAAACTATACGACAATGGGAATGAAGTCCATTTTTCTTTGTTAGTTGAGCAAACGTATTTGAACTTTATTTCCTTGCTACTAAATACAAATTCCCATTCACAAAAATCTTCCTGTTTTTAGTATGGGGCCCACCATACTTACGAGGATAGAATTTTGATGGAAAATTATTTTGTTTTCAGTTACTTACAGTTAAATAAGTCTTAAATTTATATTTTGTGTTGTGCGAATCCTGTACCGGAACGGAATGTATTCAATGTTAGTTCAATACTTTATAACTAGGGATTCCCCCACGTCACGGACCTTCGCGCGCAGTAAATTATCAAAGAAGGGCAATACCCAAGTAAGACTCAAATGACCCAATGGTCATTTGAGTCTTACTTGTGATGTGAAACCATACAATGATTTTTGTTATAAAAGTTCTCTAAACTGGTTAAACGAGCGTGACTTGTATTATTATTAAAAAATAGTGTCAATTTGCTTTATACATACGAGGGGTGATTGGAAAGATCGCCGCCTAAGTATGAAATCAAATCCAAAGTTATTTTTCAATATTTTTATTTCTCCACGAAGTCCCCATTGAGGTTTTTGCTCTTGTTCCATCTGGATTCCAAAGTCAATACACCACTTTTGAAGAAACTTTCCTAGAGGTCTTCAAAATAGGTGTCCAACAATTTCTTACCGCCCATGTGTTTTTTAAGTTTCGAAATAGGTGGTATTCTGACGGTGCCATATCGGGCAAATAAGGCGGGTGGGGCAATTATTCAAACCCACAGTTGTGAATTTCTGCTTCGATTTTAGTGACGTGTGCGCACGTGCATTGTCCTGATGAAAGAGAACTTTATTTGTCCACAATCCAGGTCTTTTTACTTTCAGTTCCTTCATGTCTTCCGATTCAAATTTCGCGAGATGAAAACTGAATATTGACAGTTCCAAATGGCGCAGATATTTTTTAAATATTTTTTTAATGGTCAAGCCGCGAATTTTCCCATCAGGCCTCGTAGTTTAAAAGCTCGAGTGATTGTCGAATCATTTTTAGCCAGTACTTGTATTATAAGACAAAATATGCTGATTTTTATGCCTCTAAAATCAATAATTAACTAGCGGCTTCGCCCCGCTGCAAATTTCTGACTTTCCCGGAAATTAATCGTTTTTTTCTCGCCGTAAAAAGCATCCTTGGACTTCAACGAACATTTAAAAAAAGAATTGGTAAAAGGCGTTGTTGAGTTATGCGCTTACCAACACATTTTGCGATTCATTTTTATATTATAGATTTTGTATGTTCAATTGTCAATACAAATCTAAAAGATGAATAAATATTGTATTATATCGGTCCATAAAAGTTCTTTCATTGGGTATTTACAATTGATAATAAGTTATAACTGTACGGAAAAAATGTAGTAATACTTTCTTTTTATTTACCTATGTACCTAAATCTCGCAAATCCTGCGGGATCCGCGGGGTTGATGACCTTAATCCCGCAGACTTGCGAGATCGCAATTTCGAAACGGAATTGGATTTGCTACTTGATATAATCAAGAGTAATGAAAACCACTTAGTACAGAATTTCCATAGAAAGTGACCCGTTTTCATTTTCCTGAGTGTATTTTGTTGTGATATGTTAGTTCTATTATTTATCTGAATTAAATTGCAGAATTTAATCCTGATTTGGACTATTTAAGTCTTGATTACATTACATGTGACATGCATTCTTTTCGGGTCACTAGTAGAGTGACTAGATCGAAACATTACCACATCGCAAAATGACCACATCGCACAGTGCATCATTTAACCGAAACTACCGCTCGAAATTCAAATAGACGACAAATCGAATGGAATCATTGTAAATATGTTTTAAAATGTATTTAATTTTAATATAATATAATTAGAAACGTTTTAGTTTTTTTTTACATAGAAATTACCAAGATTTTGAAATAAAAATACAATATAACATAGAAATTTGTATTTTATTTAATACATGTAAGTTAAAATAAATAATAATAAGTAAATAATAACAAGTAATTATAAAATATAAAATAAAATACAAAAAAACAACAGCAATACAGTAAACTTATAAGGATTCATACAAGAAATAATTATTAATAAACAATACTTAATATAAAAGCATAAAATACAAACAATTATTTAAACTACTATAAAAAATAAAAAGAGCACACAATTTACATTTTACTCATTGTCACTGTCAGAATCCGAAAATTCCACGTCGTCTTCGAGATGAAAACCTTCAAACGCGGGATCACTTGGTTCAGGGCTTTTTAAATAATTCAAAACTTCCTGTGACAACTTTTCCCGCGTTTTTGTACTTTTTCGAAGAGATGAAATTTTAGGATCTGATGTCAAAAGAAGCAAATTCAGTAAATCGGTATTTGTATTAATCCGCGAGGACTTGCGCGTGTGATGCTCGCGTATCTTCCTGATTTCTTTGTGGCGCGCTTCTAATGCTTCTTCTGACATTTGCCCTATCGGAAGTATACACGTAGATATTATGTCAACACCGTGAACCAGTATCTTATGTACTGTCACTGGCATGTAATACCATGAATACAGTTCCAGGTACAATGATTTGGTTTGGCTCACCAAATGACCAAATTTCTCAATATCGACATGATAGCCACATCCTATGACATTGAGAATACCTGCCATTTTTTTTATCAAATTCACGTTAATACCTGTTATTTCAGCAGATATTTCCGCGTTTCTGAAAAACCGCCTAGCAGTATTACCGTCATTCGTTGAACCAAACCCAGGTTTCGGTTTGTCAACAATAAGTCCAAGTTTTTCTTTAAATGATGCTTGGATTTGTTTTTTTCTTTCGTCTACTATCTTTTTATTATCGCCACCTCTCACTTGCCATGACATGATTGGTAGGCGATACGAAATATGTAGTAGACATTCAAAAGAACGAATCCATGCATGCAGTGGTGAAATGCCAAATCTATATGATTCGACATTTGCAATTTTCTCCAGAGACTTGTTCATCTCTGAAGGTTTTGCACCACATACGAAACACTTGGACGTACTGTTGGCTTCTGACACAATATTACAAATACTCCCATCGACCATTGTAAAATGTAAATCATGGCTTATACTTAATTCTAAATCAAAAATACACACTTTAGATGGAACTAAATCAGAAATTAACCGTTCTTATCTTTCCGACTCTTCTTTTACTATATTAGCGTTTTCTTTTACAAAGGCAAACTTTATGGGTCTACAAAATCGCGTGGATCCCGGGCGTGGATTTTGCCAAATAACAGTTCCATCTAAAGTGTGCTTTAGCTGAAGGGGAACTAAACCAACAGACAATAAATATTCATCGGTATTCGACGAATCTGTAAATCTTTGCTTATACAAACTATGCCCCGAGCTACCGTCAAAACCCCACTTGTAAATCATAGTCAATTCTTTGTAAGAGACTACTCGCAATACCTCTTCTTGACATTCCACAATCCTAGCAACTGTATGATCCAACAAAGCCTGCAGTTGTACTTCGGCATGAGTTTCAGTGACCTCTATAAACTCATGTGATGGATAACACAGTTGCTTAGCTTGCTTCAAATTATGAAGGGTGGGGAATGTATCTTTATGTAAACTATTTACGGTAGCTCGAAGCAGTTTATACTTGCTTTCTGACAGTTCTAAATCTAAATACAGAGATAAAGCCTGTTCGGAAGTTAATATTTTCGACTGCAATCCATCACCTGCAGTATTGGCAGCGACAGCTTGCGCTGGTGTTAAAGGGATTTTTTTCACCTCGGAGGCTGCAGCAGAATATCCCTCCGCTGCTCGTAACGCAATCGAATGTGCCAATGAAAGTTCCGAAATGGAATGGCTCTCCACCAAGCACTGCACCTTTTTTCTCTTCGTTGACACAGCACACTCATCAAAAACTTTGGGTTTTCTACCACGAGAACTCGGTCCAG
Organism: Acleris holmiana; assembly: GCA_949316455.1. Classification (NCBI taxonomy): domain Eukaryota; kingdom Metazoa; phylum Arthropoda; class Insecta; order Lepidoptera; family Tortricidae; genus Acleris; species Acleris holmiana. The sequence goes on from OX438778.1 coordinate 6,052,514, forward strand.
GTGTAGGTTCATCTATCGAGATATCTCTCAAAGTAGGTGGCAACTGAAATGTTTCACTCAACCACATGATATTATATTTTAAAAATGTTTCCATATTTTGCCCGGCTTTGCTCCATTTTTTGGATGCGACCATGCAAAATATTTTTATTTTCTCTTCAACAAGTAGCTTGTCCTGATCGGAAGAGTTGTCCAAGTCGTAAGATTTAAGAATAGCTTCTCGAACACCACTCATTTTGCACCCTTTAGGGCTTTCGCGCCACGCATAAAAACAATCGGCGTTAGTGATGCTGCGACGTCCATCTGAAAAAAAAATCTCCATGTATGTTCCGAACCGAAAATTGACACTTAAGATACATAATTAGAATCTGTAAGGTTAGACCTATCACCCAAAAAAGTTTTATTGAGTTTGCAACTACAGATTTTTTTTTCTACTCTTTTAATTACAACAAACATGAAAAAAATAGATAAAAAAAACGACAAACTTTAAAGTCGTATTATGTGTAAACTAAAGTAGATTACTTCAAAGAAAAAATATGTTTAAATAGTACATACCTTGAGTAGAAAGTTCCATAGTTTCCACAAACACAAATTAACAATATACCGAATTATATATGTTTTAACTGCAAGGGCAAAAATGCAAATGAATACCCTGTTAACTAATTGCGACATTTTATATTTTTGACCTAGGTGATTAAGTACACATTAATTATATTTCAGAAAAATACCCACGTGTTAATGACCCCTAATTAGTCCTAAATATGTTTCCATTAACCCCTAATTGATTTGTTTACCTTGCCTTTTTTGAATTTCGAGCGGTAGTTTCGGTTAAATGATGCACTGTGCATCGCTTGTAGCCAACATCTCAAAATGACTGAGTCGTAAAATGACCACATCGCTTGTAGCCTACTTCTCAAAACTTCCGAGTCGCAAAATGACCACATCGCTTGTAGCCCACATCTCAAAATGACTGAGCCGCAAAATGACCACTTTGCTTTTTTCATTTTATGCCTGTCTTAGCAAAGTCGACGCAGCCCCGCGTGGCGGGGCTGCTATTCTTGGGAAATTTGCCCTTCGGGCATTTGAAGTTACCTAACGAACCTAACCTACCTAGTAACGCAAACGAAGTGGTCATTTTGCGACTCAGACATTTTGAGAAGTAGGCTACAAGCGATGTGGTCATTTTGCGACTCGGACGTTTTGAGAAGTAGGCTACAAGCGATGTGGTCATTTTACGACTCAGACATTTTGAGATGTGAGCTACAAGCGATGGGGTCATTTTGCGAGTCGGTAATTTTGCGACCGAGTCTTCTTTTCCATTTGTTAGTCCTTTACCTCAAAAGCAAAAATTTCTTGTAGCGATTCACCGATTCGCATTTCACCTCGATCGTGTATTTTATTTTCGCTTTGTGTCAAACTCGTATTTTTTTTTGTTCGCTAATAGCTTTAGTCGCATTTTACCTCGATTGCTTATTTTACTGTTTCATTTGGTTTCGATCGTTAATTTTATTATTAGCAAATATTTTAAATCACAGTATACCTCAATCGCATATTTTGTAATAGCATATCGCTGCGATCGCTTAATATCATAGTTCGCCAATCTACTTTAATTACCTCGATCATAAAATCTAATTGTTTTATTTAGTCAAAGTCTTCGCGCGCTTATTACGGCGCGGCGCGGCGGTCCCGCTGCAGGAGACGGTGGCGTCGCGGTAAGAACACGATGATGATAATATTTCAATGAATTTGATAGCATTTAAGACATGAGACTACAGGTACAAAACACGTTCATAAAAAAAATTATACAGAAATTTAGTGCGAACATCAATTAACGCGTCAAATTAAATAGAGTCCAAACAAACATCGATCGCGACGATATGCGTCTAGGGTAAAATACTACACGAAAAATGAAATACTACAAAATAATTATTCTAATGTAAAAAGCCACGCGAAAAATTGCTTTAAGTAAAAGAGTCTATTGAAGTTTTGTTCATCCGAGGTGAAATGCGATTCGGTGAATCGCTACAAGGAATTTATGCTTTTGAGGTAAAGGACTAACAAATGTTCTTTTCTTATAAATATAAGCATTTGGTTTTTTTTTTGAAAGGTAGGTAACATATTATATTACCTTTGTATCCTCAGATGAAAAAAGATGAACCTGAACCTCCTGGTCAGGCCTTACAAGAAGAGAAAGAAGCAAGTGTCATGGAACAGATGGAGGGTGAGCTGCAGTGCAGCATCTGCTCGGAGCTGTTCATCCAAGCCACCATGCTCAACTGCTCGCACACCTTCTGCAAGTACTGCATCAATGTGTGGAAGCGAAACAAAGCACAGTGTCCTTTGTGCCGGTAAGATATGTTTTCTATAGCCTTCTTAAACTTATACAAAAACCCTCGGTTGATTTAACAATTTTCTGCCTAATTTCCCTTTGCCTCAGAACAGTGTTCACATTGTTGTGTTCCGGTGTGGGGATAAGACAACCGGTGAAATTACTAGCATAGAGGCATTCCATCTTAGTCCTCAGGGTTGGCAACGCATTTGAGTTCTTAAGATGTTAGTCTTGAGAATTCACATGTCTATGGGTCTCATTATGGCATATTATGGAATTGTTTATCCTCAATTAACGTATGGGGTAATATTCTGGGGTAATTCAGTAAATGTACAATCCACATTCATACTGCAAAAGAAATGCCTTCGAATTATTTACAAGCTTCGAAATATAGAATCATTAAGGACTGTTTTTAAAACTAACAAAATACTTACTCTGACATGTATTTATATTCTAGAAATTTGTTTATTTGTAAGAGAAAATAATGACTACTTTATAAAAAAAGTGACCTTAAGCATAACCTAAGATCTCAATACAAAAATAATTTATCAAGTAACTGTTCTTCTAGCTATATACTTAAAAAAAACACTTATGTTACTGGAATCAGAATATTTAATCATTTGCCAGAATATATTAAGCAATTATACGGAATGGATTTAAAAGAAAAATTAAGGAATGGTTACTTAGCAAAAGTTTTTATGATTTGAATGAATATTTCTCTTAACTTTGTATAACTATCTTGAAATGATTATATTGTACGTCCGAAATGGATAAACTGTTGGGACTATAGTAATGCATGACATCTTATTATAACATAATGTACACAGTTTTGACAATAAATGATTATCTTATCTAAATGATTATCTTATCTTATCTCAGATTCCACTTACCATCAGGTGGCCTAAGAGCTCACGTGCCTTCTCCTTAAAAAAAAAAAAAAAGTTACGTATAATTAACCATTTTGTCTAATTTCAATGTCACTTGTCATAATTTTAATTCAGTCTGATAAAATAATTAGTTGATTACATCAGGGATCGTATACCGGTATTATTTTCATACCGTAAAATGCTGCAACTTTACACGGATTTTGACGTTTTTTCCTTATATCTGTGAAACTATTTGTCTTATGTGGTTTAATGAGTATTAGTCGGAAAACAGACCCTATGCCTCGCCAAATTAGACTCAAATATCAGTAGGTAATCATACAATATTTCCTAGTTATAAGCATTTAAAGTGGCAGGCAAAGTTTTAGGCCTAAGACGTAACTTTGCCTAGACGGTTATCTCGATAAATAACGTTTTGCTATTTATAATAATATTTAATTGTGTACATGAGACATTGTGCTTGTCCCTGGCAGTCAAATTATTGCTATAAGCTTTATGTTTTTTTTTTCACAGGCAATAGGCAATGTTGTACCAGGTTCCACGAACTTTCCATACAAAAATATCGGCAACTGTAGGGTTGTGCCAAAAAAAGATTGTTATTTTTATTTAAATGTATTTTTTTTTGTTAAAAAATAATCATCACAGCGTAGGAACACAACTGAAAGCTTTGGTATTAAAGAAACATGAGTCTTAAAAAACTTAATTTTTGGTACCTACTAAAAGTACGCCCAGGTATGGATATTTAAATATCTCGACTCCGATGCACTTAAGAGTATTACATTAAAATATGTTTATTTTGACTAATTCTATAATAATTTACCACTTTTACGGTTAGTACCTTGACATTGTATGACTTTTACAAATGACAACACTTACCCAAACCAGTCTTGAGTCAATTTGACTCGAAAATCGATTTGCAAGATTTGACTTAACTAGCATTGCAAGTTATTAAAAAGCTAGTACCTAATAAATTAACTCACTTAAGCAATTTAGGCACACCTATTTTTACTCTTATCTGTTCATTTATAAAACCCAGCTAGTGACAGCCCTAGACCCAGGCAAAATTGTGTCACTCAAGTTTCCAGAACACTGCCCAATATTGCCTACTACGTTATTATAATGAAATCGTGTCCTATTCTTGAAAATATTAGACTTACGGAAAATAGACAATATTTACTTACCCTGGGACGCACCTACTTCTCGAAAATCACGTTCCTTATACTTAAAATTTTAAAAGTTGCGAGACACTAAAAATATGCAGCCACTCCCTCCAACTTATGATGCACAACTGGCGTCGCAACAATGGAGTTACCAACGTAAAAAAATTAAAAATGTGTTGCCAGAATAATGAAAATTACTACCAAATGGTAAAAAACAAGAAAAAACTGAGCAAATGCGAAATATCGTAATTTAAACGAAATAGGCAAAATTGAGCTTAAACGGCAAAATTGCAGCATTTTACGGTACATAAATACCGGTATTCAATTTCGGTATCTCGCTTATTGTTAAATATTTTAGCTCTTCAAATAATTTATATAATAGAATAGTGGTATTACCTAATTTACAGTCGAAAATATCAAGGAAATAATGCAAATTCAGGAAGATATTTCAATTTTAATTAATACCGGTATTCATCGGTTAGGCGATGGGCTTGCAACCTGTCACTAATACACTGGTAAACATCTTAGCCTGTCTCAGCGCAAAATGTGGTTACAGAATTACCAACAAGTCTTTTTGGAGTTGTAGGTTTTTTGTAGCTCTGCCTATCCCACTCTGGGAATGAAGGCTTGATGGTATGTATGCACTCGTAAGTATAAAATCATATACAACAGATCTTACCCAACCGGCAGGTTCTGTAGGTATATTATCTTTAAATATTCTGAAAACATTATGAAATCGATAAAAGATGTTTGTCTTACTTATGAGTTTTCGGATAAACGAAACAGTTAGGAGTCCTAACAGACGTCCTGCTCGTTGCCTCATGACTGAGGGTCGTGACAGCAATCAGTAGTGGCTCTCCAAACGGCGCTATCTTTGGCCCCTTGCATAGACCTCTGCAAATTGGTTTGGTTTGGCAGACCTCTTTCACTGCGTCGGTCCATCGAGTAGGTGATCTACCACGGCTCCTTTTTCCTTCCAACTGCCCTACAACCATGAGCTTCCCACAATCATTGGGCTTACGTCTGGCCACATGACCGAAATACTGGAGGACTCGTTGGCTTCAGACGCGCGAGAGCAGCTTCTACTTCGTGAAGAAGGATATCTGGTTCTCTTTCAGTGTACTCCAGCCGTTCCTCTACAGGATCGTTATTTTCGCTGTAAAGCTGTTGGCAATACTGTCGCTACAGCTCAAGAACGAGATCTTTATCCAGTAGGAGTGTTCCTTTCCGGTCCTCAACCGCCCAGTTCCTCGGTTTTAAATCTCTCGCCAAAAGTTTAACCTTTGCGAACATATCCTTTGTATGAGCATAATTTGCAGACTTCTCAATCTCAACGCACACAGCATTGATTGAGGCATTCCTGTCTCGCCTGCATAGTCTTTGGACCGTGCCGTGCAACTCTTGGTACCGTAATCTTTTGCACTCCGAACCCCGCCCACTTTCCTTTAGGTGTTTCCTTTCTGCAACTAAAGACCATGTTTCTGCGCTCATCCAATCCGCCCTCGGACTTTCTTTCCTGCCTTTGTCGACTACTTCCTTTGCAGTCTTCAGGGCTATAGATTTCAATTTCTCCCACGAGGCGTGAGCTGACTCAAATGGGTCCAGCTTGAGTTCTTTAAGGCGAGGCTCCTGGAATTCTTTAAATTCTACCTCTGCTTGGGGGGGAAGATTAATGGGCTTCTTACATGTCTTCAGTTTGGGAGCCTTTAGGCGGATTGTGACAGATGCTGCCAACAGCTGATGGTCGCTCCCACAATCAGCACCTGGACGTGTTTTGGTCATGGTCACTGTAGATCTCCATCTTTTGCCAACCATAATGAAATCGATTTGGTTCCTATGTTTCCCGTTTGGCGATATCCATGTATAAAGTCTTCGTGGATGTTGCTGGAACCAAGTATTCATCACATTCAAGTTGTTCTCGGCACAGAAGTCCAGAAGCATTCGTCCTCTGTCGTTGCGATTTCCCAGACCAAATTTTCCCATAATCCCTCTAAGATGAGACCACCCGATGATGTCTGTCCGATCTTAGCGTTGAGGTTTCCCAATAACAATGTGACTTCTTTGGTTAGAATATCCTGATATACTTCTGCGAGCTGGTTATAAAAGTTAGTTATATCTTCCTCTGACGAGCTAGACGTGGGTGCATATACCTGGATCGCTGACGGTGTCATATCCAACCATAACATCTGCTAGGCGTTTGGACATCAGAAATCCCACTCCCGAAAAGCTTTTATCGGTATCTCCCGCATTTATAAGTGTCATTCCTAAAGCTGTTTTTGAGTGACCACTTTCCTTAAGATGCGTTTCGCTCAGACCTAACACCTCTATTCCATATCGGGCCATCTCATTCGGAACTATCTCGATTTTTCCCGCTATGTTAAGGCCGCGCACATTCCATGTGCCTATATTGAGAGCCTGGTTCTTCTCAATAATAACAGCTTGCCTGCTGTCCCTTAACGTAATATTTGGAGCAGTAGTCCACTTTCTGCAAGTAGCCTGCTGCCTGACTGTCTTGGAGCCGTTTCTTGAGTTACTCATCATGCTGTTTTCCTGGGATGGTAGTTACGGTAGTGTCCCATTCCTTTCCGCACCAATGTTTTAGAGGGTATTTAGTCCTCGAGGCTTTTGCAAACCTGGTCCTGATGATAAGAGGGTCAGGTTTTTGCTGCCGCCTGATACTCGGCGTTGTTGTTCGTTTAGCACCACCCGGAGGATACGTGCAGGGAAGTTTAAGGTGGTTCCTGCGGACCTTGTGTCATTTTATTATATGATGATAAAAATAACGGTACGAGATTTTCATATACAAAAAAAAAATCAAAAATCAAAAGTACCTATTCTTGTTTTGGTAAGTGTTTCTACGGAGATAAGGTTCAATTTACAATGCAGGTGATTGTGCTATTAAAAACGCGTCTTCTCTCAGGTAAATTTTATTGAGACTGGTTAGTATATATAATCATATTTATAAGTATGTACGTATAGGAAGAACGGTGGCCGATGATGCGACATACCGCCCACCAAAACAATAGGTTTTAAAGAACAAAAAAAATACGATTACTTACGGCTAATGTTAAGCATCTTAGGTCTACTAGGTACTCGTATCAATCTGCCCACCACCGGTACCACATAGCACTATTCTCGATTGACAAATTATTATTAAGTACATAATATCTTAAAGTAGCAATAAGCTAATACAAACGTATGCTAAATAAAACCTCACTTGTAAGGGCTATGCGATTAGCGCGTATCTAAAACTGCATCTACCTGCCTGATATGAATAATATTATTTTAACTTGAGGGGTAGACAACATCATACAACAAAACAATACTGTTTAATTCACGTTATTACATCGCTTATTGTTTGGTTACGGGTTGAACTCAAATGGACTGTATGGTTAATAAGTAAATATGCAAAGGAACCAAATTAATAAAAATAAACGACGCAATTAAGTTATCTTTGACACCTTATTATATAACAATATATGTATTTTTTAGTTATTAAAAAAAAGCGTACATTACGAATAGTAAATACCTAAGTACTTATAAGAAAACCACAACCATTTTTTTTTTTTTATTAATCAAAGTGTCTTAACAACCTGATTTAGGTCACTTAGAACACCAAATAAAACCTTAACATAGACAATTTAACAAATAAGTTAACAGTTACTCGAAACCTTAATTAGGTTTAACTATGATTTTACGTGCCGTGGTGCTATGGTGCCGTGTGGTGCCGCTCGAGAATAGCACCACCCCCTCTCTTCCCGTGGGTGTCGTAGGAAGCGACTAAGGGATAAACCAGAGGATGGGCAGCAGCGTCCTCTGCGGACTACATGGTATGACTGCGGTCGCCAACCCGCCTGCCAAGCGTGGCGACTACGGCATTTTTCCCCCCAAACGGTTCTAGATCAAAAAAAAAAAAAAACATGAATGTACAACAACAGCCCAGACCCCTAGTCCCCGGCGGCCCCGCTATTCCTGGCTCCGGTAGCGGCCATGGTAACGGCGGGGCAGGGGGTGCTTTAGGTAATCTCCGGCAGAGACCCGGCTACCAGAAACGACGACCTTTGGCCCTGGCAACATACAACTGCCGAACATTGCGGACCGACGAAAAGTTGCTGGAACTGGAGGAGGAATTGAGCAGGTTACGATGGGGAATCATAGGGTTGTCAGAAGTCCGTAGAGAGGGGGAGGACATGACAACCCTGGAGTCCGGTAACTTGCTCTATTTCCGGGAGGGCGACCACCAGTCCCAGGGAGGTATCGGGTTTATCGTCCACAAGTCCCTCGTGAACAACGTGGTGAAGATCGAGAGCGTGTCGAGCAGAGTAGCGTGCCTTGTGCTCAGAATGACCCAACGATATTCGTTGAAGGTCATACAGGTATATGCTCCGACCTCAACGCACTCCGACGATGAGGTGGAGGCTATGTATGAGGATGTTTCCAGAGCCATGCATAGCTCCAAAACTCACTTCACGGTTGTTATGGGGGACTTCAACGCAAAGCTGGGCAAACGAGACGGTGAAGAGCAGAGAGTGGGGAATTTTGGAGTGGGGCATAGGAATCACCGGGGCCACCTACTGGCCAGTTTTATGGAGAAGGAGGGACTCTATATGATGAACTCCTTCTTCAGAAAACGTGAGCATAGGAAGTGGACCTGGATGAGCCCTGATGGTGTAACGAGGAATGAGATAGACTTTATCATGTCGACGAAAAAGCACATATTCAATGATGTCTCCGTGATCAGTGCGGTTAAAACCGGGAGTGATCACCGTATGGTGCGAGGCTCATTGAATATCCAGTTCAAGCTTGAAAGGTCTAGACTGATAAAGTCTACGCTCCGCCCGGCACCCGCTCAGCTCCAAAACCCCGAAAGCTTTCAGCTCGAACTTCAAAACCGTTTCGAGTGCCTAGGTAGCGACGTGGACGATTACAACGACGGGTTTGTGGAAGCTGTCCAAACGGTCGGGTCTAAGTTTTTTAAGATCCGCCGTACAAAGATCAAGAAGCTCTCGGAATCCACCCTTAGGCTCATGGAGGTGAGGCGCGAGATGATTCTGCAGTCCTCTGGTGACGCTTGTCGCTATCGGCAAGTCAACAGACAGATCTCGAAGTCTCTGAAGCGTGATGTACGCCGATTCAATACTAAAAGTATTGAAAAGGCTATTGAGCGTAACAGGGGCTCTAAGGTGTTTGCCAGGGATCTGTCTGTTGGCCAAAGCCAATTGATGAAGCTGAAGACCGACGACGGCAGAGTCATTTCATCCAAACCTGAGCTATTGGCGGAGGTTGAGAAGTTTTATGGACAGCTGTACACGACAAACCGAACACCCGTCGAAAATCTAGCTAAAGATCCGAGGGCTAGATTAACCCGACACTATACCGAAGATCTCCCCGACGTCAGCCTATACGAGATTAGTATGGCCCTCAAACAGCTTAAGAATGGCAAAGCCCCAGGTGAGGATGGAATTACAGCTGAACTCCTGAAGGCGGGTGGTAAACCCATCCTTAGGGGTCTCCAGACGCTGTTCAGTTCCGTTCTCCACGAAGGGAGAACGCCGAAAGCATGGAACAGAGGTGTGGTGGTTCTCTTCTTCAAGAAAGGTGATAAAACCTTGCTGAAGAATTATAGACCCATCTCACTTCTGAGCCATGTTTACAAGTTGTTTTCGAGGGTCATCACAAATCGTCTCGCGCGCAGGTTTGACGATTTCCAGCCTCCTGAACAAGCCGGTTTCCGAAAAGGCTATAGTACCGTAGACCACATACATGCGTTGCGGCAGGTTATACAGAAGACCGAAGAGTATAACCTCCCCCTTTGCCTTGCATTTGTGGACTACGAGAAAGCCTTCGATTCGATCGAGACCTGGGCTGTGCTGCAGTCTCTCCAGCGGTGCCAAGTTGACTACCGATATATCGAAGTGTTGAAGTGTCTGTACGAAAACGCCACTATGTCCGTCCGACTACAGGACCAGAGCACGAAGCCTATTCCTCTGCAGCGGGGAGTCAGACAAGGAGATGTGATCTCTCCGAAGCTGTTCACCGCTGCATTGGAAGATGCTTTTAAGGTTCTGGACTGGAAAGGACGAGGCATTAACATCAATGGCGAGTACATCACTCACCTTCGATTTGCTGACGATATCGTAGTCATGGCTGAGACCATGGAGGAACTCAGTGCAATGCTCGCTGACCTCAGTAGCGTTTCCGACCAAGTTGGCCTGAGAATGAACATGGACAAGACGAAAGTCATGTCCAATGTCCATGTCGCGACAACTCCCGTGATGGTCGGAGGCTCTGCGCTTGAAGTTGTTGACGACTATGTTTACCTGGGACAAACGGTCCAGTTAGGTAAGTCCAACTTTGAGAAAGAGGTCACTCGTCGAATCCGACTCGGCTGGGCAGCGTTCGGGAAGCTTCGCAGCATCTTTTCGTCCAAATTACCGCAGTGTTTGAAGTCAAAAGTCTTTGACCAGTGTGTGTTGCCAGTGATGACTTACGGATCTGAGACGTGGGCGCTAACAATGGGCCTTATAAGGAAGCTCAAAGTCACTCAGAGGGCTATGGAGAGAGCTATGCTCGGGGTTTCTCTGCGTGATAGAATCAGAAATGATGATATCCGCAGTAGAACTAAGGTTACCGACATAGCCCGAAGAATAGCTAAACTTAAGTGGCAGTGGGCGGGGCACATTGCTCGCAGGACTGATGACCGATGGAGTCAGAAGGTTCTTGAGTGGCGTCCACGGACCGGGAGACGAGCTGTAGGTAGGCCTCCAACAAGATGGAGCGACGACCTTGTAAAAATCGCGGGAACGCAGTGGATGCGAAAAGCACAGGACCGGTCTGAATGGAGAGCCTTGGGGGAGGCCTATGTCCAGCAGTGGACGTCTTTCGGCTGATATGATGATATGATGATGATTTTACGTGAGATTATTAACTACATATACTTATAATTAGCGGCACTAGCTCGTCAGCTGTTTACATGGTTACATAGTGTATACATTTGTTTTATACAATGTTATTAACCGACTCAATCGCAAACAAGAGTAATGGTTTGTAGAAACGTTAAAGTAAAACGTGTATTACTTGGTATTAGCAGGTTGTAAAAACAAAACAAATGAATTTGACCGCCCACCATAGCGTATTAATTAAATAACTTCACACATCTGGGTTTTTAGGTAACAATATTAATTTTGACAGCGGCCTCTTTAAGACATTGTCGCCCTTGCATCGCACTGACACCACACGTACCAATTTGTCTGCGCCTGGATGCAGTTCTGCGATTATTCCCAGCAGCCATTTTGCAGGCGGTAGTTCTTCCTCCTTGATAATCACCATATCTCCAACACTGGGCGACGGGACAATATCATGCCATTTACGTCTTTGTTGCAGTGTATTGAGATACTCGGACTTCCATTTTCTCCAAAAATCTTGCATTTGGGTTTGAATAAGTTGCCAACGAGTTAGCAAATGTATTTTATTTTTATTTGGGATATCATAGTCTTTATCCGGGATACTGATCAAGGGTTCTCCGATGAGAAAATGACCCGGCGTAAGGGCTTCCAGAGTATTTACAGTATCATCCAATTGACACATTGGGCGAGAATTGAGACATGCTTCGACTTGTGCCAGTAATGTTGCCATTTCTTCATAGGTTAATTTAGTAGTCCCATTGATTCTCGTAATGTGACGCTTCGCTGACCGAACTCCAGCCTCCCATAATCCACCAAAGTTCGGCGACCTTGGAGGGATAAGGTGCCAAGTTGTGCCATCATTAGCTAGTAGCGCAGCAATTTCAGAAGTTACGTTCCTTGTACCCCTTGTGAACATCTCCCTTAACTCCTTATCAGCTCCAATGAAGTTGGTCCCGTTGTCACTCCATATTTGTGCGCAATGGCCTCGTCGGGCCACAAACCTCCTGAAAGCTGCTATAAATGCGTGAGCCGTGAGATCAGTTACAGCCTCAAGATGGATTGCCCGTGTGCACATACAGACGAATAAGCATATGTACCCCTTACTGGACTTGTGACCACGACCTTTTGAGGTTCTTAAGTAAACAGGACCGGCGTAGTCGACACCGCTGTGGTAAAAGGCACGCTGCTTTGTGACTCTTGAGGTGGGCAACTGGCCCATTAGTTGTTGTTTGGTCTTAGCTTCATTTTTTAAACAGACTATACAATTTCTCATGAACTTTCGAACAGCTGACTTGAGTCCAATTATCCAGAACTTGCTTCGAATATAAGTTATAGTCTGCGGTATAGTTCCATGCAAGGTTCGTGTGTGAGCTTCGGATATTATTAACTTGGCGATATGCTGTTTGCCAGGGATAATTATAGGATGCTTCTCAGTTTCAAGTAAGTCTGCTTTATTTAGCCGTCCTCCTACTCTCAAAATATCGTACTCATCTAAGTACGGCATTAGACTAATTATCGAGCTTTTACGTTTAACTCTGCCACCTTTCTTGAGATCTTCAATTTCTTGACCGAATACTTGGCTTTGATAATGTTTTATACATAGTCTTTCTATATCTTGAAGCTCGGATAAAGTCAAAAACCTTCCTTTTTGTCATGACGATTAATAAATCTTTTGCAGTGAGCCAGTATTCTTTTCATTTTCGGCAATGACGAAAATCTTTCCCATATTGGCGTTTCTTCAATAATGGTATGGAAGCACTTCTTAGCTTCTAAATCTGTTCGTGGAACTGTAGCAATCTTATTAAAGTTAGCATCCTTTATTTTCAGCCACTCTGGTCCAGTCCACCAAAGGTCGTTGTCAGCTAACTCGCTTGCTTTAATCCCTCTAGAGGCAAGATCCGCCGGGTTGTCAGCAGATTGAACGTGTCTCCACCTGGTGTTATCAATCTGCTGGATAATTTCGGATACACGATTGCCGACAAACACTTGCCATCTATTTGGTTGAGACTGCAGCCAAGAGAGAACGACCGTTGAATCTGTCCAAGCGTAAATTCCATCCATTGGTACATTCAATAAGTGGGAGAGCTCACGTAATAGGTTTGCCAGTAAAACAGCGGCACAAAGTTCCAATCTGGGTATAGTAAGCTGTTTTAAAGGTGCTACCCTTGTTTTCGATGCTAGAATTGTTATATGGACTTCATCGTCTTCATTCACCACTCTTACATAAACTACAGCGGCATAAGCTACCATAGAAGCATCTGCAAAACCATGAAGTTGAACTTCCTTGCAGCGAGATGTAGTCTGGATCCAGCGCGGTATTTGCACTCTTTGTAAATCATGAAGTTCATCTCTGTAAGTCATCCACTCACTAACAAGTTCAGGAGACAACTCGTCGTCCCAGCCGAGACTGCATAACCATAATTTTTGTATCATAATCTTGGCCGAAATTACAACAGGTGAAAGCCATCCAAACGGATCAAAAAGGCTTGCAATATCCGATAAAATTACTCTTTTTGCTATAGGTTTCCTACTTGGTGGTAAATTAACTGATACCTTGAACATGTCATCTATTCTGTCCCAGGTAAGTCCAAGTATTTTAATAATCTTATCTAGTTTAATTTCCCTTTTATCTTTTTCAGGTTCTGGAGTCACCGTGTCGCCTTGCAAGGCCCTCAGCAACTCGTCAGAGTTACTAGACCACTTCTGCATTTGGAAACCACCTGCCTTCAACAGATTATTAATTTCTTCACATATAATCTTTATTTCAGTGAGGTCTTCGTGGCCTGTCATGAGATCATCCATGTAAAATGAATTTCTTACCACAGCTGCTCCACAGGGATAGGCTTGCTCTTCATCATCAGCCAAGCGTTGCAACGTCCTTACTGCAAGGTAAGGTGAAGCTGCAGTCCCAAATGTTACAGTGAGTAGTTGGTAACTTGCTATATCTTCTGATTTGTTGTCACGCCATACAATTCGCTGAAGATCTGTGTGATTGTCAGTCATTTTTATTTGACGGTACATTTTAATGATATCGCCAATGACACATATTTTGTGGGACCTCCAACGAATTATAAGACTTCTTAGATCTGCCTGTAAAGTGGGTCCTATCATCATATTGTTATTTAAAGAGTACCCATTTGAGCCCTTAGCTGATGCGTCGAATACGACGCGCACCTTCGAGGTATCCTTATCTTCTCGGATAACCGCATGATGAGCAAGGTATACAGAATTTAACTCATCTTCCTTTTCCGCCTTCTTCATGTGACCTAGTTGTAGATATTCGTGAATAACTCTTGTGTATTCCTTTTCTAGGTTTTTATTCTTTTCAAACTTTCTTTCCAATTGTTTCAGTCTATTTACCGCTTGCTGCTTAGTGTCGCCACACTGTTTTACAACTTCTTCACTGCTGCCCCTTAGCGGTAAATGCACCACATAACGTCCGTTTTTACGTGTGGTTGTGTTTAGATATATTTCCTCGCATTTTTCTTCCTCTTGTGTCCACACTTTTGGCTTTGTGTATACTTCTGATTCCACTTCCCAAAACTTCTTCAAGAAGTTGTTATCTTCTTCTACCTGACGTGTAATGTGAAGACTTGTGATGTGCTGTGAAATATTAATTGAAGGATTAATATCACCTGACAATATCCAACCCAGATGTGTGAATTGAGCAACTACGTTGCCCGGCCCTCTCAAGAAACCTGAGTCTATGATTTGCCCAAACACGTCAGCACCAAGCAGAATATCGATTCTGCCAGGCATGTTAAACGTGGGATCAGCTAAATTCAATTTGTTGAGTTGAGGCCAATTACCTCTGACTTCTTTAGCTGGTAGCCTACGAGTTAAGGATTTCAATACATAGGCGTTTACATTAACAGTAAAATCTATATCATACCTTGAATGGGACTTCAACGCAAAGCTGGGCAAACGAGACGGTGAAGAGCAGAGAGTGGGGAATTTTGGAGTGGGGCATAGGAATCACCGGGGCCACCTACTGGCCAGTTTTATGGAGAAGGAGGGACTCTATATGATGAACTCCTTCTTCAGAAAACGTGAGCATAGGAAGTGGACCTGGATGAGCCCTGATGGTGTAACGAGGAATGAGATAGACTTTATCATGTCGACGAAAAAGCACATATTCAATGATGTCTCCGTGATCAGTGCGGTTAAAACCGGGAGTGATCACCGTATGGTGCGAGGCTCATTGAATATCCAGTTCAAGCTTGAAAGGTCTAGACTGATAAAGTCTACGCTCCGCCCGGCACCCGCTCAGCTCCAAAACCCCGAAAGCTTTCAGCTCGAACTTCAAAACCGTTTCGAGTGCCTAGGTAGCGACGTGGACGATTACAACGACGGGTTTGTGGAAGCTGTCCAAACGGTCGGGTCTAAGTTTTTTAAGATCCGCCGTACAAAGATCAAGAAGCTCTCGGAATCCACCCTTAGGCTCATGGAGGTGAGGCGCGAGATGATTCTGCAGTCCTCTGGTGACGCTTGTCGCTATCGGCAAGTCAACAGACAGATCTCGAAGTCTCTGAAGCGTGATGTACGCCGATTCAATACTAAAAGTATTGAAAAGGCTATTGAGCGTAACAGGGGCTCTAAGGTGTTTGCCAGGGATCTGTCTGTTGGCCAAAGCCAATTGATGAAGCTGAAGACCGACGACGGCAGAGTCATTTCATCCAAACCTGAGCTATTGGCGGAGGTTGAGAAGTTTTATGGACAGCTGTACACGACAAACCGAACACCCGTCGAAAATCTAGCTAAAGATCCGAGGGCTAGATTAACCCGACACTATACCGAAGATCTCCCCGACGTCAGCCTATACGAGATTAGTATGGCCCTCAAACAGCTTAAGAATGGCAAAGCCCCAGGTGAGGATGGAATTAGAGCTGAACTCCTGAAGGCGGGTGGTAAACCCATCCTTAGGGGTCTCCAGACGCTGTTCAGTTCCGTTCTCCACGAAGGGAGAACGCCGAAAGCATGGAACAGAGGTGTGGTGGTTCTCTTCTTCAAGAAAGGTGATAAAACCTTGCTGAAGAATTATAGACCCATCTCACTTCTGAGCCATGTTTACAAGTTGTTTTCGAGGGTCATCACAAATCGTCTCGCGCGCAGGTTTGACGATTTCCAGCCTCCTGAACAAGCCGGTTTCCGAAAAGGCTATAGTACCGTAGACCACATACATGCGTTGCGGCAGGTTATACAGAAGACCGAAGAGTATAACCTCCCCCTTTGCCTTGCATTTGTGGACTACGAGAAAGCCTTCGATTCGATCGAGACCTGGGCTGTGCTGCAGTCTCTCCAGCGGTGCCAAGTTGACTACCGATATATCGAAGTGTTGAAGTGTCTGTACGAAAACGCCACTATGTCCGTCCGACTACAGGACCAGAGCACGAAGCCTATTCCTCTGCAGCGGGGAGTCAGACAAGGAGATGTGATCTCTCCGAAGCTGTTCACCGCTGCATTGGAAGATGCTTTTAAGGTTCTGGACTGGAAAGGACGAGGCATTAACATCAATGGCGAGTACATCACTCACCTTCGATTTGCTGACGATATCGTAGTCATGGCTGAGACCATGGAGGAACTCAGTGCAATGCTCGCTGACCTCAGTAGCGTTTCCGACCAAGTTGGCCTGAGAATGAACATGGACAAGACGAAAGTCATGTCCAATGTCCATGTCGCGACAACTCCCGTGATGGTCGGAGGCTCTGCGCTTGAAGTTGTTGACGACTATGTTTACCTGGGACAAACGGTCCAGTTAGGTAAGTCCAACTTTGAGAAAGAGGTCACTCGTCGAATCCGACTCGGCTGGGCAGCGTTCGGGAAGCTTCGCAGCATCTTTTCGTCCAAATTACCGCAGTGTTTGAAGTCAAAAGTCTTTGACCAGTGTGTGTTGCCAGTGATGACTTACGGATCTGAGACGTGGGCGCTAACAATGGGCCTTATAAGGAAGCTCAAAGTCACTCAGAGGGCTATGGAGAGAGCTATGCTCGGGGTTTCTCTGCGTGATAGAATCAGAAATGATGATATCCGCAGTAGAACTAAGGTTACCGACATAGCCCGAAGAATAGCTAAACTTAAGTGGCAGTGGGCGGGGCACATTGCTCGCAGGACTGATGACCGATGGAGTCAGAAGGTTCTTGAGTGGCGTCCACGGACCGGGAGACGAGCTGTAGGTAGGCCTCCAACAAGATGGAGCGACGACCTTGTAAAAATCGCGGGAACGCAGTGGATGCGAAAAGCACAGGACCGGTCTGAATGGAGAGCCTTGGGGGAGGCCTATGTCCAGCAGTGGACGTCTTTCGGCTGATATGATGATATGATGATGATTTTACGTGAGATTATTAACTACATATACTTATAATTAGCGGCACTAGCTCGTCAGCTGTTTACATGGTTACATAGTGTATACATTTGTTTTATACAATGTTATTAACCGACTCAATCGCAAACAAGAGTAATGGTTTGTAGAAACGTTAAAGTAAAACGTGTATTACTTGGTATTAGCAGGTTGTAAAAACAAAACAAATGAATTTGACCGCCCACCATAGCGTATTAATTAAATAACTTCACACATCTGGGTTTTTAGGTAACAATATTAATTTTGACAGCGGCCTCTTTAAGACATTGTCGCCCTTGCATCGCACTGACACCACACGTACCAATTTGTCTGCGCCTGGATGCAGTTCTGCGATTATTCCCAGCAGCCATTTTGCAGGCGGTAGTTCTTCCTCCTTGATAATCACCATATCTCCAACACTGGGCGACGGGACAATATCATGCCATTTACGTCTTTGTTGCAGTGTATTGAGATACTCGGACTTCCATTTTCTCCAAAAATCTTGCATTTGGGTTTGAATAAGTTGCCAACGAGTTAGCAAATGTATTTTATTTTTATTTGGGATATCATAGTCTTTATCCGGGATACTGATCAAGGGTTCTCCGATGAGAAAATGACCCGGCGTAAGGGCTTCCAGAGTATTTACAGTATCATCCAATTGACACATTGGGCGAGAATTGAGACATGCTTCGACTTGTGCCAGTAATGTTGCCATTTCTTCATAGGTTAATTTAGTAGTCCCATTGATTCTCGTAATGTGACGCTTCGCTGACCGAACTCCAGCCTCCCATAATCCACCAAAGTTCGGCGACCTTGGAGGGATAAGGTGCCAAGTTGTGCCATCATTAGCTAGTAGCGCAGCAATTTCAGAAGTTACGTTCCTTGTACCCCTTGTGAACATCTCCCTTAACTCCTTATCAGCTCCAATGAAGTTGGTCCCGTTGTCACTCCATATTTGTGCGCAATGGCCTCGTCGGGCCACAAACCTCCTGAAAGCTGCTATAAATGCGTGAGCCGTGAGATCAGTTACAGCCTCAAGATGGATTGCCCGTGTGCACATACAGACGAATAAGCATATGTACCCCTTACTGGACTTGTGACCACGACCTTTTGAGGTTCTTAAGTAAACAGGACCGGCGTAGTCGACACCGCTGTGGTAAAAGGCACGCTGCTTTGTGACTCTTGAGGTGGGCAACTGGCCCATTAGTTGTTGTTTGGTCTTAGCTTCATTTTTTAAACAGACTATACAATTTCTCATGAACTTTCGAACAGCTGACTTGAGTCCAATTATCCAGAACTTGCTTCGAATATAAGTTATAGTCTGCGGTATAGTTCCATGCAAGGTTCGTGTGTGAGCTTCGGATATTATTAACTTGGCGATATGCTGTTTGCCAGGGATAATTATAGGATGCTTCTCAGTTTCAAGTAAGTCTGCTTTATTTAGCCGTCCTCCTACTCTCAAAATATCGTACTCATCTAAGTACGGCATTAGACTAATTATCGAGCTTTTACGTTTAACTCTGCCACCTTTCTTGAGATCTTCAATTTCTTGACCGAATACTTGGCTTTGATAATGTTTTATACATAGTCTTTCTATATCTTGAAGCTCGGATAAAGTCAAAAACCTTCCTTTTTGTCATGACGATTAATAAATCTTTTGCAGTGAGCCAGTATTCTTTTCATTTTCGGCAATGACGAAAATCTTTCCCATATTGGCGTTTCTTCAATAATGGTATGGAAGCACTTCTTAGCTTCTAAATCTGTTCGTGGAACTGTAGCAATCTTATTAAAGTTAGCATCCTTTATTTTCAGCCACTCTGGTCCAGTCCACCAAAGGTCGTTGTCAGCTAACTCGCTTGCTTTAATCCCTCTAGAGGCAAGATCCGCCGGGTTGTCAGCAGATTGAACGTGTCTCCACCTGGTGTTATCAATCTGCTGGATAATTTCGGATACACGATTGCCGACAAACACTTGCCATCTATTTGGTTGAGACTGCAGCCAAGAGAGAACGACCGTTGAATCTGTCCAAGCGTAAATTCCATCCATTGGTACATTCAATAAGTGGGAGAGCTCACGTAATAGGTTTGCCAGTAAAACAGCGGCACAAAGTTCCAATCTGGGTATAGTAAGCTGTTTTAAAGGTGCTACCCTTGTTTTCGATGCTAGAATTGTTATATGGACTTCATCGTCTTCATTCACCACTCTTACATAAACTACAGCGGCATAAGCTACCATAGAAGCATCTGCAAAACCATGAAGTTGAACTTCCTTGCAGCGAGATGTAGTCTGGATCCAGCGCGGTATTTGCACTCTTTGTAAATCATGAAGTTCATCTCTGTAAGTCATCCACTCACTAACAAGTTCAGGAGACAACTCGTCGTCCCAGCCGAGACTGCATAACCATAATTTTTGTATCATAATCTTGGCCGAAATTACAACAGGTGAAAGCCATCCAAACGGATCAAAAAGGCTTGCAATATCCGATAAAATTACTCTTTTTGCTATAGGTTTCCTACTTGGTGGTAAATTAACTGATACCTTGAACATGTCATCTATTCTGTCCCAGGTAAGTCCAAGTATTTTAATAATCTTATCTAGTTTAATTTCCCTTTTATCTTTTTCAGGTTCTGGAGTCACCGTGTCGCCTTGCAAGGCCCTCAGCAACTCGTCAGAGTTACTAGACCACTTCTGCATTTGGAAACCACCTGCCTTCAACAGATTATTAATTTCTTCACATATAATCTTTATTTCAGTGAGGTCTTCGTGGCCTGTCATGAGATCATCCATGTAAAATGAATTTCTTACCACAGCTGCTCCACAGGGATAGGCTTGCTCTTCATCATCAGCCAAGCGTTGCAACGTCCTTACTGCAAGGTAAGGTGAAGCTGCAGTCCCAAATGTTACAGTGAGTAGTTGGTAACTTGCTATATCTTCTGATTTGTTGTCACGCCATACAATTCGCTGAAGATCTGTGTGATTGTCAGTCATTTTTATTTGACGGTACATTTTAATGATATCGCCAATGACACATATTTTGTGGGACCTCCAACGAATTATAAGACTTCTTAGATCTGCCTGTAAAGTGGGTCCTATCATCATATTGTTATTTAAAGAGTACCCATTTGAGCCCTTAGCTGATGCGTCGAATACGACGCGCACCTTCGAGGTATCCTTATCTTCTCGGATAACCGCATGATGAGCAAGGTATACAGAATTTAACTCATCTTCCTTTTCCGCCTTCTTCATGTGACCTAGTTGTAGATATTCGTGAATAACTCTTGTGTATTCCTTTTCTAGGTTTTTATTCTTTTCAAACTTTCTTTCCAATTGTTTCAGTCTATTTACCGCTTGCTGCTTAGTGTCGCCACACTGTTTTACAACTTCTTCACTGCTGCCCCTTAGCGGTAAATGCACCACATAACGTCCGTTTTTACGTGTGGTTGTGTTTAGATATATTTCCTCGCATTTTTCTTCCTCTTGTGTCCACACTTTTGGCTTTGTGTATACTTCTGATTCCACTTCCCAAAACTTCTTCAAGAAGTTGTTATCTTCTTCTACCTGACGTGTAATGTGAAGACTTGTGATGTGCTGTGAAATATTAATTGAAGGATTAATATCACCTGACAATATCCAACCCAGATGTGTGAATTGAGCAACTACGTTGCCCGGCCCTCTCAAGAAACCTGAGTCTATGATTTGCCCAAACACGTCAGCACCAAGCAGAATATCGATTCTGCCAGGCATGTTAAACGTGGGATCAGCTAAATTCAATTTGTTGAGTTGAGGCCAATTACCTCTGACTTCTTTAGCTGGTAGCCTACGAGTTAAGGATTTCAATACATAGGCGTTTACATTAACAGTAAAATCTATATCATACCTTGAATGAATTCGTAATCCTACCATGTGTTTGATGTGCAGTTGATTGTCCTCACCAACTCCAGAGACTACTCCGCTGACCTCCGTCCTCTTCAATCCTAGCACCTCGACCGCCCGTGCGGTCACGAAGGAAGCCTCTGAGCCCTGGTCAATGAGGGCACGGAGAACGTGCGCCTGCCCCGACGCTGCCAAAACGTTCACCAGTGCTGTCGCCAGCAAGATATCTTGACCAGGACTTGTTACACTGGACGCGTGTGCTGCTACCATAGCTTGTTTGTCTTCTTGATTGTTGTTAGTTGTTCTTTCTTTTGTGTGCGTTTCTTCACCTGCTTGTTTGTGATCGCGATGTAATAATGAGTGATGTTTTCTTTTACAAATGTGACATTTTGTTTTTTGCCTACAGTTGTACACACTATGATTTGGTACAAGGCAATTAAAACATAAATTATTCTTTTTCACGAAACTGTATCTGTCTTCGATGGGCTGTTTTGAAAACTGCTTGCAATGGCTAATATAGTGGCCTTCTTTACATAATACACATTTTAGTTCACTTTCTGAGGTAACATGGAATGCTCTTACCGGTTTATGACCTTTGCTGCTCGGTTCTACCATTTCCAAGGTACGAAACCTGGTTTCCAAAAATGACTTTAATTTGTCAAAGCTTGGTAAGTCATCTGCGTCGTCGCTGCTAATTACTTCTTCCCACTGTTTATGCGTATTTGTGTCTAACCTTGACACTATCACAAAGTTTATAATTGCATCCCACTGCGACGTCGGCAATCCTAGATTCTTTAACGCACTCATACATTCAACTGAAGTATCCAATAATTGTTTTAAGGCTACAGCTGATTCCTGAGAAATTGACTTTTGCCCAAAAAACTTCTTGAAAACACAATTAGCAATGTACTTCTTATTAGCGTAGCGTTTTTTCAATACTGACCAAGCTTCTACATAATTATCTCCAGTTATTGAAAATTGGCGTAATAATATTTCGGCATCCCCGGCTAAACAGCTCTTTAAATAGTGCAATTTCTGTACACTTTCTAAGCATTCATTTTTATGTACTAATGCCATAAACAAGTCATGAAATGATTGCCATTCAGTATAATTGCCGTTAAATGTTGGGAGCGAAATCCGCGGCAACTTAACGTCACTATTTAATTGATTCGGCTTATTACTTTCTATAGACTCACATTTTCCAGGTACCAGTGTCCCTAAAACGGTTTTCATATCACCCTTGTACAAATAATACGTTTCTTCAAATTCACTAAATACATCATCGGTGAAATAGTTTATAATTTGCCGTTCTTCTTGATTAATTGACACTACTAATTCTTCGTGCAGGCTTTTAAACTTTTTCCAGTAGGTTTCCAACGTTTCCAATCTTCCCTTTACGTAATCAGTAGTAATTCTTTCCTTTGGTGACTTCTTATAGTTCATATACGCTTTCTTGACGTGATTTAACGTATCTTCTTGAATAATTAAACGATTCTCAATTGTCTCCATGATGTATTAATACTCGTAACAAAGGCTGTGTTTTTTTTTTCTTCTTATTAATATACTCGATCACGTAAGCTTAACTTCTAGAAGATTCGACGGCGAATATTATCTTTACGTGTAGGGTAAGCGCGATTACGCACTAAACACCAAGAATCTCCCGTTACAATGAACGCCCCTATTTAACGCTGCATAACAAGTCAGTCCACACGATTAATAGTTAATTCGATATAATATTTCACTTATACGCGAATCCCAATTTCAATTAAATAATCTTAAGTCCAAAATGTTTATGTTGCTACTTTACGTCGAATGTCACTGTTCACTTATGTCCCATTGTTCAGCACTATATTCACCTTTTAGTCCGATTTGATATGTTTTCACTCAAATTACATCAACTACATTGAACAAAATAATTAAATTTAAATAAGTCACTGTCAATTATCCTGGGTCGTAGGACCATGTTTCTACGGAGATAATGTTCAATTTACAATGCAGGTGATTGTGCTATTAAAAACGCGTCTTCTCTCAGGTAAAGTTTATTGAGACTGGTTAGTATATATAATCATATCTATAAGTATGTACGTATAGGAAGAACGGTGGCCGATGATGCGACAGTAAGCAAAGCATCAAAATAATGTAGGGATATTTTTGATTATTGGACACTTGAACAGTTTAATGTGTATGTCTTATTATTAGAAAACCAATATGTATTAATATTATTATTTTTCAGATCACATATAACATCGCAGTGTAAAAACATCACACTAGACTCGTTAATCGACAAAATGGTACAGAATTCAGAGGAGAAGAAACAACTTAGATCAACAGCACTCCGAGATAGAGAAGGTATGCTCCTTGAATGCAATTAACTAAGTCGATTGAAGATGAAACATTGTTATATCTGAAATTGGCTTAATTTACTCCCAGTTACTGCTACATCATATGCAATATCTTTGAGATTTCTATTTTTGGGAAACCATGGAAATCGATTGTCTTCCGTAAGTTTTATGTAATAATTTTCAAGTCCATTATAATTTAGAAAATAAGGTTTTAACATTTGTGAATCAATAGACATAAGTATTTTTTGTTGAAAATAAGCTCTACAGGGTAGTTCTTCAGTAACAAGTTTAGCTTTCCCTAAAGTGAAAGAGAATTAGTTTTACTACCCAACTGTGGATCAAAGTTGTCTGAAAATAAAGATATTGTAGCATTTTATTACAAATGGAATTCGTGCTTAGGGGCTTGTGACTTTTTAAGTGAGGACACTCACATTGAAACAAACTGAATAGGAGCGATACGACCCGATCGGAAGGGAGTCGCTGCGTTCCCATTGGTCAGTGAGACCGGGGTCATTCGTGAATACATTCACATGGGGTTGCGGCGCTACAATATTTTTTATTTTCTACATCCATACAGTCGTAATTCATAAATTATTTAATAGGTAACTTGTATTTTTTCACAGAATTGGAGGCGAAAGTTACACAGAATCCAGAACCAGATATAGCCAATAGGTATGTACCTATATAGAATTTTATTTAAATCAAAACTTTTAATTCATTTATATTTTGTTAATACTCTTATTATAATTATTTAATGGAAATTAAATCTGGTAACATATTTAACAATTAACTATATTTGACAACAGTGTCGGGTACTCGGGCGAGCAATCTGGGCGAGATGACAGCATACAGAGCAACGATAGCACCAGTGATGGCCCGTACCTGTGGCCGTTCTATTTTGACATAGTTTCCCAGGATTCAGACGACAGTTTTCCATATATTTCCCACAGCGACGGTGAAAATGAAGGCTATATCGGCGGTAGTAGTGGCGGGTTCCATTATTTAAACGACCTAACCAATGGGGACGAGAACCGTAGCGAAGATAGTAATGAAGACAATAACCACAGCGAACATAGCAATGAAAACTACTATCAAAACAATGAAAGCAATCAGGTGGATAACCAGGGCGAAGATAGCAATGGAAACTATGACCAAAGCAATGATGGTAATCCGGAGGACAATCAGACCGAACATAGTAGTGGAAATTCCGCCCAAAGCAATTACAGCAATGGGAATGACCATCAAAGTGAACATAGCAATGATAGCAATGAGGATGACCACCAGAGTGAACATAGCAATGACAACTATGATCAAAGCTATGATAGCAATGAGGATGGCCACCAGAGCGAACATAGCAATGACAATTATGAGCAAAGCAATGATAACAATGAGGATGACCACCAGAGCCAACATAGCAATGACACCTATGATCAAAGCTATGATACCAACGAGGATGACAACCAGAGCGAACATAGCAATGAAAATTCCACCCAAAGCAATTACATCAATGAGGAAGACAACCAGAGCGAACATAGCAATGAAAACGACAGCCAAAGCGAACATAGCAATGGAGATTACGACCAAAGCAATGATATTAATGAGGAGGACAACCAGGAATGCGACGAATACGAGAACCATAGCGAAGTTACTAATGAAGATGACAATCACGGAGATGATAGTAATGAAGACGATAACCACAGCGACGGTTACCAGTACGACCACAGCGATGACGACGATTATTACTAGTATACAAGGGTTAGGGTGAATCCGTGGTATTGTACGTATAACGTTTTATTTAATGTTAATTAATATGAAATAGCGAGTTGCCTGATAACGGATTTTACAGTGGCAAAATAATTATTACATTTATATCGTACAATCAATGCCATAAATAAGTTGAAGTTCCTTGTCGCTTTAGTGTCATGTTTGAACTGTCACACTAAAGGATTCCCCTAATATACGCTGACACTGAGTGTATATCTTTGCCTCCCACTTACTCAGATGGCATGTGTGCTCGGTTGCGCCAATGGACGTAAAATTAAGGGGTGGGGATGTCGTGAATCATAAACTGTCGTGTGTTGACGACACAGGACAGTACACGCACTGGCCGGTGCAAGACGCCGCGGGTTGGCCAATTTTATAGCAAAAGAAATTACGCACCGTCAGCGTATTTTATGTCCAGCGAGAGGGATCCTTTGTGGGAGGGCATTTCCTACCGACCGACCTACATGCAGATTCAATCCTCTCCTGTTAGTTTGCACTTGATACTGCAGTTTTGTTTGAGATACGGCGATTTGTCTTAGCAGAGCAGCATTGTAGACCTGCCTTAAATTAATTTAGGTCTCCAATTGAACAATGGTTTTGGGGGTGGCCATGCCCCCTAGCCCTTCTGGAGCCGCCACTGGTATAGTGTGGTATCCTGTCGCAAGTCCATTGTTTCGTTTCCAAACCGTTTAATTTGTCCGAAAATTCAGAAGATAAGAGATATTTTTCTTCAAAAAAAAAACTTGAATGCCACGGTGGGATAATTTTGCAGGAGTGCCCCAGAAACGAACGACGTCAAATGCCGCAACCGCGTCGATAGAAAATGTATGGAGCGTACTGAGTGCTCGCCGGTCCCAGCACGATAATCCGATGAAGTGATTTGCCGGCTTTGGCCTTCAATAGGCTAAACCATCTCAGATAAAATTACATTTCTAACTTATGAAAATTCGGAAAAACGAAACGGTACATATACCAGTTCTACATTATTGTAACCGTAACTTAAGGTAGTAAGGGCGTTCACACTGCCGATTTCCAACACAGGTGCGCAGCGATAACGCGACGTGAACTCCATCCTAAATGTTCGTTGCACACACGCGGCGAATAAGGTGCGCACGTTGCTGAAACACGCTCGCAAATTGCCAGTGTGAAATCGATCTTAACATGAGAAATAAATCACTATATTATTTTTAAAATGGTTCTGATACAAAAAAGTTTTTCTATTAATACATAATGAGAATAAACAGTTTTTTTTTAAATGGTGACCCCCATTAATTCTCTCATACAACCCTCAATAAGTTAGCTTGTGCATATTCTAATGTAAATAAAAAAGTCGCCATCTTTTCCATTAAGTTGACTCAAGAAGCTTATATATAACACTGGAGATGGAGACTGGAGGCGAACAACGCCATGAAGCCAAGAAAAGTGACCTTGAATGACGTCTTTATGTTTTTTGTCCCTTCCTAAAGAAAGGGACATACAAACAAGGGAAAAAACATATAGACGTCATTCAAGGTCACTTCTTGGCTTCAAGGCGTTGTTCGTCGTGCAATCATCAGTGTCATTACATTATATAAGCTTCTTGAGTTGACTACATGAAAGTTAAAGTTTTTAACCTTTTCAACAGTATGTCAAATAAAAAAAACGTCACTCACACACCAATAAGAGCACAGAACTATATCGATATAGTTCTGTGAATGAGAGTTTAAATCAAAGCAACATCAACAATAAGTCAAGCATGAGTTAACCTTGCCTCAGATACTGAGGTATATTTAGCGCTGTCAACCATGAGAGAAATAACTGTCGGTGTTGAACCAGTAGTTCGGATATATCCGTCAATGGCGTTGAAAAGATTAAATTATTCCATATACACTAAAAATTTGCATTCATTTGTACAACAAAAAATCACTTTTTGATTACTTACAAGACATAGTTTATTAATAAACACAATAATAGTAATAAGGGTGCCACTGTACATCCAGCCAATGCTTGGTGCAGCTTTAAAAGGATGCAGCTAAGGTAACAACACCATGTTCAACACTTAGCTGACATGCACCAATCATGGACGGAAGCTTTTAATTCAAAGATCATAGGGTTATAAATTGATTGTTGCATCTAAATGAATAACTCTTATCTGCTTTATATAAGAGTCAGAGTCGAATATTGGTCCTTTGTCGAATACTGGTGTTGTTACCTTAAATCAAACATAAATGTACTCATCATGTGCTGTACAGTCATATGGGTTTTTTTTTACCAATTATCACTTGCCAAACATTTTGTCACATAGTTTGTTTGGGAAGTGACATTGGATTCGCCAAAAAAGTAGACTCCTGACTGCACCTTTGATAGGAGTAATCTGCTCTTGTCAGATTTATAAAACAATTTATCAAAAGACTAAAAAATTAAATACGATGGTATTGTTATTATTGTTCTCTTTATTGCACTCAATAAATTATTTTCCTCATTTTTTTTTTTTAGCAAATGAGTTATACTTTTTTCAGTTAGTTATACATGCAGCATTGCAAAAGATTGTATGTATGTATGTAAACACTGTATTGAACTAAAAACAGAAATTCAAATACATCATTCACAGAAAAGGAATGTACCAGTCTCCTCTTCCAGTTAACCTTAGGGTGATTGTAGTGGCTACAATTAGACATGAGTACAAAACAAAGTTTACAGAAAGTGTATGAACTAAATTTAAGACCTAAAATAATGCATAATGAATGATTGAATGAATAATGATTGTTGAAGGGATAAAATAATAAAATGTAATGTAAGAGGAGTGTTTTATTTGGTTGAGTTTGGTTAACTCAAGATTATTATTTAATGGGTTATAGCACTTCATATTTAAAAAACATTATTACACCTTACCAAACTATTACAGAAATTACAGAGGGTGGAAAGTTTACCTTTACCTCACCCTAAAATAATGAACATAGGTCTATTTAAAGTCAAACTCTATAGATGTTTGTGTAGGACTTAAAATGAGCAGAAAACAAGAAAATGTTAGCTTACTTTTTATTTTACTTTTCACAAAAAAATATTAGTGGATGGGTTCAGGCTGCTGAGTAATTAGAAGGCCGAATCTCTTTTTGATTATGATCCGCTGCCTGGAGTACTTGTCTTCAGGAGAAAACCGGGCTGAAACAAAAAAAACACCTTTTACTAGAGGTATTTACTACACGTCGTTTCGTCTGGATGTGCCGGCCGACAAATTAAAGGTAGCCAGGAATGCCAAAAACTGGCCGAAAGGGGTGTCTGTCCGTCTTTTTAATGTCGTGCAGCCAAAAAACTCCCTTTCGACACGTGTCTCAATAGAACAAACATAGTCACTCATTTTGTTATTATTCACCAAAATGTACGATCTATTTGTGGCAAAACTTCGTTGTTAGATCTGTTATCTAGCACGGAAAACCCGGATATACTTGGTTTTAGTGAAATATGGTGTAAGAAAGGCGAGATTGAACGGATAAGGTTAAGTGGGTATGCATTAGCAAACTATTACTGCCGAACGCGCATCGCCCACGGCGGCGTCGCGCTATATGTTCGCGACGGCATAGTATACAGACAGCGAAACGACCTGCAAAGCTTATCCATTCAATATCACTTTGAATGCACTGCCGTTGAAATTTGTTGTAATAAACTAATAATTATTGTTGTATATAGAACTGGTATGGGTGACTTTGACATTTACTTGGAAAAATTAGAATTATTATTGACTAAGATTACTGACGAAAAGAAAAGGTTTCTATTAGTTGGTGATCAAAATGTGGATTATTTATCTGATAATTGTTTGAGACGGCGGGTAGACGACGTATTGAGTTGTTATGGGTGCGCCAATATCGTTACGTTTCCAACTCGCGTGACGGCTGACTGTGCGTCATCCATTGATTGCGGCATTGCGAACCTCGACTGCGATGATTTAACTGTATCACCAGTGGATACTGCTATAAGCGATCACAACGCACAGCGGTATGAGTTCGCCATGCAGCTTAAAAATCAATCAAATGACACAGTCGAACGTCGATTATTTAATAATGAATCTGTGTATTTTTTCTATGTTGACATTTACAATTATGATTTTTATTTTATTTATGACGAAAATATTGACGTTGACACTAAATTTCATAAATTAATTCGGATTATAACTAATTGCATAAATATTCATTTTCCGATAAAAACTTTAAAATTAAACAAAAAACGTAGTGCTGTCCCATGGTTAACCGACAAACTGTTGGAGTATACCCAGAAACATAGGGATTTGCATGAAATACGTCGTCAGTACCCTAACAATGAAATAATAACGGAATGTATAGATAAATATTATAATTTAATCAAAACTGAAACGTTGCGAGCTCGACAAACCCACATTGAGCAAAGACTAGCAGGTAGCAAAAACCCATGCCAGGAAATTTGGAAGATAGTTAACGAGGAAGTAGGCACAAAAACCCGTCCAAAGAATATAAACCTCAGAGACCCAACTACGCAAATGATTATTAATGATAAAGATATTCCTGACATGTTTAATTCTCACTTTTTGAACATAGCCTCAAAACATGTCATTGACATTAATCAGTCCCTGAGCCAGAGTTACCTCCGCAGACACCTGCGTGACGCGGACGTGCCCGCGCTCGTTCTGCCCGTCGTCACGAGGGACATGCTGGACCAGGCGCTACAGTCTATGTTAAAAACGCGTAAAACAATTGATACTTATGACATTTCACTTGACATTTTATTATTTATTTGGCCGATTATTAATGATATTTTAGTTAGATTAGTTAATTATATTTTTGCTACTGGCGTATACCCTGATGTCCTTAAAAGTACTAGAGTGTGTCCAGTGTTTAAGGGAAAGGGAGACGAGTGTGACGTCAACAACTACAGGCCGATAACAATAGTCCCTACAATCTCTAAAATAGTGGAGTCAATCTTGTCGTCGCACATCATGAGCCACCTGGAGAATAATGACCTTTTGACAGACCGGCAATTTGCTTATCGGCAGAAGACCTCAACGACCGCGGCAGCGTGTAAAATATTTGACTGCATTGTTACTGGTCTGGATGAGAGATACAAGGTGGCGGGAATTTTATGCGACTTGTCCAAGGCCTTTGATGTGATCGATCATGGAATGCTTCTGGACAAGTTGCATCACTACGGCATCAGTGATGTCAGCCACCGTCTACTCACGTCGTTCCTGTCCGGCCGTCAACAGGCAGTTAAGTTGTCCGCAAACGGCAAAAGAATGCAGTCTACAAGCGGAAGTGTGGGTCTTGGGATCCCTCAAGGATCGGCATTAGGGAACACACTGTTCTTGATTTACGTAAATGACCTTCCGACAGCCATTACAGCTGGCCTTTCGGTGCTCTTTGCGGACGACACGACTGTCGTGGTTAGTGCGCGCACGTACGAGCAGCTTGGGGAGAATATTAATGGCGCGTGCCAACAGTTGCAGGCGTGGTTTTCGGCAAACGGTTTGGTCTTGAACTTGTCGAAATCCAACACCATGGTTTTCTCAGGCCGAAGTGTATCCCTTCCTCCGTGCGTAGCAAACGGTCCGATGCCGATATGCAATGAGTGTAGGTTCCTGGGCTTCACACTTGACTCTAATCTTAACTGGAAGTGCCATGTCGACAAATTGTGTAACAGACTGAGTGGTGCAGTCTTTGCGTTACGTAAACTGGGAAGGCTTATTGCAAATGATGCATTAAAACAGGTGTACTTTGCTCATTTTCACTCCCTGATGTCGTACGGTACGCTCCTATGGGGAAACTCCACGGATGCCAACAGGATACTTATTATGCAAAAGCGTGCCTTACGCACGTTAGCCGGGGTGAAACCTAGGCACTCTTGCAGGGGCCTTTTCGTAACGTACCGCATATTGACGCACTACTCGGTTTACTTATTTCAAACAATAATGTTCGTCAGAAACAATATTTCATCCTTTGCACGAGTCAATGTTCCTGGCAAGGAGCTCCGCCACACCGGGCGTTTGAGAACAGTTCCCCGTCGCATGGCACTTGCGGCTAAGAACCCGCGTGTCATCGGTCCCACGTTCTATGAGCGTCTACCCGCTAAACTTAAAAATGTCACATCTGACGAAGCATTCAAACATCAGCTAAGAAACCTTTTATTGGATAATCCATTATACTCTGTCGACGAATATATGCAACTTAAATTGTAAAATTATTATTGATATTTGACCTTTATTAGTTTTGTGTATTGACATCGGAAACTGACCATTTATTACTTGTTTATCATTGTTGTTTTTGATTATTTGAGTGTTATTATATTATTGTATTATTTTAATATTATTTTATCATTTTGTATTAATGTTTTGTTGACGATATCAATGTAATTTCGTATTTTTTGACATGCAATGCAATCTATATTGTAACATTACATTGATAAATAAATAAACTAAACTAAACTAAACTATTGACGGTACTGTGCAAGTAACAAGTGTAAACGTTTTCAGAACAATTTTATTGTAAAATTTGATCTAAGGTTTACCTGGATGTGCAGACAACGTCGGCTTTCCGCTGGGATCGAGTGTCTGGAAATATCAAACGATATTAAATGTATGGTGCAAACGAGCTACACGTGTAGGCAATGGTTCGATAGCGCATAGGTTAGGTTGTTATCAAAAAGACTTACCGCTAAAGTATATTGTCTATCGCCATTTTCATTCAAAAAGTATCGAAGGTACATCTTGATGCAGTAAGTAAGCTTTGGATTAAGTTTAACTATACGAAATGTTTTTAATTGCTGCCCTCACAACACAACAAAACAAAGAACAGCGGACGTTTTTGATCAGTTTGACACATGACATAAGTTTATAAGTTTATTGACATGACAACACACGTCGACCACAGATAAAACTTAAATTACAAAAAACCGGGCAAGAGCACGTCGGACCACAGAACTAAATCGAGATAGAAGGAAAAAGTGTATGTACCTCGCGTGCCGAAAAGAGGTTCTGAGGACTGCATTGCTCGCCGCGATGCTCAGTCCGCTCTCGACCGCTTTCCGTGTATGACGTTCGAATATAAAAACAAAATGCCCTGTTGCTCGATAATAAACTGTTTAAACACCACCAAAAAAGTAAGAGCTGTGAATCAAGATATTTCTTTTCATAGGTAAGTACTCTTTTCCCTAAAATATCCGTTATTATTTATAAAACAATTTATTTTGTTGCATAGTATTAATTTCATATAAACAGTAACGGGCGAGTCCGTGTCTACTGCTACTTTTCCATTGCGGCTTTAATTTGACGCGCCAGACTTGGCATGCATTGAAAACCAGCAAAGAAAATAAACCAATCCAAACTGTCGAGCACTTGTCGAGACGCGTTCAAGGTTGATTTCTCATTATTCTGTCAAAAGTAAGATATAGTGTTGTACCCGGCGATTTTCAATGCCGATTTCTTAGTCGATTAAAATAAATTTTGAAAACAGAAAAAATGATAATTATTTTTACAAGCGTTTATTTCACTTGCAATGTAAGTATGTATATGCGTATGTAAGTATGTATGTATGTATGGGTCAAATCTTGCAAATTAAATTTGACCCACTTCCCGTTAACGGAATGGGCTGAAATTTGGACCATATATGTAAACTCAATGACAATGCAATATTATGGTATCTAAGAGATGATCTGATGATGGAAGGTGGCGACAGGATCTCCGCTATTCTTAACGTAGACCCACCGTGTTAGGACTCAATAGTTTTGTCTCGATAAGCAGATAAACATTTTGCAAAAAAAGTACAGTCGGCAGCAAAAACTTGTCCCAAAAATGTTTTTTTTACTATTATGTAGCCGTGAGATGAAGTAGTAGTCAAAATGAAATATTTTTGCCAAAAGGATAATAATTAAGTATAGTTTGCAATTTTGTTTCAGTTTTCCAAAAGATCCTATTATAAAAAATAGATGGATAGAAACAACGGGTCGATAAAACTGGTTTCCTACAAAACACAGCCGGATTTGTTCTGTACATTTTTACAAAGATGCCTTTACCTACTGGCCAATCAAAGTATCGGCGAATAATCAGTACAGCTTATCCGACTATAGATGTAGTGATAATGTCAAACAATGAAAAGGTACCTACATTTATACGTCACAATGAGTGTGTGTGTGTGTGTGTGTGTGTGTGTGTGTGTGTGTGTGTGTGTGTGTGTGTGCGTGCGTGCGTGCGTGCGTGCGTGCGTGCGTGCGTGCGTGTGTGCGTGTGTGTGTATATGTGTGTGTGTGTGTGTGTGTGCGTGTGTGCGTGTGTGTGTGTGTGTGCGTGCGCTCACGCGCGCTTTATGCTACAGACAGTATTTTTTATGCTACAGATAAAAGGATCACCTTCTTTAGAGAAGGACTCTTATCAAGACCACGCCAAGGAAAAGAAAGCTGGAAAAAGTGATTTTACTATAAAATGAAGACATACTAATTTGTTTTAAAATTTGTGTAATTAGTAGTTTTGCATTATTATATTTCAACATATATTACACTTACAGAATATTAATGAACCATCCACATCAGACGAAACTTTAATTCATACACCAAAGAAGAAAAAAATTATGAACCAATTGAATAACGCAAGGCAAATGATAAAAGAAAAAGACGCTTGAAGGAAAAAAACCGTCGAAAAGTAAATAAAATACTTTCCCTAGTGGCATTGCTGACGCTCTTCCGTTGCGACTTGCGATCGATGACACCACAGATTAGAAACGATTTTGTGTATGTTGTACACATCACTAAAAGACTCGCGTGACGTCAAAGTGCCTACGCAAAATGTTACACGCTCGGTTCTCATATAAAACGACGAACTCTTTCCTTCTATCTCGATATAGTTCTGTGCGTCGGACCATGCTCAGTGCAGGGTTCCGGAACCGTTAAGCACTGCAAACAAAAAAAAAAACAAGTAATAAGTAATATTCTATTTAAATTCAATCGGTGCCGTCTTAGATGATTTTAGTAGGTATAAACCAATGATAAAGAAAGATAATGGATCTGACATACCTACAGAATAAACGTGCCTGCCTAAACTACCATAGCAAACATAAAATGGCGGACTGTCACATGTTTAAGTGCTGCCCCGATTCGATAGTAATAATAAAGTTATCGATAAAAAAACCATATGGGTGGGAGGTTCTCAACTCGTCTGTTCTGTACGTTCAGCACTTCGCATGTCCTGTGTAAAGATGCAGTAGCAGGGGGATACCTGAAGGGCTTGCAAAACGTCGTCTTGAGCACTACCAGCACGGTGGGCCCTTTCCACCGTAAAGGAAAGGAAAGGTCGGAAATGGTCTCATATAAAATCTCCTCAATAATTGCGGACATATTTTGCTATTTTCAGCATTTGCATACCAAAAGTTTTAGGCTAGGTTCACATGAACGCGTGGTTGACGCGGCGCGCGGTACAAGATTCTAACAAAGTAGTGCTATCGTATACATGACCGCGCGTGCTGCCATGCATCGCAGGCAAGATCTTGACACGAGCCGCCTGTCATATCAAAGCTTCGACCGCGCGTTGAAGCGCGTTCGTGTCAACCTAGCTTCTTTATTTCGTAAAGTGGAACCGAGGATGAAGACTAAAATGAAGTATTTCACGGGTTCAGGAGGTAAATATAGTTCGAGTGAGTTAATATAATTAAAAGTACAAAGCAACAAAACTATAATTTCTTTCTTAGTTATTCCTTTCATAAAAAAAGACTCATTAAGTTCTCTTATTGATAAAATACAAGAATCGTAAAAAGCAACAAAAATATTAACAATAATTATTTACTTTTGTTTTTATTCAAAACAGTGCCACAGCGTGAGAGTGCCAATAATCTTGAATAATCGTGTATTACCAGTCTTTAACTCCTTATTTTTTTTACAAATATGACTTGTTATATTATCAGACCGTAACAAATATCCGCTCTTACCGGGATTTGAACCCAGGACCGTTGGTTTCATAGGCAGGGTCTCTATCAACTAGGTTAACGTGTCGTCAAGTAAACAAATAAAAATATTTGCTGCTGTCTTAGATGATTTTTAGTAGGTATAAAACTTTAGTCATTACTTATTTCAGAATAATATTATTTTATTTAAATAATTTCGGAATGAAACTTTCTCAATATACTTTTTCCCAAAATCCTTAAAAATAGTAATCCATGATGAAAGATGGTTCTTTGCTTTCTTTGGCATATTCCATATACGTTCTTTATGATACAATTACAAAAATACATGTTATTTTAACATTAATTGTCATAATGAGAAATTTCCAAGTTATTTTCGATATTTAAAAGAACAACCCTAACTGTCAAATTGACTGGATTGTTTCCTTTCAAAATATTGTAAATAAAAGGCAAATCGTATTATAATCTTGAACTCATCTTGATCTATGGATTAATAATAATGTACTGCATATTTAAATCCCCCAATAATGACAAAACTGACCAATATTTTAACAAAAACTTAAACTTACCGATCAAATGTTCAATATTTCTGATTTTTGCTGTTTCTTGCACCACATCCTAACAAACTACACTTAAGAGACATTACGATGAAGTTTCTCTTTCAATCCATTTGTAACTTTTGGCAATATATAATACGGAAAACAAGATATTTATATTTTTTTAAGTGAATTCGGCAAGGTTGACACATCAGATACTTATGACAAGCTAATTAAAATGGCTGTCGGCTGACTTTAGGCACGTTAGGTATTTGTACGAACGTCAAATTATAAATGTTGCCATTATTGCACTGGCTGACGTACTCTCATCTCTTTTTACTTAGGAACATAGAACTAAGTTAAAATGAGAACATTATTTTTGAGTGTTCGATGTCGAATTGCATAGTATTTACATAACTATTATTTGTATATGTCAACGTGTCACATCCGTTCTCTCCTTTATCTATAACTTAGTCGTCATATTTTTCCGTTAAAAATTGATATACATGCTCTTTCATTTAAGTTTTTTTTTGATTTGTAGTTTTGGCTGTATGGGGGGGGCTTGGGGGGACTTGATTCTAACGTTTTTTTTTACATTTTATTGAACCACTTTGTTGGCGTGATTTATATGCATATTCATGTCAAATTACAGCTTTCTAGTACTAAGAGTCTCTGCGCTAGGCTGCGGACGGACGGATGGACAGACGGACGGACGGACATGGCGAAACTATAAGGGTTCCTAGTTTGTCTAATAGCAAATTTTACCTAACCTAGCATTTTTTTTGTATCTCACTCTAATGCATAACTTCCTCTCATGCTCACGATGATCCTAGGAAGCGGGATTACCACAAAACAACTAAACGACACTGAGAAGAATCGTTTTGGCATTTCATAGAGAATGCTGACAGTCACGTATTTGTTAATATTATTATTATAAGTACGTATAAGATTTCAAAACAATGATTCACGTAGTTTTTACAGGTTTCGATTATATTCAACAAATTATGTGTGCCCGGCCTTTTGCAACTTGTCATACTGACACTACTACTACTATAGGTACTTATGATTTATCTGACTGACTGAACTGACAGCAATTTTTACAAACAAGGACGCTGTTATTGCGTATGTTGTTTTCATTTCGCACTTTATACTTTGTGTAGTAAGTAAGTTAAAATCTAGTATTTTATGCAGCGTATTTGGTTCACAGTACGTAACCACTTCAGTACCATGGCAAATCTTCCTCCGAGGAAAATCTCTCCTTCCAGTAAGGCTTCTAAACAAGATGCCTCTCCGCTGCAGATTCTATTGCAAATGGGGTTTTCAAAACACCGGGCGTAAGTTAAAGTTCATAATACGTTCTCAGGCTTGTCTTCTTTGCTTTTTATTTAGCATCGTCTTGTTTAGTTTCGGTAAAAAGCATAACTGTTGCCTAATCTGCCTCATGCACTTAGGACTGTAATTAACTGTAGATTGAAGGCACTGGCGACGACAGGGAACCGCAGCGCGCAACTGGCGTCCGACTGGCTGTTGTCGCACGTGAACGATGCGCAGCTCGACGCGGACGAGCCGCGCGAGTACGTGCTGTACGCCAGCCCCACCGGCGCGCAGTGTCTACAGTTTTACGAGTTCTGGGAGAAGTCCAAGAAGCTTGGTGGATGGAACGGAGCACATAACTTTCCGCCGCATATTACTTTAGTGTCATTTTTCAAGGTAATTTTGCTATTGTTTCCTGGGGTTTTGAGGAATAGATATAAAGAGATCTAGTTAGTAATTACTTTTCTCTATAAATTAATAATTGCATTGAAATATTTAATATTTACTGCATTGAGTTGTTCCCAGGACATTAATTTATTCCATGTGTAATTAAAATATATATTTATATACTAAGATAGATCATAGAACATAACTAATACTATTTAACATGCTGTTGAAATTGACTGTAGGCACCAGATGAGCTATCACTGCAACTAGGCAACGCAGTGAAGACTGTGATTGAAACAGTCGGGGAGCCCCCTGCGTGCCCTCTTCAGCTAGAGCCGTACATCTCACCAAACTTCATGGGGCTCTTTGTTTCCGAAGAGCATGCAGAGTATTTTAAAAAGATTGCAACTGAGTATGTCAAACAGGTTACCCCTCTGTGTAAGTATATTTGATCTGTTTCTTCTTTCTCTGCCTTTGATTATTACATATATTTTATTGTTTATGGGTGTGGGGATTTTTCAAATATATGAAAATAGTATTCCTCTGAGATTCACTTTGCTAGTCTTGTAAGTAACAGACTTACCGACATAGTACTGATCAGGTTCTTAGCATCAAGCTTTATGCACTAATTTCTAGAGACCCTTTTAGTACTATTATCAAAATAATGAAATTGTCAAGGGCACAAATACATATAAACCACAAAGGTGGAAAATATTTACACAGACTTTATTTCTATTATTATACTCTTGACCATATGTAAGTACATACAGCGTGGCAGGTGACAAAAGCCCTTTTTGAAATTACAATATCACAAGTGATGTGTAATAAATTTTTAATGTTTTGAAACACAAATTTGAGTTTGTAATGTAAAAATAATGGTAATATTGTCTATAATAAATAATGATTCCATCCATTGATTTAGATTTAGTATTAAAGTATACAATCAGCAGGCAAAAAATCTTGTTCCCAATCGACTTGGGCATAAGATGAGCTATTAGTCCTGTTCAGACCATAGACCATGACGGTTGTCTATAATGACTAAATATTAGTTGCAGACTTGCATCAGCAGCAAATAAATTGAAAAAATTAAATGATAGGAATAAATACTAATAGAAAGGTAACTTCATCCCCACCACGCGCGGTCCCGCGTGGCCTGTCAACAATCCAAGACTATTTATCGCAGCAAACACTAGCGGGTTGCCATGCCACCCAGAATCGGTGCTTGAAGTAAACATGCAACAATATTTAAAATGAAGCTCTCAAAGGCGTCACTGTCTTCGAAAACTGTGGTTTTACCATTCGAAATTGTTAGGTCCGTATTTGACCACATGCTTTACGATAATTGTAGGACAATATCAACGGAGTTTGAATCTTAATTTATTATTTGTAACATAAACACATGAAGTAAAGAGCGTAAGAATTAAAGAATTAAATAAATACATTATTTACCTGTGCACTTTTTGTTTAGAAGTAACAATACTTGTTTTAAAACACTACAGTAAAAAATGCGATCTTGCTCTTGTTATATATTAGGAGTATTATTACGTCACTGACACGAGACCGGATAAGCGTTTTATTAGAAACTGCACCTTTTAACTGAAAAGAGATTTGTTAAGGACACCACTGAGACGTAAAATATTTAGGGTACTTTTTATCCCACTCTGCTTGTGTAAAAAAAAGGTTATGGTTTATTGTATAGTTTTACAGGTAAATAAACTAATTCGTTGCGGACTCAGTTAGTTTTATATACTTGTGACAACCCTAATATTGCGACAGGCGAGAGAGAATAAGGCGGGGCGTGGGGCGCTGGAGGTAATTATTTGACGGCTTTGCTGTCAAATCCATACAACGACGCCGAAGATGCCCTTCTAATAGTATTTATTAATAAGCAGTTACTTAAATTAGTTACAGATATTATAACAGTTTCTTGGAGAAAAACAAAGGCTGTTGTCTCTTTTCACCTGTCTAAAAGAAATATCAAATTTGAAGTGTTTATTACTAATTCATGCTCCTTGACTTTTCAATAATAATATTTTAATTATTAAGACTCTTTTTTTTTTGTTGCTGTTCTGTAGTTATCATCCAAAGTTTTGATTATTTTTTTAGCTACGTTTTGGGACAGCTAAATGAAAAGATATGAGTCAGAAAACTTTATACTAACAGTTTTTTTTGTGCAGTCATTTCAAGTACTGAACATCGGGATTTACTGGGAACATGTTTCCCGTGGTGCACTAAGTCCCAAGATAAATCAAGTGAATGTAAGCCGTAGAATCTGTATTACAGAGTATTTGTGTGTATTGTATTATTTATTTAATTTGGCATCCTTTTTATTTATCAGTAAACTAGAGCGATGGTAGACGAGCAGCATGTGCTAAAGGTAAAGGTAAATAAGAGCTTTTATTCCCATTTTTAATTAGTTAATTAAATGCAAACAAAGCTTGTAAGAAGAAATACCTTTAAACTCAAGTCAATATGAGTAATATTTACTTATACATTTTTGAGTATAAAGGTATTGGCATCTCTTTCTATTTATTTGTATATTTTTTAGTTCTTGTGCTTATTTTTGGATCATTTATTTTGCTTGAATAATAATTAACTCTATGATAACAAGCCTCTATGTGTGAGAGGTAACACAAACTTTACTGACTTGAATATAAGGAATATACACTCCTCATCAATAAATAATATAGTGTCCTCAACAAAACTGCCGTAATACCAAAGAAGGCGGCTTACTGCGATGTAGTAGTCAAAGCATTATGTACCCTATTGGTAACCAAATTAAATTTAACCTTTTGACCGCCACACTACAAATGAAGTGTGCTCTGTACGCCACGGAACAAACCGTTTAGTAAATAAACAACTGCCTTAATTCCATAGTAGAAGGATTATTTTCGTGTTGAATGTTTTTGTGTATTGATGACGACGTTGGCGTGTGAGCCTTGGAATTGGCTGTCACGACTTGATGACTGTGGTTAAAGGGTAAAAATGCTTATACTATTACGTGTACTATACAGTTAACCGCCTTCTTTGGTATGAAGGCAGAAAACCACTATTGTGGAATCGTTTTGAGGCGAGCAATAAAATAAAGACTTATGAGATTATCACACTACCTAAGAGAACCCAGAAGGTGGCTGCTAACTATCCTATAAGTTATTATTTTTAGCTCTCTGCTCGACTTTCTCTTACATTTGTTATGGAAAGCTAGCTTCAACCTCAATAATCACCATAATCCTGGTTTCTTTGCCACTAGGTGCCGATTTTAACTAATAAGGCTCGGGGCGGGCGGGGCTAACAAGATTAAAAACAAAACGTGTAAAATAACTATAAAAAGTCACTTCAATTACTTTTATCTCGATCAGCTAAAATAATTGACGCATTTTCCTCATTTACCAATTAAATGGTTAAAAGCCAGTGCTACAATTAAACGTGCCCCACCCCAAACGCGAGGGCGTCGTAAAATGAATATGACGGTGCACAACACAATGTATGAAGTGTAGAAGAACTAATTGACAGTAGGGTGTCTGAGGCACGAAAATCTTTCCAGTGGCCGATACAGGCACCAGAAATTAAAAACATTAGGTAGGTACCAAATTCAACATATTCAAAATATTTGGATTATAAAAATATCTTAACCTCATGAGTCATGACTGTCATGAGGTCCACCATACTTCAAAAAGGGAGATTTGTGCAAGTGGGAATTTGAATCAAACAGTAAGGCAATAAAGTTCAGTAACCTTTGCTCTTAAATGCCATTTTCAAGTTTAAAACAAATAAAAATTAACTATACACTTGTTTACTAAAATATAGTTGGAACTTAATTGCATTGATTATGTACCTCCTATAGCACACCGAGTCTTACGAGGTTAATTTGATCAGAATTATTAAAATATTGAATAAATCCTAAATTAGACTGTGTTAATTTTATTTATTTGTGTAATATATTAAGGCTAATTCAGAACGTCGTGTACGTACAGTCAAACAAATAGATTTCTGAGCCACTTCTGATTTGATTGTTTACATCACTTTGACATAGTAGTGAACGAGAAATCCATTCGTTTGAGCCTCTTAATTTTGTTAAGGCTATGCCGTGTTCACATGTTATTCCAGATAAAATTGACAAGTTTACTTTTATTCTTTATGAAGTAGAAAGTGCTGGTAGTTTTATTATTTTTGTCGCTATATTGAAGACAGCAATGACGGCGTTCAAAACGTTAAGAGGCTATGTATGTGCAGCAGTGGACTTGGAGCCACATGTGAAGTCGCTCCACCTCACCCTGGCGTACCACTTCGCCGAGGAGGCGTTCGACGGGCTCAAGGAGCTGGTGGAGCAGCTGCCGCCGCTGGACGCGGTCAGCTGGGAGGTCAAGCTGTACTCCCGCGACCCCAAGATAGCCAACCATCAGGTACGTGTAACGAAAGTACATGTGAAGTCGCTTCTCATCACGCTGGCGTACCACTTCGCCGAGGACGCGTTCGACGGGCTCAAGGTGCTGGTGGAGCAGTTGCCGGCCCTGGATGCGGCCAGGTGGGAGGTCAAGCTGAACTCCCGCATTTTTTTTCAGGACAAGATTTTTTGTGATAGAGTTGATTAGTATATCTAACGCTTTTAGCTTTAGATATTCCTAAATAGTATAAATAGTATAAAACAAAGTCGCTTTCCGCATTTGTCTATCTTTCTGTATTTCTGTCTGTCCTCCTAAACCTCATCGTTGATTTTGATGCGGTTTTCACCAACAGTTAGATGTTTTTTACCCGACTAAGGCGAAGCAAAGGAAGGGTAATGATTTTTCATGGGACGTTTTTGTATAGTATATTCTTGTCTACGAGTATGTGCCGGCTAAAAAAGGGCGGGTTGCCAGTAACGTTTAGGTTCACTTTGTCCACATTCCCATTTCGTTCACATTCCTACTTCGTCCACAATCCCACTTCGTCAACATTCCCATTTCATCCATATTCCCATTTCGTCCTTTTCCCACTTCGTCCAAATTTCCATTTCGTCCACATTCCCTAATCGTCCGCATTCTCATTTCGTCCACATTTCCCAGTTGTCCATGTACCCGTAAAAATACAACCGAATTGACCATTTTTTTAAGTTTGCTACAGTTGCAGGGCCCACCCTGTATATTCCTGTTGACATAATGTAAGTTACCATGAATAAGTAGTAAAATAAATACGTTTTTTGCTGACTATACTTGTTTAAGCCATCATTAATGTCTCGCGTCACTCCACCATCAGACCAGCTCTATGGTACGATATGGATGAAATGGGAATGTTGACTAAGTGGGAATGTTGATGAAGTGGGAATATGAACGAAATGGGAAAATGGACGAGATGGGAATGTTGACAAAATAGGAAGTGGACGAGTTGGGAATTGATTGTGGACGAAATGGGTCTGTTAATTGACGAACTAGGAAGTTGACAATATGAGAATGTGGACGAAGTGAACCTAAACGGCCAGTAATACATATTTAGGAAAAGGGGACAATAGAGAGATCTCTTTCCAGGCAGTTGTTACTCCTGAGGACCGACGTCCATTGGGATAAAGTTGGACGTTGTATATATGTCAGCTGACTGGGGAAACTTCGTAAACGCGAAGTAGCGCTATGTCAGATTTAGTTGCGCTGTCTGACGCTGGTGCCGCATTCGAGTTGGTTGTTACAAGTTGTCGCTAGATGTCGCTAGGCCACCACACTTCTAATAAAAAAATACTCTTGAACTTTTTTCCCGGTTATCCCGATTTGCCGTAGCATCTGACTTCGTAAACGTTGAATTTAATTGCATCGCGACTGTCTAAAACTTCTAACTTTTATTCCCTGTCCGCAATATTTGTTTTACTTACACCATAAATATAAATGATTAAACATGTAGTCTAGGCGTATGTTTAGATTTTTTACTTTGCTTGGTATTTTGTTATAAAAAAGACAATTTTACAGAC
This sequence comes from Acleris holmiana, assembly GCA_949316455.1. NCBI lineage: Eukaryota > Metazoa > Arthropoda > Insecta > Lepidoptera > Tortricidae > Acleris > Acleris holmiana. The sequence continues at coordinate 6,096,164 of OX438778.1, forward strand.
AATTTGTAATTTTTACCATATTTAAGATACATTTTTTTTAAAACAATTATAAGGAGCGACCCGCTCTAGCTTCGTCCGGATAAGATCTTTGTGTATTATACCAATTAACCTTCCGGAAGATATCCTGTTAATTATGGTGATTACCGCAGCAAATACTGTTACGAAGATTACAAGAGCCAAGGCGACAAATAGACAGAAATAGCGACTTTATTTTACACTATGGAGAGGTGCCATCTATCGGATTAAACCTTTATTACCGAAAGTACCTAGTTACTACTAGATATTACCGTAAATACGCTACTCACAAAAATACAGTGCAAATAATAGAACAAAATAAATTTAAACCGATGAAGTAATAGACAGAACGTGACCGCGTGCCAAATCTATTAATACGTGAACTAAAGTAAGCTATCCGTAGCGTTAGGCCGACGCAACGCATTCCCATGTATCGCCTTTATATTCACTGATTACAACTTGTACAGGTGCTCAAGGTAACGCAAGGTTACTCGCCGGCCGCGAGCGACGAACTCGAGCTCCTCCCCGGCGACTACATTTACGTAGAGGAGAAGGCGCTTGACAGTTCGACGGACGGCTGGGTCCACGGGACGTCATGGTTGACAGGTTCGCAACTAACCCTGCCTTAGACTAATGGTCACGTGACAATGGCTAGATTTTTAAGATCCCTCGGCTTGAGAAGCTTTAGAGAAGGTGAGTAACATATTCGTTTCATTATAATCTCATATTTACATACTTATATTTGTTGTATTGGATATCTTATTAGAAATTGGAATTTGACCTTTGCTTGTTATCACTGTGTTTATCAATAATTTTAACGTCGGTTCTTATTCAACTTGTAGGTACGTTACGTTATTCTGTTGGCTTCTTTTGTGTACAATGTTTTGGAGAACATTCGCGAGCGCTAAACTAGGTTGACTATGGCTAGTTGTGTCTAATCTGTGGTATAGCCATAGTCACTATTAGCTGCTTATTTGCTTGCCTTAGGTACTAGAGACAAACTGAAAGTTAATAGCAACTACGTCGATTGGAGAATTTGTTATTTAAGAACTAAAGTTTATATAGTATAGTATATAGTAAGAATTTGATATTTATTTCAAAAGGATTATACGTTTCTAAGAATCACAAGTACACGAACTTTATCTCTATCAATAAGACGTATCTTATTATTGTACTGATTTGATATTCTGCAGCGTTTCTCCTGTATCGCTTCTTGATGAGCGCAGATAACTAGTGTAAATACTGTCACTGTTTGTAGTAGGTACTGCTCGCGCGTTACTATTATTACACGAGTCGGCAGAGACTTGTAAACACTGCCCTGATAATTACTTGAGCATCCGTATTTACTGTAGCTGAAGAAGTTATAGGGCTTAGAGTGCAGACTTTAACTAAGTCATGAAACCTTGTCAGAGTGATGTAACGCTAAATCACAAGTAAGAAATCGCGCTAGTATTCATCATTGGCTTTCTGTGACAGGGTTTTATCGTAGTTGAGTATGTGGCTGGATGTTTTTGGCGTTCTGACTAATTTTACGCAAGAATGAATATAATTTTATATTTACAAAAAACACCTTAATAACACACCTTTATTTAGACACCTTTCATCCATTTCAATAAATAAAAACACTCAAAGAATCAATCTCCAACAAAAGCAATTAAAACTTTCTGTCATAGGTAATTGATTTTAATGAATTTTCAAGTCATCAACGGCTGTCGGTTTTGATAACTTTTTTAATGCCGGCGAGCAGCGCGAGTCATGGGCACCAATGTATACTTATACTCCACAAAGTATTATAATTAGTGTAGATCTTAGTAACGAAGTTTGTGTTCCTACTGTATAAATTGCAAAAAATTCGTAAGTCTGAAAAGTGATTGTTGAAGACCACGAGAAAAAGCTATACACGTCACGTTACGTTTTCGTTAGGTTTATTATAAACAAATTTGGAAAGTAAAGTAGTTGAAAAACAAAACTTCTGACTTAGGCGTTTCCACTAGAGCTGTGCGAGGTAGCGGAGCGGTGTGCTAGAAAAAAATCCACCAGTAGTAGAGCTGCGCTGAGCGAGGCTAGTAGTTATTTTAATAGACTGCCTCGCACAGCTCTCGTTGAAAATCAGCCGGGATAGGTATTATTGCTAATACTCTCCTAACTGACTGACAGCCTTAGCCGTTGAACCTAGTGACTTGGAATTTGAAGGGAATATTCCTTGGGTGCATTAAGCATCATTTACTTAAGAGGTGTGCTCTTGTCGGTGGAGTAATTTCCATTCTTCCAATTCCGAGACTTCTCTTTAACACGGCATTAAGGACTGCAAAAGGAATTTTCAAATATCGATCCACAACGGGATGAGGAAGTAGCGGAAATCAATTTCTACACGTGAGAAGTCGCGGGCGTGATCTATTGTGTGCATATTCTTGCAAACTGATATTTATTTAATCATCCTCTCTGCTATGCTGGCACCCTAATGTTGATTGGATGGAAAACGATTTATTCCGAAGATACATAATTATAGATTAGTTACCCGCCCCGGTATTTCTTAATTAGGTTTTATTATAAAAAAACGTGAAAAAGATATAACTAATGGTGAAAACAAGCATCAACATCCGTTGCTTGATTTAGGATCGGATACACAGACACGGAAAGCGATTATGCATTCTATGTAGAGAAGTTCACTGTTAGACGGCATAATTTTATACGAGTTATGCATCTTTTCGCATAAAATCGTTTGGCCGAAAACTGTTATTACAATAGAAATGGTTCTGTTTTAATTATTATAAAAACTAACATTACCTAACCTGATCTACACAATACATGTTTATTAAATTCTACAATTTTAGCCTAAAAGGATGTTATGCGAAAAAAAAAGAGTTTCAAAGGGATCCAGCGTAGAGATGAACATAGTGTTTTTTTTCAAAAACGCGTTTTTCTCATTGAATTTAAACATTTTGTTTTATGTTTATTATCTTTATTGATTTATTTAACACTGCACGACAGCATTTCTAACACGAACGGTTACATCATTACCGCTATAGAAGCATAAAAATATGAATAACCTGCATTCAATTAATCAGGAACAGTAAAGTTATTTAAGTATTTTTATAATTAAAGCTGTTATTGATTCTAATAATTAGAGCTGTTAGTGATTCAAACGACCGCCCAAGGCCAAGTTGAAGGTTGCGCTTGCGCCGAGCCAGTCAGTTTTTTATCAGCGTTAGTGTTAGCGCGGTTTCATGAACGCGGGTCGTGTTGCCGGCTGCCCACGAGTTTCACGTAGGTACTCTCAAATATACTGCGAATAGTGCCACCCAAGCTATAATGCCTTATGCCAAAGAAAGCGGCTGACTGCAAAAAATAGTACAAGCATTTTAAATTTAATGGGGTTACCAATAGAGTATAGAATGCTTCGACTACAGCATTGCGGTTAGCCGCCTTCATTGGTATTACGGCAGTAGACGTTCAAATTACTACCGGGAATAGTAAACATCTTTCTCAGATGTCATGATGATGGGATAAATAGTTGTTGTTCACTGTTTTACAGAAACACATTTCATAGAAAGCTAATTTGTGCTGTAAGCTTACTGTGTTCTGATTATATTTTGGTGCACACAGGTCTAACCTAACCTAACCTACGTAACTTATGCAGAAGATAATTTGAATACATTAAGGTTTCAGCAGAAATTAGCGTTGTATGACATGAAAATTCTGCGAAGTTAATACATTCTATGAAATGAGTTTCTGTAAAACAAGGGAAAGTGCGTTCATATTTATTTTAAGACAAGTTGACCCGACAAACGTTGTCCTGTCTTAACTATGAATATAGAATTCAACTTGATATAAATAATAAAAAATAAAAAATATATATAACTGTCAGTCATTTGACAGTTGGCGCCATTGACAGAATCGCAATGCAAATATCGGTTGAAACAGATGCATTATTAATATTAGGGGTCCTGGGTTCAAATCCCGATAAGGGCAGATATTTGTGTGATGAGCACGAGTATTTGTTCCTGATTCTTGGATGTTTTCTATGTATTTAAGGATATATTTATCTATATAACTAAGTTTATCGGAGCACCTAGGGTACGCAAACAATATTCCCTCTAAATTCCAAGTCCTGGACGTGCCTTTTTTTATTCCAGTGCCCCAATGCAGAGCAAAGACCTCTCTTCTTTTATGCTATTCATATTTTTCAATTCTCATAAACCAATATACATAGGTGCAAAAGAAAAGGACCTGTTGTATGTAGTTGTAACACATCTGTATAGACCGTTTGACGTTATATATTTGAAATTTGACATATGTTCCATATTAATTTTATACACAACCACATAGAACAGAGGGCTTATTGTCTAACGCACTCGCAATCACGATCGTTTTCATTTTGAAAATCGAACGCTCGTCTGCATACAATATGAAAACAATTGCTCCACTTTGAAGCTGGTTGCGATTGCGAGTGCGTTAGACAATAGCCCCTCAGGTCCTTTACTTAAGTTTTTCACCTATAACGGAATAAGGTTCACGATTTGCATAATTGTATAACATAAAGATAATGTTTGATATTTTTCATTAAGACACGATGTGATATGATAGTATAGATCGCATTGGAAAGTAAGAATAAGTAAAATGGTTTGTTAAATCCTACTAATTATTCCCATACATACATACATACATAGCATCACGCCTTAATTCCGAGAGCGGGGTACGCAGAGCTACAGAAATACCAACAACTGTAAAAAGACTTGTTCCCACTCCCACTTCCTACTATTTGCCAGAACGCCTGAACGGATCCGGATGAAATTTTGCACAGAGATAGATTGTAGTCTGGAATAGCACATAGGCTGCTTTTTATCCAGTAAAAAGGGACAGTTTTTGAGGGAACAGCGATAAATGATATCTACGCGGACGTATGCGCGGGCAAATGCTAGATTTTTATAAATTAAACTTGCAAGAGAAAACTTATGAGTGCATAATTAGACCGATTACTGTTATCCTGACTCAGTAAATCGTGACTATCAAACCTGCAGCGTATTAGATTGCACTTCCGTTCAGATTACTAAGCAAATGTTTTTAAACGCAAGCATTAGGCTCTCACACCTATGGACGCGGAATCAGCGTTAGCTGATCAAAAATATCTTTATGTCTACGCAATAAGAGCGAAAAGACGTCGATCAGCTCCGCGACGCCGGCCGACGTCAGCCGAGCCAATTTGACGTCTTTTCGTTCTTAATAATGAGTTCTTTAATCAGCTAACGCCGATTCCGCGTCGATAGGTGTAGAGAGACCCTCAGTGGGCTATATGCCTGCTATAATACAAAAGACAGCTAACTGCAATTTAGTAGTCATACCATTCTATACTCTGTAGGTAACCGCATTAAAATTAAAATGCTTATTCTATACTATGTAGTTAGCCGCCTTCTTTGGTATTGCGGCAGTATTGTGGCCTGCATTATGAGTGTTATTCCAGTCTCATAGAACTGCGTATGTGTGTGTGACCTTATTTCTTAAGGCGTGGGGTTAAATTTGCTTTGACTATCAATCGCGCATGCCTCCTTTGTTATTTAGAAGGGCAGTATGAGTGAATGAAGTTGTTTTCAGGACTGAGCGGATACTTGCCGGCTGTGTACGCGGAACGCACCGCCGAGTCGGACGCGTGGACACCGCACCAGTCCGTGCCTCTTGGGAACAACAATAGTAAGTAATATATTACAACGCTCTCGACTCGCAACCATGGATGCTAAAGCTCTCAAAAAAACTGCAACCGTAAAGACTTTTTAGGACTTCTCGCTCTGTACCAGGGAACCCTATTCTACTGGGTAACATAACAACCTTTGACGTGTATTGTCAACGTTTTGATATTTCTTATTTTTTTTAAAGTAATGACGGTGAAAATGTCTAAATCGATATGGCTTTACCGTTTAAAATAGAGTGCTGTGTGTGAAATAAGTAGAGGTTTGACTTTGACATTTGAACTACATTTTAAGGACGGCACTCTCAGAATCAAAGGTGATAATTATGTTTCGCTTGTTCCATCCGTCGCAACACTTTTAAATGACTGTATATCTTAGTTTCGACTACGTACTCTTGGAATATCATACTATCGAATGTACGAGTGCTCGACTGTTACTGGATCGAATATTCGATGGGTCGAAAAACTTAGGAACAATAAATCGTCAAATCGAAATTGGTGTTTTGATTGTCATCGCACAGAAGATCTCAGACCCGAATGTTCATTTGCTCGACTGTTACTGGATCGAATATTCGATGGGTCGAAAAACTTAGGAACAATAAATCGTAAGTTCATGATTTATTAAGTTTATTAATATTATTACAAAGTGCCAGTACTTGAAATAAAGAGTTATCATTATCATATTGCAAGAAGAATAGCAAGAAGCGTTATTCACCTTATTACTCGTAGTAATAAAACGGACGAATTTTCAATAGATATCAGACTTAAACCCCGTGTGGTTGCCGGGTTAGAATAGTGCCACTCTATGTCTTCCCGTAGATGTCGTAAGACGGCTAAGGGTATAAGGGCTTATAGTACTGTTAGGCGATGGGCTTGCAACCTGTCACTAATACACTAGTAAACTTCTTAGCCTATTTGTGCAAAATGTGGTTACAGAATTATAAACAATTATTTTTACAGTTGTTGGTATTTCTGTAGCTCTGCCTACCCCACTCTGGGAATAAAGGCGTGATGTTATGTATGTATGTGTATCAGACTTAAATACATCTTGAAAAAATAATCAACGAATGTGGATCCTGCAGGTGATCAACTCAGTCTTGATGTGACCACTGAAAATTCGATACACCACTGATCGAAACGATACAATTGTAGATTACGTTTTGTCGATTGTAACTATTTCGGCTACAAGTATTTCGATTTAGCGAATATTCGTTACAATATAATTCGAGACTATAAACTTTCGATACACCACTGATCGAAACCATACAATTGTAGATTACTTTTTGTCGATTATAACTATTTCGGCCACAAGTATTTCGATATAGCGAATATTCGATCCAATTACAGTCGAGCATTCGAACATTCGATAGTATGATATTCCGAGAGTACGTAGTCGAAACTATGATATACAGTCCTTTTAAATGCATACACTATTTTTTCCCTAGTATTAATATCCAACCGTATTTTGTGTAAAACCATTAAAATGTTGAATACAGAAATGACCAATCAAAAATAGGTAAATATTTAAATCAAATCGTTACAACACGGACAGATGGTATAATAGGCAAATCAGTAATGGAGAACAAACAATTTATCAATCGAATAAAAAAGGCAAACAAGTAATGACTAATTGTAAAAGAATCAAACTGATTTATCGGACAAATTAAAAAAAGGCAAACAATATTTGTCGTAAAGGTTTTGACCATGCGAAATTCGGGCAAACGTTAGGTAACCCCCTTGAATAGGCCTATAACTTGTGTACCGAATAATTCGGTACCGACGTATTTAATCTTATTTTATATTTGTTATATTAGGGTACCCTAGAAAAAATACCGTAAAGGATACCTTTCCGCATAGTGATATATACTTGGGACCAAAGAAATCGAGCCACTTTCTGTGTAAATTCGGTTATTCGGTGTTCTAAGTGGCTTGATTTCATTGCTCCCAAGTTTAGTTTGCCAAAGGATCATTTATTCTACTAATATTATAAATGCGAAAGTTTGATGGATGTTTGTTATTCTTTCGAGCAAAAACTAGTGGACGGATTTAGGTGAAATTTGGAATGAAAACTGCATCTACCTTGCATTATCACATAGGCTACCTTTCATATTGCTATTCCCTCGGGAACTGATTTATACGCGTACGAAGTCGCGGGCGGAAGCTAGTACATTATAAACAGAAGAGTATGTTCCAAATATCATTTATCTATGTTCGTTCGTTTAGTTTAGGAAATACTTTAGTTTTACTTTACTTTTTTTCTTAATTAATGGCTTTTCACTCCTTGTAAAACAAAAGGTTTATTTCGCCAATGTCCAATTTTAAACAATCACCGTAAGCTTATTAGAGTAAAGTCCATTGTGAAAAAAGTTCGAAATATCGGAAAGTTTTATCCGTTAATTTACGTTACGTTACGTTAGTTAGTCCATTACTTTATTGAAATGAGTATAATCACGAAAACTTATATTTTATAACTTGAAAAAATTACTCATCCCTCTGATATCAAATCTGCCCCCATAAGCCAATAAGCAGTATCTCAAGTTCAATAGCCAAAGCAGATTCAATTATATCTCGTTAGTAATAAGGTTGCATTTGCTACAGGGCTTTTGTCTGAGATACTGCAATTTCTCTTAGCAGGGAATGCAACTATTACTAACCATTTCACAATAAATTTAATGCGAGAGAACTCACAGAACCTATGCCAATATGACGGTTCTCTGCCTTTTCGCCGACAAATCTTTGACAAATGAATCGATTCGCAATTTATTCATTTGCCAACCCGCTTTTTTTTCTGTAACCACAAATATTTCAAGATTTTTATAAAACTAACCTAACCTATCCTATAGGGCTACATGATGGTCTTGAAATAAATTCTGATTTTTTTACAGTTTCGAAAACAAACGCGGGTTGTCAAATGATATGTTTGTGAAATGAATCATTTGTGAAACATTGGTTATGAAATGATAGGATCCCTAATATGTCTAAATGAAATACTTACTGATTGAGGTTTAAATACTCACCTGCCAGTCTCAAGATGCCTATAAAGAGTTGATAATAATGATAATGTAATTAGGTATTTGTATTTAACCAGCTATTTGACGGTTAGAAGCCAATGCGTCAAAATTGGTGATCAGATAAGTGGGTTGAAACCAGTATCTTTCGGCGTACCACAGGGTAGCATTCTAGGCCCTACCCTTTTTCTTTTGTATATAAATGACATAGCTAATCTTCCTATACAGAATGCTGAAGTCCTGTGTTACGCCGACGATACAGCTATCGTCTTCCATGGGAGTTCGTGGCAGAATGTCTATGAACGTGTTGAACTTGGCATGTCACTGGTATCAAAATGGTTAAAACAGAATCTCCTTACTCTGAATACAACAAAAACCAAGTTTCTATGCTTTCATAAGACATCTGCTTCATCGCCAACTCATCTTCGGGATATTAAAATCCACAGTTGCAATTGTACACAAATCCCAGTAATGAATTGCAAATGCGACTGCATGACGAGATCTAGTGCGATTAAGTATCTTGGGATAGTTATCGATGAAAAAATCAGCTTTAGAGAGCATATAGCTGCTGTTTCAGGTCGGGTCAGAAAACTGATACACACTATAAAAATGCTGCGCGAATCAGTAGACACAAAGTTGTTAAAAACTATTTACTTGGCACTAGGACAGTCAATAATAAATTACTGTATTCTTTCCTGGGGAGGAATCACCTCTGCCATCCTCCTAAAATTAGAAAGAGCGCAAAGAGCAGTTTTAAAGGTCGCGTTAAGAAAACACTATAGATACCCTACCTCAGAGCTATATAGAGAAGCTCAGGTGCTTAGTGTTCGAGGACTGTACCTAATGAGGGTGGCGACAAGGGTCCATAAATCCGTCTTGAACTTACCAGAATATAATGTCATGCTTCAACACCGCATCTTCAAACTACCCACTCCCGCTGTCCAAACTTCATTTGCACAACGCTTCTCAAATTTCTTACATCCCCGAATTTATAATAAACTAATTAAGACTTACAAATTTAAAGAACACTCCGTTCTTGAAGTAAAAAGGGTTTTAACAAAGGGCATGTTACAGTTATCATACGCAGAGACTGAACATTTCATTAAAGTGCAATAAACACACACACACCACACACGAACACACACACACAACACACAAACACACACACACCACACACGAACACACACATACACACACACTTTTGTTTTGTTTTAAGATTTGAATTATTGTAATTTTTGTTTTCATTTTAATGTTTATTTCTGTTTGGAGACTATTGCTATATTTTATTAATTACACATTTAAACAAAATAAAGAATTATTGTTGCCGTTAGCCGCTAAAACATATATTTGTCAACCGTACTATATCCCCCACGGGACAGGCAATGCCTAGTGTGGGGGTCAGTCTAATCTGAAATTGCTGTTTTTATCTTTTCTTGGAAATAAATTATTTGTATTTGTTGTATTTGTATTGATAATATCGATAACATCGATAAACAGCTGTGTTCTCTCCCTACAACTTGTTGAAAGCTCCCCCGAAAATTCCGGGCCCTACTTACCTATTACTGAAGACTAAAGTTGCAATTACATTTATTTACGCGCGTTTGTTTGTTTTATCTACTAAAGTTCGATTACTAGGTACGCTTATGAGAGCGAGTGAGACAAGTATAATACCGAACACGGGTTTAAGACTGCGCCGAGCTAACGCCGTCCATTACTAAATTATACGAAAATTGTTTATTTAAAAGTGTACACCGTTATGTTACAGTTTGAAAAAGTACTTACACGCATAATTCGACAGAGTCTGTTGTTTGATCAGTAGGTAAACCAATTATTATTGTTTTCGTCAAATTTAAGCTTAAAGTTATTTGTTGTACTTAATGAAAAAATATCTATGAGTGAGTAATTTAACGAAAAAAGTCGCTACCTTTTTCCGTTATATTGACTGACTACACGAAGGTTAACCCTTTTGCCGCCAAAGCCGGCTAATCACGTCATCTGATTTTCGTGCCGGGGACTCCGGACGCTCGGTACGGTCCATACAATTTATATCGGCTCGTTTGCGGCATAATATGACGTCGTTGGCGTCAGGTGCACGAAAAATTGCAGCCGCCCGTGGCGGTCAAAGGGTTAAAGTTTATTGAATTATGTTATAAATATTATAAATAAATAAAAGATATATGATACCAGCTACTTGTCAGCGGTGTAACGCTGCAAATTTCTGACATTCCCGGTGAATTTTCCATTCTTTTTCTTTCAACCTTCACGTGACAATAACAAACACGCAAAAAATAGTGATGATGATGTTGTGATCAACGGCCGAACCCTATATTCAAACCGCAGACAGATAGCTTTACTTCGGATTACAATTTGACACATTTTGTATGTGCAAATGTTAAATTTCAACCCGAAGTAAGCCTTGTCTATCCGCGGTTTGAATATAAGGTTCGGCCGCAAGGGAAATAGGGATTAGATAGATAAATTGTGTATTTATTTGTACAACAAAAACCTCTTAGATTTCAAGACAATTCTTCAGTCTATTAGAAACCACAATAATAGTAATGTCCATCAGGAGTATGCTCGGCCACAGAATAAGTAATAGTACAAGTACAGAAGCGACACTCCGTGACTGCAAACATGCGAATTTAAGCCTAAACAGAACGCGTTAACGATAATAAAACAAGTGCACGGCCGGAAGTGACCTTGGTTACATTTCTGCGATCGATAGTGGGGGCGCCCCTAACGAGGCAAAATGCAGCTTAAATCTGCGCCGCGAGAGTATGTATTATTTCGCCCACCATGAGCTTTACTGACTCCGCCCACTCCGCAGGGCTGGCAGTTACTTGTACTAATTAATACGTTAATACTTATTCCGTGGCAGTTGTAAGAAAACAAATTGCATTAAACTTATTATTAATTGTAGTTTTCTTATGTAGTTGGGTGGATCAACTTTTCGTTGTTGTTATTCTGTCCCGTAAGCCAGGAGACAACAGTAATAGAGTTCCTTAGAAAAATGGTTATAATATACACTACTGATACGCTTGGAAGAAAACCCATAAAATGATGGGCTTGTAATTGCCACAAAAGCCGATGTTTGCTGGATTTATATACTTTAAAATCGTGGTTTTAAAGAGTGACCCAGGAGACGTCACCATGGCAACGAGCTACAAAGAAAAGTTGATTGACCCAGTTTTAGTTTTATTCATCCCTAACTGTGCTAATACTGTTGCATTTGGTACACAAACAGGACTATTTTCTTTGTACCTATCTTTTATATTCGTATTTGTTTGTGCAACTGTTAGTGTGTCTAATTGAATTAATAAATGAAATAAATAAATCTAGTTTGTAACTAGAGACGCATTAAGCGAGACAAGCGAGAAAATACAACTTGTGCTACCCGTACTGGAATAGGTAGGTTAATGTTAGTCTAGGAGCTGACGCACGTTTTCGATAAACAATCATTTATTTTAAGGACTTTAAAGGTTCATTTTGTAATAGTTGTATTACTAAATATTTGTTGTTAACATACTATAATAGCTTCGATATAGACCTTAAAACATTTTGTTTATCTATAACAAGATGAAATAGGTATATAGAATACAGATAGATAAGAAAGGGGATAGCACAAAAATCGCAAAATACCTGCATGCATAGTATGGTGGCGTTTATTGCAAAAAAAAATATGGATAAAGCTTCCGTCACTCTCGTACTTATACACGTGTCAAAAAGTGAAGGATGTTTTATCCACATGTTGTCACGCGACAAACGCAGCCATATTAGGCCCTCTGTATTGTGTTGATGCACCACAGATGTTAACATTACGTCGTTAGTACATGAAAAAACGTTAAAAAATTGTCGGATTGGTGAAATTTCAAAAAAAAGTTTAATATATTTTTGATATAAAACAATAATTATTAATATCTTATAACAATATTTATGTTTCATCAATAACATTTAATCAACATTTGCAACCCGCGATGGAAAGCCTATTAGTCTTATTGCCTGTTTCACAATCGACAAGTAAAGCTTATGTGAGACATAAATTTACTCTTTCTTACACTTAAAAATATACAAGGAGACAGCCAATTTTTAATGGCAGATAAATTTGTCCTTGCAATAAATAATAATAAAATTTAAATTATAATTATTTGTCCTTAACTGATTGATTACATTTACAAATGTTTAATTTTTACATATATTTTTACATATTTTTTTAACTCCTTTTTCATATATTTGATATTTATTATTTATTTATTTATAGTTAAGTAAAAGGTAAAATAAAAATTACAGTATTTAACAAAAGTTAATTATAATTTTAATTTTATTGAAAATAGTCACAAAGCGGACCTTCTTAACTTTTTCTTATATATTATATAGGTAACTCATTACTAGGGTCATGTTTTAGCGAAAATATCCATCTACATATTGTTATAATAATTTAAAGTCTTAAACAAAAAATAAACCGACTTCAATTTCCGTCAACCTCGGGAGTAGGTATACCCTAACAGGGCTAACAAATCAAAAAAATGTTCAAAATCAGAAACTAAAAGAGAAGAATATATCAAATATTATTACCTATTCCGTTACTCAAGTAAGAAGGTAGGTAACCAGTATATGCTGACCTTGCTTTAGTAGGTAGTCACTATTACTGGGAGATCTACTTACGCGGAACGCTCTTTAAGTAAGGTAGGTAATAGATTTTTGATGCGAATAAGTCGAAAACTGCGAAACTGAGGTAGGTAGTTAATAAAATAAATAATATTATTCCGCTCTTTTTGTGTCGAGGATTCAAAACTGTAATCATTGTGTCAGTAATTAAGTACAGCTACTCGTAACTACCTACCTCGATCGAAGTTATAATTTATAAAATAATATTAATAATAATCTTACCTTTCGATATCTTTTGGCAGTGTAAATAATGATAGATCGCCATTCCTGTCATTATTTAAGCACCCGTATGCTATACAGTACCTTTTGGCTTTTCGAGGAGCTATAGGTACATTTATTTAAACAAAAACTCGAATTATTTTCGCAGCGGCGTACGGGCGGCGCGCTTCAAGACGAGCGCTCGCGTGACACTCAACTGATTAGCCTTGTATAAAAGGCCGCACATTGAGTAGGCAATAGCGCGGAGTGTCACCGGCCTGGCTCGGCGTAGTTTTAAGATGTTTGTATACTAATTAGAATGTAATTAGGCAAATACTAACATCCGATTACAAATAAAATATTGTAAATAACGTGATGGTCCAAAGACCGAGTATTGTTTACCTACGGTTAAGGTAGATTTTATAAGCGAGGCGGTGGCATTAATACACAAATCGCGTTTCGACATGCAAGTGTTATTGGTTATCTCTTGGTTGACAGTAATTATGAGGTGTAAGTACCAAATCGAATTATGATAAATTCCAAAAATATCAAAATGAACATAAACATATTTTCTCTAATACTGAAAAATAATATTGCACAAGCTGGAGCTCAAGCAGCTGCGTTTTTGCGTGTTTTAACCTGCTACGACTTGTTATGTGTATGTTTTAATAGTAATAACTATTTTAATGATAAAACCTCCAACATAATCGCGTTCCCTTTTTATAGTTGATATATCTTAAATGGCTCAACTAATTTTCATGAAACCTAGCTAAGAACCATCTCGATTGAATTAAATATCTTGGGCACACGGGGGTGAATCAACTTTTAAAGTCCTCCTTTTCTACACGCTAATAAAAACTTACTAGCATATGTGAGATTGATAATGGTTTACACATGTTAAAATTAGATAATCAGATTTTCGGATTTCACTATTCATAATCATAAACCAATTCTATAATTTTGTAAAAACATGGTAAAGCAGTGGAAAATGCACGTTTTCATACAAAACCCGGGGACAACGTCGTCCCCTGCGTTACCTGATATATTTGTGTAAATCATAGAAGAATTTTTAAAATTGTCAGCTAGAAAGTAAGTTTAATTGTCTGATTTATTCAATATATTGACCACATCAAAAAAAAAAATGCATTCTACCAAATTAAGGTGACATAGTGAGACATGTCGAAAATTGGGGAGTACCTTAAAAGTTCAAATTCAAAAAAAATTCAAAATTCTTTATTTCATAAAACACACATTGTCTATGATCTAAGTGATGGAGCCACCCGGTAAGCAAAAATGCCTGTGTTGGGTGGCACCGCTCTTCCTTTAGGTTACATGAGTATGTGCTATGCTTAAACTACTACAATGTTTAGGTAATCAAATAAAGCTTGTTAACCAAAATTATGGTGTACATGGTAATGATTGCAAAGTTAAAATGTGTGCTATGTTTAAATAAAATAAGATAAGGTAAGAGGCAACTTACTGTGTGTGTGTGTGTGTGTGTGTGTGTGTGTGTGTGTGTGTGTGTGTGTGTGTGTGTGTGTGTGTGTGTGTGTGCGTGCGTATTGTGTTTGTGTTTGTATTTATAAGATTATTGTAACAAAAACTCTGTCTCATCATAAGTTAAGGTCTTAAGCCAATTTGTGATTACTCTCTTGCAGTCGTGGTAAAGTTTCGGGTAAATGTCTAGTTCTTTATTTAATTTATTGTAAATATGTGAAGATTTGGAGTAAAACTGTCTGCGCGCAAATGAAGTTCTTGTTTTAACGTATTCTGCTACAGCAGCTTTTTTCCTTCTATTTGTTTTATTTGGCTTATAAGGTAATATTTTATGGTTTTTTAGTGCGATATGCAGGATGTATAATTTTCTGACCGATAGTAGATCACTGATCAGATGGAGTTGCTCAGTGGGGAATCTGGTTTTTTTGAAATACATAACCTTAATTAGAGCACGTTGAGCACGTTCCAGTTCAATAAAACGGCTCTTAGCAGACCCACCCCAAACGGAAACACAGTACACTAGGACAGATTGGACCAAGGATATATATGTTTCATTTAAGATATTACGGGAGTTTGACTGGTTGTTCTTCCCTGGTACAATGTGCCTCAGTGCCCTGAAGATCCATGTTAGTTTCCTGACTCTACCTATGACTTGTTCAAGTTGCGGATACCAGCTAAGATGTTCATCGAGAATAACTCCTAAGTATTTAGTTTGAGCAACCTTATCTATTGCTGGACACCCACAGACTGACGAGGTTGGAGACAAACATGAGTGGATCCTGAGCGACATATCATCTTTGGGCTGTGTACTATCCGAAATGCTGAAACATATGTAGTTTGTCTTTTTTGTGTTCAGAGTTAGTAAGTTCAGTTTAAGCCAGTTGTCTATTTGTGCCAAACCCTTTTCAGCAAAGATCTTAACCTCACTCCAAGATTTGCCAGCAAATATTATTGCAGTATCATCTGCATATGAAAAGAGTTTCGCATTTGGGATTGTCATGTTAACTAGATCGTTTATGTATACCAGAAATAAAGTCGGGCCCAGCACACTTCCCTGTGGGACACCATAAGTGACTTCTTCAAGCCCACTTATGACGTCCCCGAGCTTCACCCTCTGTCTCCTGCCCGAAAGGTAGCTCTCGAGTAGTGACAGCGGTGCCCCCCTAACCCCCACTCGGTCGAGTTTATGTACAAGAGTGGGGACAGAGACGGCGTCGAAGGCTTTTTTCAAGTCTAGATAAACACCCAGGCACTTGTTGCTGCAGTCCATATTTTTAGTCACTAGTGAAGTAAGTGCAATTATGGCATCTTCAGTAGATTTTTGTTGTCGAAAACCAAATTGGGCATCAGAGATAATGTTAAATTTGTTTAAATAGCTTAAGAGCCTGGCGTTGATTAGCTTTTCGATGATTTTCGATAATGCAGGTAGAACTGAAATTGGCCTATAATTACTGACGTCATCTCTGTCCCCTCCCTTGTACACCGGGGTGATTATTGACTGTTTTAATGAGTTAGGAAAAACACCGCGGTCAAAGCAGAGGTTTACTATATGAGTTATAATAGGCACTACTTCTTTAGATATGTGCTTCAAGAATGTTGTAAGTATGCCATCATAACCCGGCGCACTATTGGATTTCAGGTTATTTATTGTAGTATAAACCTCTTCATTGCTAACAGGTAATAAGACAAAAGATTGAGGTTGAGTAGGGGGGGCACCCAGTGGTGGACACGTATGAGAGTTCGGTGCAATTTTCAGTGCAAGCCCTTTTCCGATATTTGCAAAATATTTATTTATGTAATCTGCCGACTCAGGGGGAGTAGCTTTCATATTTAGTAATTCTGGGTTCATTTTAATAGGTTTACTAGTATAAGTTAGGGTTTTTATATTTTTCCAAAGTATTTTAGTGTTTTTAATTGATTTTGCAATAAGCTCCCTCTCGTATTTTCTTTTTAGTTTTTTAATAAGATTATTACAGTAATTTCTGTATCGTGTGTAGGTTATTTTTAATACATCATTATATGGGTTTTTACGCAGTTCTCTCTGTAATTTGTCACGGTTACGTATACATCGTAATAGCCCAGGAGAGATCCATGGTTTTAATATACGTCTACTACTAGGTATCACAGTAGTTTCCGTGTTTTGTTTTACGGATTCGCTTAGTAAATAGATGAGGCGCTCAGTTACAATGTTTGGGTCTTGACAAAACATCAGTTCAGGTAAGTTTTTAGTCTGTAGATATTTTAACGCGGCTTCAAAGTGAATTGTGGTTTTAGTTTTATTTATTATTGGTACATTTTTTGATTTGGAAAGTGATAGAAAAGTGGTAAAGTGATCCGTTGTAGTGGTTTTTATAATAGCTATAGTGGAGGAATATCTGACTTTATTTATTTTTAAGATAAAGTGGTCTAGACAGTTTTTTTCTCTTGTTGGTCTACTGTGACCAGCGAGAAGTCCGAAATTAGACAACATATTAAGATAGTAAGTTGATTCACCGACGGATACACAGACATACATACGCACGTTACCCCTGCTGTCGGGGGTTAAAATACTACTCCATGCGCTGTTTTATTTATCTCTCAATCCCTCAAAGTTTAACTGAAAACCCTTAACCTTTTCAATGCCATTGACGGATATATCCGCACCACTGGTTCAATGCCAACGACGGATGTGTCCGTCATTGTTGCCAGCGCAAAATAGACCCGAGTATCTATGAGGCAAGGTTGACATTCGCTCTGGTTTTAAGCTGTCATTGGCGTGTAAGTGACGTCTTTTGTTTTTGACATAGCGTAGATAAGGTTAAAGGGATCGTTTTTTGGGTCCCGTAGTCAAACTAGGATAGGGCTTTTAAAAATATACCGGTTTGTGAAGACAATTTTAAGTGATCCGTTTATGAAATATGAAGCTTTGAAGCCCTAATTTCATTTGGAGTCAAGTCAATACAGCCAAAATTACAAATACTAAAAATCTGAAAAAAAACTTAAACGAAAGGGCATATAACGAATTTTAAAAGAAAACTCACGGCTAAGAAGACATCGTTGGTTCTTGAGATACCGGCGATTAAAGTGTTTATACCTAAAAAAAGCATTTAAGACGGCACCAATTGACTTTACATAGTAAACTAGTTATTACTTGTTGATTTTTATGTTTGTAGTACTTAACGGCTTCTACACTGAGCATGGTCCGACATGGTCTTGCCCGGTTTTTACTTTGTTATTTTCTGTTTGCAATAGAGTTTATATACATACATCCTATTGAAACTTGTTATCTGATTACCGTGTCAATAACGTCAGCCCCGAGTATAAAAAATAAGGGTAGGTGGGTATTTTAAACACAATCGAAGCGATTGTCAGTACCACCGTTCCGAGTGCGGTCTCTACAAGTAGTGAAACGTCGCGTTTATAATCGTTAACAAGGTATTTTTTATACACTGTGATCTTGAAATCGCTTTATTGCTCGCTTTTGTGCGTATCTAGCCGATTATAAAACACCAGAAGACCCGCGTAGCTATACGTTTGCAGCGTTAATATATAAGCGAGAGCAATGAAAACGGGTCACTTATTACAGAATTTCCATAGAAAGTGACCCGTTTTGATTTGTCTTGAGTATAGTTGCAAAGTAAATACGGAACATTTCTTGTTAACATTGTGTTAAATAGTATTACAACTGCCTTGAACTTGTATGCAAATATTATGCCTTGCATGCAAATAAAGCTTGAAATCTCAATCTCGCGCTGTTCAATATGAAAAAACAGTTGTATCAATGTTGTGATCGACGGCAGCGAGCCGATCTGAAGTGGGATACGGTGTTTTCATTTATTTTAATTTAGTCCGCGACTCCGCTGCGTAGAAAAAAAAAAACATAGCCTATGTTTCAAAATCGGGCCAGTAGTTTCTGAGTTTATTCGTTACAAACATAAAAAAAATATACAAATGTTTCTTCATTATTATATTATTAGTGTAGATAAAGTAGTGGTTTTAATTGTTAAATAATACGTGTAAAATCCTCATTCGTAATTTGATTATTAATCCAAAGCAGTGAGTAATCGTTTGTTTTTTGTTAGACATTTCTGTTCTATAGAACATAATTATAGTGAATTTATTGTGTAAATGGCTTCAGTTCAGTCCATCATTCACTTCAAAAAAGGAGTGCAGTTTAGTTGAAAAAATGCATTTATTTTACTGATTTTTGTACGCTATCTGGCAAAATATAGTAATACCAGTAACTCTCTCTCTACCACTGTAACCAGTTTTACCTATGCTCACGAATAAATTACTTTAACTTTAACTATTCACGGCCGCTGCTAATGGTAAATAATAACCAGTGATCGGCACGACCCGTGCCACATGGTGTCAATGACCTCAATCATTATGTTAAAATGGATATTCCCCGGGATTCCAGCATTCGAATCGGTAAAGGAAAATAATATATTCTCATTTCAGTAAGCATGTAACGGGGATAAGATTCATGATTTTTATAAAATAAAACCAAAGTTTATCAATATTTTCTTTAATGAAAAATGATACATTTTATGAGTTTATTAAATATTCTGACTTCTATTTACAAATACATAACATAACTCTTATTTTTTGCGAATCATGTCATGTCCATATTAAGTATTATTTCCTCTTTGAATCCCGCGGTGTGGCACGGGTCGTGCCGATCACTGATAATAATTTATTCTAATTATCTGTGGCCTGGAACACAGAAGCTTGCAGGCTTTTTTTAAAAACAGTAAGCACTTCTGAGCGTGTAGAAGAAAATAGTTTTCTTTTTAAATCGATTGCCCCAATTTGAGGCCCCGTAGTTCGAGTCGATATATTACGATTCATTTTTATACTAAAATCAACTTTTCCTGATCACTATTAAGTATCTAAGGGCTGTACTCATTTTGCATAAGATGCCCGTTACAAGATACGTTAAGTGAACGTCAAGCCATAGAAAACTGCTATTTTCAGCGCATCTCGAGACAAGCATTATGAGTCGTTCGCCGCACGCGGCCATCGAATTTGGTTCAAATCTGAACTTTAATGAAGGCGGATTGATCCAAATGCGTTGACTGCATGCGGCGAACGATTACAGTCGAGGTCAGTTTATTAATGTGACCCTAACATTTCCGACTTGCCAAAGTAAAAGTATATGAGCAATACTTCATCTTCAACCAAAGGTACATCAAAGGAACATAGTTTGAAGTCAGTGGCTAGATGTGGTTTCGTGTGCGTGGCTAGCGCCGCCCACAGCCGTACCGACCTGTTACGCACACATGCAAGCCGCGCGATGTACCTTTGTTTGAAGACGAACTACTTCTCCTATAATTATACTTTGGTCATGCCTTATTATTTATCGCTTGTCGCTCAGTGCGCCTTTATCTCTACACACTAATAAGAAAAGGAAATTCGAGCGGCAAACAAGTCGCGGCCATGTGCTAGTCGTCCCTGGCAACGTTTTGTCTGTCAAACTTGACCGTCTAATTATTATAGGTTCGGAGTGCAAGTCAGAGTCGGAGATCACCACAGAGGACGGCGAGATGGCAGCCTACCCCCACGAGGACGCGACGAAGCTCGGGCACGACAAGTCCGAGGAGACCTACAAAGAGTGGGAGAAGTACTGGAATGTCGTCATGACGGAGCAGAACCACGATGGCGTCATCAGCGTCACGCAAGGCAAGTGCAAGGCCCGATTTTTCATTTAAATATATCGGAACATCCCACTTTATAAGACAAATCAACATCATTCACTTAAGAGCTATTTTTCGAGTAATTTCCATTCTTCCATATACCGAACCCTTTCTAACCTTTTGAACGCCACGTTCAGCTACAACTTTACGAGCCCCAGACGCCAACAATGTCATAAGTCGCAACCGCGCCGATATAACATGCATGGAGCGCACTGAGCCCCCGGTGTCCCCGGTACGAAAATCCAATGAAGTGATTTGCCGGCTTTGGCGTCCAAAAACTCATACGGTATTCGTCGTGCCTTAACAGTTGACCACACATCTTCCCTTGTCATAGTATTGTATAGTTATAGACTTCTCTTTTCCTTCACTATGCTTAAAACTGCGTAAATCGTCTTTTTTACACAAAAAGTGTCAAGTTTCGTTTATTGTATACGTGACAGATCTCTGGAAAATAAAAAAGCTACATGCATTCCGTCCCAGATGTTGTTAGAACTATCTCAAACCCAACAAGTAATGTATTTTTATGTCGAATTAAATAGTAAAGGTACACCTTTCCCTCTGATTCCAGAAACGCGGATTTGTTTTTATAATTGCCGCAGCCTCTAACACTAAAGTAAAAAATGTAACTTGTTGTATTTTACTGATATGAAATGAAGTGCACGAGTACGTAACCCACTTGTGATACCTTTAATCATGTTTACCATATTTATCTTTCCACTTGTTTCAAGGTAATCTTGTCAAGTGTCTGTTTTACAATATTATTGTTTATCTCTTCCAGGTACAAGTATCGACTGGAAAGCGAATGCGCAACATGACCAGGCAGCGTCCAAAACAAAGGTTAGCTCAATTTAAACTGTGCTGCTAAAACGTATTCCTCTTCCTTCGACTTTGACCTCCAAAATGTTCAAAAAGGAACTGTCGTGCCGTATCAGGTGTCCCATCATATTTCCTCTTCTATATTCTGTGGTTTTTAAAATGTGTATTTTCTTGCTCATCATCTTAAAAACCTCATTGTTGGTTTCCTTTTCCGTCCAGCTTATCCTTTCCATTTTCCGCCAGCAGCTCATCTCAAACGCTTCTAATCTTTCTATATATCTCTGTGTTAGTGCCTAAGTCTCGCTACCGACCTAGGCTTTGCTTAAGCCAATTAACTATGAACAAACGTCAATGTCGTGTCGTATCCTTTATAACAATATAATAGGATAGTTAAAAAAACCGGGCAAGAGCATATCGGGCCAGGCTCAGCACAGGATTTCGAAGCCGTTACTATGAACACAAATAACTATCACGAAAACTAACACTATGGGCATTGTCTGAAATAAATAATTTGAATTTGAAAAACAACAAGTATGAACTAATTTTCTTTTTAAAGACATTTGGTGTTGCCTTAGATATTTTTTATTGGGTAAATTTGTTAATTACATGTACATGATGATTTTTAAGAACTATCCTACGACACCTCACACGAAATCCAAAAGTAAAAAACATAAACCTTTGCTTTACTAGCACCCGAAACAACAAATTGTTTATAATTACTTACATCATGTAGTAACCCTAAGTTTAAATAAATATTTGTGTTATGTTCAGTCGAAGAGACGCTGGGTGTTCTCGATGCGGCACGGGGAGCGCGTGGACCTCACCTACGGCTCGTGGGCGCCCTTCTGCTTCGACGAGCAAGGCAACTACGTGCGCAAGGACCTCAACATGCCGCTGACCCTAAGCGAGCGGTGAGATGACTTGACATACCTATTTTATGTGCTTAACTAAATTAAAACAAAAAGAACGGTCTAGTGCTAGTTGAAGCTAAGCTTACTCACTGAAGGATCAATTTTGAATGGCTCAGGCCTGAAATATGCGTTTTCCTAAAATGTATTTTTCCCAAAATGTCTGTTTTCCATAATGTTAGCACGTCTTTTGCATAATGTCAGTGCCTCAAAATGTTAGCTTCTTATAATGTCTCACTCCAAGAATGTCAGTTTTCATATACTTGATATAATGTTCGCTTTTCAGAAAGTGTTTATTCTCATAATGTGTGCAACCTCAAGCAGCAATCTGCATTCTTACAATTTTTGCATTCCAGAAAAGTCTTATTCCCAAAATGTCTGCAATCATGAACGCCACATTTACAATTTTTCCTTTTTGGTTTTTCAACAACAAGAAAGGGGCCATTTAAAAAAATATATTATAATGATATGAATAATACTGCACAGTAATTATAGATATTTATCAAAGAGTAAGTACGCCAAGAAATTAACCCTTTAAATTTAGAACATTGATATGAAATAAAGCAGACATTATAGGAAATCAGATATAATAAGAAGCAAAAGTTACGGTAATGCTAATATTATAGGAATGTAAACATTATGAATAGACGGCTTCCTGAGACTGTACACATTTTAAATACCAGTCATTTTGAGAAATCTGACACAATAGAAGTGCTAACATTGTGAGAACGCAGACGTTTTGACAATTGTACATTTTAGGAAAACGCATATTTCAGGCCTGAGCCTTTTGAATAAGCAGTATCTTAAATTCAATAATCATACGTGTGCTAACTCTGGTAGTGCCGTAGAAAAGGTGTTCTAGGGATATGATATTGATGACTAAGATGTCGACATACATGTTTATGTATAAAAATCCTGTGCTATCCTTAAGATGAACAATGTCCAGGTCCAAAAATCCAGTGTCATAAGTCATAAACTCATAAATGACAATGTCCTTCATGTATCAGAAAACGGATTTGAGTCATGTGGATGCGAATATTCGTTGACCACAGTGGATGTTGAGAGGACGTTTAGTGGTTTAAAGTGGAATCTTCCATCTAGACGGCAATAGTTACTAAGGGCAAATATGAAAAATAACATTGTTTTTTTACTATAATAAACATTACATTTTTTTATTGTTTTTATTTAAAAATGTAGAGAGAGAAATAATATTGATTAATGTTTAATAATATCCAGGGCTTGGATTCTACAAGGTAATGACGATATCGTTTTTGACCTGTTTCCGTATTGTCAACGTTTTGATAACTCTTATGTCATTTACAATAATGGCGACTGTGACATAAACGATTCTTAAACGTGTCAAACACGATATCGTTTTAACGCACCTGAATAGAGGCTCTGATCTTGACAGTAACGTCGATATATATTTTTGTCGCAAAATATTTTGCTACATCTCTTTAGTATCCGTGCCCCAAGGTAGCACGCGTCTGTCAATAACTAAAGCAGATTTAATGTTCTTTTGTTACTTATAAAGTTATAAGGTTGATATTGCTACAGGAGTTCTATCCTGAGATGCAGTACAGTTGAATGCAGAAGTAGCTGTATATTTTAATACTTAGTCGCAGTGACGTATTATGCCACATATTAGGTCACATACGTTAAAGTCCATTATGTTCCGCGGTCTAGATCACACTAACCAAAACGCCATGTGTCGGTTCTTGGGATTTATTAATCTTGATAATATTTCCTTGAGAGTGTTTAACGTGAAAACGCCATTAGAAACAAAATCTTAGTTTTATTTTCAAAACATGACACCTTTTTCGCATGATTTTGGTTGAATCTTCGTAACCCTCTGATTTTTAACGATGATTTTCTATCCAAAACTCGAGTTTTTATAACTTCTTCATTGTGGTAAACCTGTTATTAATAAATGTTGTGCTATTAAAGTAACCAGCAATTATTTAAAGCGCTAAAATTATTTCCATCTCGCGTTATTCGCGCGGAAGCACATAAAGCCATCCCTTTTCTTTCCTGTGTGGGCGTGGCAGCATATGTGGCACCTGTGATACTAGTGAATGAATAGAATTGATTAGGTCAATAGGTGCGACAAGTGTTCCTGGTTTTACCGTACAAGCGTTAGTGTAAGATTGAAGGTGTGTGTGTGTGTGTGTGTATAGGTCGGGCGGGGTGGACTCGTACGTGAAGGACACGCCGCTGACGCGCGTGGGGCGGCTGCAGGCGGCGCTGGTGGGCGAGGGGCTGCGGCTGGCCGGCGTGCGCGTGCGCCACGTGTACGCCTCCGCCGCGCTGCGCTGCGTCGAGACCGCGCACTACATGCTCGCGGGTGAGCCTTCATTATTTTAGGGTCAATCTGTAGTTGCATAGAAATACGGGGTTTTTCGTCGCTAAGTGCAAAGCTTAGGGGGTGATAGTCGAGGTATTTTTATGGGGCTTTAAATGTAGGGATCGGATCTACTCCTCAAATGGAACTCCTTTTGTTGTACGACATTAAAAAATGGGGTAATTTTATTTTTTTAATTTTTATACATAATACATTAATCCGCTGATTTTACTAGTAAATTTTGAAAGTTTGATCACGTATTATATAACTTACTGTAAATGAAGTTTTCTAAGTCGTAGAACAAAAGATTTTAGCATTTGAGGAGTAGAATCGAATTTAAAGCCCCCATGGTCAGAGACACCCTGTATATATATGTGGATACAAAATTTCATAGTTTTTTAATTACAAATTTAAGATTTTTACAAAACACCAAAAGTTTGACAATTACGTATTAATAGCGCCTCAGTAAGCGTTACCTTGTTAGCAAAATTTCCGATAGTTTAATGTCTATTGGACCAAATTATACAACTTTAAGCGTCTTGGATGTCGTATCTAAATGGAGGCATTCAAAATTATTAAAAATTTCTCAGCGCCGTGCGCAAGCGAGCCGCGTCCTTAGTCGTGCGCAGGGTGCGGGCCATCACTGGACTGCCTTTATTTAAATAACTGCGGCAAGCTACATGTATGCGGGAATAAATTATTATTATTATAAATCTCTAAGTCACGGAGTAAAAATCATAGTTAGGGAGCATTCGTAATAAAACTACACGAACTGTAATTTTTAACTTGAGTAACAAAAACAAAGGAAAATTTAAATAGCATATTGAAAATACATACATACATACATAAAGTCACGCCTTGATTCCCAGAATGGGGTAGGCAGAGCTACAGAATTACCAACAACTCTTAAAAACTTGTTGATAATTCTTTAACAACATTTTGCACAATCAGGCTCAGATGTTTACCAATGTACTAGTGACAGGTTGCAAGCCCATCGCCTAACAGTACTACTAGCCCTTATTCCCTGAGTCGCCTCTTACGACATCCACGGGAAGACATGGAGTGGCACAATTCTAACCCGGCAACCACACGGGGGATATTGAAAATAAAGTTCAAATAAATATTTATGTTATGTTCAAAGGTCTACAAGGCGACCCCGCGGTGAAGGTGAAAGTGGAGCCGGGGTTGTTCGAGTACAAGAACTGGCACATGTCGAAGGGCATGGGGCCCTTCATGACGCCGGTCGAGCTGCACAAGGCCGGGTACCACGTCGACCTCGAGTGAGTACTGTACATTTATTTATTTAATCATTATTGCACAGAAACAAGTACAAATGGCGGAACTAATGCCTAATGGCATTCTCTACAATTAACCAATCTGAAATGTTCATTATTTAATGGGTGCAGAGAAAAAGAAGACGCCTACACCTGTGTGTATGTATACCTGTGTTTTTATCTACACTATCTATACCTATGATATAAATGTAAAAGTAACTGTCTGTCTGTCTCTCTGTTTATTACGCTTTCACGGCTAAACCACTCGACCGGTTTAGATGGAATTTGGTAAGGTGATAGTTAAGAGTCCCGGGGAAGGACATAGGGTTATCCCGAACAATTTAACGGTTCCTGAGGGAATAGCGATAAACGACTTCTACGCGAACGGCGTCGCAGGAATCGGCTAGTGTTATATCATTGCTGTTTAGAACAGAAACCGGAGATCGTAAGGCTCCTTTCCCTAAATTACGTCCATGGAGCTGAAAAATGTGGTAGCTGGGAATGCTTGTGAAATGTTTCTTTATTTGACAATGCAATTAGCCTTGTTGATAGTGAGTCTGGTTACGAAGATAGTGTCCAGGGTTAGATCTCTGGTTAGAGCACTTTTATTTTCGATGAGCCCGTATATTTATTTCTGTATCTTGGTTATTTTGAGTATTTATTATGTATATCCCTCCATATAAATTTGTGTACGGGGGGAAATCTTCGCAAGATACCCGGCATGTAAAATAGTAAATGACTTGTCTGCCGTGGCGCATTTGAAGTAGGTAACTCCGGGACGTTAACCAGTGCTAACCTCGCGCTTTGCCTCAGCTCCTCACCGGCACCACGAGTACATGGTTAAAGATTAGGTTAAGGGCTAGGTCTATTCTGCCCTCAGTAGCCAAAAGGCGGTATATCAAATACAATAACCAAAGTAAATTCAACCCTTTTCCGATAGTAATGAGGTCCCACTTGCTACAGGAGCTTTGTCTAAGATACCGCCATTTTTTTTTAGCAGGGCAGAATAGGTGTATGGTTACTTTTTTTATTTGCAAAGACAATTTATTATATTACAGGTATAAGCCGTACGTGCAACTGGAAATAAATACTACGGAGACTTTAGAAGAGTTCTACAAAAGAAATGAATTAGCGATGCATTCCGCTCTGAGAGATACCGAGACAGAAGGTCAGTAGTAAAGACGAGTGTTAGGGTTAATCGCTGTTAACTATTAATATATTCAAGTAATTCAACTGTTTTAAAGGTCAAAGTTATTTGAATAAATGTTTGTAATTTGTTTTAGGTAATTCTCGAAATGAGCAGCAATGAGATAACAATATCGATCAATTTGAAGATTCCGATTCTGAATACCTACTCCGAATTTGAGTTACACGAAGCATAAAACTTATAGTTTAATTTCCTTATCATAATTAATACTCGTAGCAGACATACTGAAATAATACATAAATCCCGAAAAATACTATTTGGATTGTCTTATCTCCGACAAGATGGAACATCGATTTTTAATTTCCGAATTCTAATGTTCCGAATCCCGAATTGTCATAATTAATAAGTTACTGTACGCATAATGGACGCTAAAGTACACACCTGTCATCGCTGTACAATTTATAAACTATTCTTGGATTTCAGGTTATAATTTGTACTGGGATGACAGGTGACAGTGACTTATCTTCCTTCTACTATGGTAAGGATTTATTGAAACCATTTCTAGGTGGCAATGTAATGTTCATCGGGCACGCGGCCAGCCTCGACCTGATGGTGGTGGCCCTGAAGCGGCTCAGCGACAAGCGGCCGGACCCGCCGCCCTACCAGATCGGCAAGAACCTGCTGCGCGTGCCGTACTGCGCGCTCGCCGCCATGCGCGGCCCGCCCTACGAGCTGGTCTGCCCGCCCTGCCCGCCCTCCATCAACTCCAGCTCGGGCCGCTTCGACTGGAAGATCCTGCTAGAGGTATAGGGCACTTGTGATACTTATGTAGCTCGTGGGCGGATCCAGGGGGCAATGACTTTAGACCAAGGTTAATTCTAAAAGGGAACGGTACCTGCACTGGGAAGGGTTTGGAGGTTTGCCTTGATTAAAATCCTGAATTCGCTGAGCTGCGGGGCTAACATGGTCCCATTTATCCCCGAGACGATAAGGCTTCCATCTCTCTTACACTTACATATTTATCAGAAAGTGATGGATGCTTTATCCACAGCGGTTAACGTGACCATAATAGACGCTCTGGTTTTAAGTGGTAGCTATAATTGTCTGTGGCTACGTTACTTCTTTTCTTAAATACTAGGGATGTAGGTTATGTGATGGCATCGGCGCAAGAGTATCGCTAGAGATTAGTGTTGTTTGGATCATTTGACAAGCCAATTTTTTTCATCCTGATTTTCAAATTATAAATTTGAAGTCGATTAAACCGTTTGTATAAAACGATGCTCCTGCGATGCGATGTTTATAGGTCGAATGTTGAACCTTTTTCTGATGTTACCATCCCGCTCACCTTTGTTACCACTGTTAGCTTTATCCATATTAAAACAGTAACAGTGTGCAGGGACCTGGTAACATATAGGAATAACGCACGGACAAAGCATGACTGAGATGCAAATATTAATGGTCTCAACTCTCGTATCTTGCCTTTATCTCTATGATAATGGACAACTCCGGCATTACGAATCAAGATCCTATCATTTGTTACATTAAAATGTAATCTTTAAACGTTATATTATCTTTAGATAGAAAAATAACCTAGCTATTAGGTTGAGTATCGTTTAGTAGGTGGTAATGGATGGCTTCTGAAGTCTAAATTCTTAATTGTTCAACCCTTGGCCACGCAGACAGAGTATTAACTAGACGGGAAACGAAACAAAAATACAACGAGTAAAAGTGAAGCATTTATACGGAAATACATATAAATTAAGAAGACGTGAATCTTTACTTTGTATCTCACTGAATGAATTGTTGTTTTGACTTTTTTGCGTTATTTGTTTTTACGTGTGTTTCCATAGATTTCGTAGACATCAATTTGTGATGTGATGTGATCTGAATTATTTTATGCTGCAAAAGCCACATTGGTAGTAATTTCTCATGATAAACCGCCTTAATAAGGTAGGCACTCAATGACTGAAGCTTTGTTTGCTAAAGGTGATATGTGATTAGGTCGGGTGGTACTGTATTGCTATCTCAAAGAGTATACGCGAGCAGTTTGTCTAAGTAATACTATGTCTAGGCTTCGCCAGGCGACAGATCAATAAGATAAAGTCAAGTTTTCATGCAATTAGGTAATATTTAATATATTTGATGTTGGAAGTATGTGTATATTGCACGTTAGCCCGGTGAAAGGTAAGTCCGTTTATTGTGTTCTCTCTTAGCTTCAGTGCAACAACGTCTTTTACTCTGTTAGTGTAAACAGCAAGTAATTCAAGTTCAACCCCACTATTCATAAATGCACTATGGATCTATTATTAAATTTTATAACGACAAAGCATATTTTTTATTCAAAACATGTTTCGCAGCACCAATCTAATTTGTTATACTATATTACACATCGTATTTTGCCAAAAGCATCATATATTAAAGTAAAGTAAACTTATCTTTCTTCTTTTTTATTTTTACTTCAGGGCAAGCTAAATAAAAAAGTGAAGTAAATCCGAACTTATCCGAACAATTGCGATGATCAAGCTTGATTTGGCCTTGTCGCTGCACTAACATAAGGTGACTCGGTTGGGTTTGATGCAATTTTAAGTAAACAATCATGTTGATTTTTATATTTAGTTCTGGTACAGTCACGGACTTTAATTAATCAGCCACTTGCCACTGCTCATATTTTAGCCGTGTAATGCAATCGGGCTATTGAAACGTTACCATAGCAATCCTTTGGTAACGACCAATAAAAACAGAGTTCAGTTTGGACCAATAGTGACTGTTGTTTAAACGTGGTCATAGCAACCCTATTAAACGACCAATAACGACTATGTTCAGTAGAATAGCTGTTTGGGCGTTGTATCACCAAAAGTAGCTGTTGTTTACGTATAGCCATAGCAACTAGACAGACATGCAATTGGTTGCCTTTGGGTGATGTCACTCTGTTGTCTGGTTGGTAGATCTGGGTCTCAGGTTAGCCAACCGTTAATATTGCATGTCATTTTGTTCTTCTATTATACGAAGACGTGTGAATTTCCTTATCTCGATATACGAGTAAAACGGACTGAACCCGTTTTACATTACACGGCTAAAATATGATCAGTGGCAAGACTGGCAAGTGGCTGATCAATTAAAGTCCGTGACTGTACGTGGTCAATTCCTAATAGTAGAATATTAAAAATCGTTTCCATTTGTAGAAAAAAACGGAACAACTTGTTGTGATGTTTTATGAGTTATTGTACTGCCATCGTATAGTTATCGTTTGTAAGAGACCCTGAAGACTTTCCGCTTCGGGAAGGTCTGATCAATCGCACTCTATTCTACTCGTTAAAACCGCATTGCCTTTGACATGTTACCTATGGTTTAACACGACCGCCATTATTGACTTGACAACTCTGCGTGTCTGTCGGTAAGTTGGCCTTTACGTATCCCCAAACAGGTCTCCGTGGAAGTTTTAAGTACGCTGCCATCAAGTTTTGGACCAACTTACCGACGCCTTTACGTGAACCTCGATCCTTAAACTATTTTAAAACAATTTTAAGGAAGTACCTCTTAGAACACCAAAAACTTTTACCGACTGGTGGTAGCCGAGTTGCACATATAAATTTGATATCTAAAATAATTATAATTTGTAATGTAGCAATATTCATTTATTTATTTTCTTGCTTATTACCGCCATTTTTATGTATACATATTTTTCCCTCGTCACGCGTTCGCGTTTGCTACGAATAGGTGAACACCAGGGTTCAGCTGAAAACCAGCGCTGTGGCTCCGGCTCCAGCACATTCTGAGCTGCGTCCTATTTGACTGCACACTACAGTACAACATTTCTAAATTGTATTTATGTATAATCTGATCTTGTTTTTTTATGTTATTACTATACTTGTTGTGTTGCAGTGCGTTTTTGTCAAATAAATGTTATGAATTTGGATTTTATTGTCAAGTAAATAAGTGCTATCGCAACGTTGAAAATACAACACATCAAAGGCAATATGGTTTTACCTAGTAGAATACAGGCCCAGGAGCGTATATCAAGCGAGAGAGAAGTACTAACACGAAGGCAGTTTTAAGAGCTGTGCACTGTACGTACAGATGTGAATTATCAAACTACACTGTATTTTATAGTATAGTTAGAGCTTATTTGTCTTAACTTTGTACATCTCACTCACGCAAATAAGCTCTACCTATTCCGACCACTGATTGTATCGTAAAAGCGAATTCAACGCTGGAATACGGAATACCACTGCGGTGCACGGTCGAGATACACAGCTGGGTGTGTGGTGTGCGGGCGCAGCGTGTGCCGCAGTGGGAGTCCAGCTCCATATTCCGGTAGAAAATCATTCTGTCTTTCTTTAGCTGCTGTAAATAAGTACAGATACTGTCGTGGTTATCGGTTTAAAGTAGATATACATGCACTGCCATTAATGTATGTAATTTGGAATTATTTAGATTATATTTGTTCAGTCAATTGGTGAATTACACTTTAAGAGAATTGAAAAAGGGTCATCGTGTATATAAACGAACGGTGTATTAAGTGACCGGTTTTCATTGCTCTCGATTGTTACCGTGTTTCAATGCAGCAAAATACAGCCTTGAATATTTACTTAATAATGTCCCTACTTCCTATCAAAGTCTGGATTTGTATTGTCTACTAAGTCCTTTACTTTTGGACCTTGACGTCATACAAATAGACTTGAAAAGTGGGTTCTTGGTCGACTATAGATGAAGGAAAACGCACAGGTTTGTCCTTGAAACTTACTTTAAACTTCCAAGAAGTAGAGGCATTGATCTGTGCCTCTATTCAGGTGCGTTAAAATGATATCGTGTTTGACACGTTTAAGAATCGTTTATGTCACAGTCGCCATAAACGTTGACAATACGGAAACAGGTCAAAAACGATATCGTTATTACCTTGTAGAATTCCAGCCCTGGGCTACTAGGGGCACCTGAATAGAGGCCCTGTTCGTTTGTTACTAATGTAACACCTTCACATAAGTTAATCCTAGGCGAGGCCTTCAGTATTGGATGAATAATGCGGAGATTCAATATGTTGAACAATGTCTTGCTCTGATCACGAATCAAAGAAGCTAAAGTTACATTAAAAGTACTAAAATATAAAAAATAAATTTCAGATTGGTTTGAATCTGTCTGTCTATATGTCTTGTTACCGTTGAATCTACGTGTAATAGTCAATAACCGTATTAGACTGATTAGAATATTATCAATAATTGACTTTTTACTGTAAGCAGGAAATGTAAATGTATCATTACTAAGCGTATGAGATAAATAAATTTCTTATAACTATTTTGAGTTTTATTTATTTATACATTTGAAGTATGCATAAAGATTGTCAACGAAACTTAAATTGATAAATTCGAATCATGTTTTAAGACGTTTTAATGTCTTAAAAAATTGGCAATCTTAACCACTATAACAACGTCACTTTAAAATTCTTAACAAATCATTACCTTTTACAATAGTTAATCTATGTTATGAACTCCTCGGATCTATTTTGATGTGTAGTCCAACGCCTAAGGGCCTACGTAAACTTAAGGACGACAGACTGATTTAAAAGTTTAAATTTATCAATGTATGTCTTATACTATTTCAATTGAAATAAGTTATACAGGGTGTTCGGCAGAGGGTTGTCCAAACTTCAGGGACCAACATCCAAATCGCGAAAAAAAAACAGTTTTTCCATATATTTTGGCTATTTAGCTCTCAAAGTTTGTATCGAAGGCGGTTTTTTTTCGCGATTTCGATGTTGGTCCCATAATAAAAGTTGGCGAATATGACCCACAGAGTTAATCCCTAAAGTTTTTACAATCCTCTGCCGAACACCCTGAATTTCATTCGTCTGTCTTAGAAAATCTGTAGTTGTTTGTTGTCTTTAATAAAAAATATATTTACATCGATAAATTTCAACTCCTGCAGGGCAGGAGCCCAGCCGTCCGCCACTTAGTGCTAGCCTTTAGAGTAGCATAACTTTATTATTGTCAATTGAGATTATTTGATAGAATATCTCAAAACAACACTAGAACTATCTAAAGAAACTTTAACAATACAAAAAACTGATATACTTTCCGATATGTGACTAGATTTTTCCTTATTCTCTTGTTTATTTTCTTACAGATAGTAAAATAACTATAAAAATGCTGTAACGGGTAAAATGCATGTAGTTACTGTGAATCACGACAAGTAATAATCAATAGTATTATGCAGTTAAAAAAAGTACCGTTTCTTTTCTTTCTATTTAGGAATAAAGTGTGTTGGTGGGACCGAATATTATGTATTGGTTTTGAAAGCAAAACAGATGTTTCCAATCAATTTTTGGGAACATATTGGGTTTTTATTGCTAAGATAATGTACAATCCTGTTCCCAAATTTAAAGAAAAAGAAACTGTCCTATTTTGTTAAAAAGCACTCCCTATAACAAATTAGTTGGTACGTAATATTTAAATATTTAGATATTATAACCGAGATCACATCAGTAAACTTACTAGAAAATTACTTAAGTTACTGGGTAAATCGGGTCAAATTCATTTTTTCTGAGAGAATTTCCTCTACAATTTGCTGTATTACCTGCCTGTCTTGAGCTTTGATATCTTCTGGTTTTGTTTTATCGTCATATATTTTTCTATCTATAAGTCTAACTATTACTTCCTCCACTATATCATCAATGTTCTGATTTGTGCCCGTTATTTCCTCACTAACTGGAACACTTTCAGTCATATGTTC
This sequence comes from Acleris holmiana, assembly GCA_949316455.1. NCBI lineage: Eukaryota > Metazoa > Arthropoda > Insecta > Lepidoptera > Tortricidae > Acleris > Acleris holmiana. Next base: position 6,130,114 of record OX438778.1, read on the forward strand.
CTTTTCACTATGTCCTGCCGTATCAATTGTTCCAACATCAACCAGATTTGGTTCCTCACTAACGCCTTCAAATTCGGGTATATCGCCTCTGCCATCTACTTCATTCAATTCTTTTACTTCGGTTATTACTTTATCAGAAAGCTCTTTGGCAATTTGTTTATGACGTTTCATTAACTCTCTGAGCTTTTCCTTTGCTGATGCAGCCACCTCTTTGCGGGTTTCTGATTTGATTTTGGAAATCGCTTTCCGTTTCCTTTCTTTTTTTAAACTTTTTAATTCCTCAATTGCCTTTTTCGCTTTAGGTGATTCTACAATTTCTGCGTTTTCTGTGGGTTCTTGGTTAAATTCTGTACCTTCTACTTGTTTAACGACAGTTTCTTCAATAGGAAGATTATCTGTATCCTGAATAACATGAGTATCTTCATCTAATATAGTTAGTTCTTCGGTTTGAATTAATTGTTCCTCTGCCAATAAAGACTCTGTTTGAGTTTCTTGCAAAACAAAGTTACCTGTTTCTATATTTATAACACTTTCTTCATCAACGACATTATCTTCAGTAGATGCTTCAACTTCATTTGAGTCTATTTCCTCCCTAGTTTCGACACTATCAATACTAGCCACTTTGTGACCTTGAGGATATTCACGAAAATCTTTCCTTTCAAGAATAAATAGTGTTGGTCTTGTTTTAATTTTAATAGGAGGTATCAGTTTATAATTTATAGATACAGAAGAGAATGCGTCAATGCCTTCCAAGACAACATGCGTGTGCGAAAAGGCTTTCAGGTTTGAGGAGTACTTGCTTTTTGCCTCCATTAAGAGGTGGGTGTACTCGTGTAGCTGTTCAGGTTCGAGCGATTCGTTTTTGCTGTACTTCCAATGATTGTGGATCTCAGTGAACCTCGTCACTCCAGTCTGCGCTGCCAAGTTACTGATATGTACGTGAACGAAGGGTTCGTTCTTCAGAAGTTTATGGAATCTGTAATATCGTTGATATCAGTTGGTACGAGTATATTATACTTTAAGGTCGTATATAACAGGACGCTCAGAGACATACATTATTAACAGTGATTAGCACGACCCGTGCCACACCGCGGGATTCAAAGAGGAAATAATAATATGGACATGACATGATTAGCTAAAATTAAGAGTTATGTATTTGTAAATAGATGTCAGAATATTTAATAAACCCATAAAATGTATCATTTTTCATTAAAGAAAATATTGATAAACTTTGGTTTTATTTTATACTGCGTAAAATATTACGTGCACTCATATAAAATATGTAAGTGTTAAAATATAATCATTTGAAGTGCATAAAAATCATGAATCTTATCCCCGTTACATGCTTACTAAAATGAGAATATATTATTTTCCTTTACCGATTCGAATGCTGGAATCCCGGGGAATATCCATTTTAACATAATGATTAAAACGCTGTTTTTAGTTCATTTTCAAATAATCTAATTCAAATTTCAATTCAGTAAGAGCAAATTCCCAATGACTAATAATCTATACTAATATTATAAATTTGGTATGGAGATAGTTTGAGTCCCGGGGAACTTATGCCGAAAAATTGGACGGTTAATGCACTAAAGCTAAATAGCTGTACTGTACCTGGTCACGGCTACCCCACCAGGGTAGTTGGTCATGGCGACAGAAACGAATGCAACGGACAGCAACACATTGCCTAAAACTACGACGGTGGTGCCCCAAAACAGCAGTTCGTAAATTGGGGCTTTTGTTCTTCTCATAAATCTGAAAAAATACCGATTTCAATTTTATAATTTGGATAAGTCTAAATAACATATGACGATCTCTTGCCTTTCCGTTTATAGAGATCAAACTAACGAATCCCAACTACGTTAACTACCTACATTAAATGTTCTGTTTCTGTTTAAATCGGCACATATCATTAAATTTCAAATTACGTTTGATAAACTGCACTCAACTATATCATATTTAAAATATTCAATGCAAAATACGTAGATATACAAACACCAATTCCATTAGGACTGTTTTCAAAAAAAAAAACATAGTCAAGGGCTTTAATTAAAACAAAACTTAATTGATTCCTTTGTGTAACGAGTTACCCATATTTATTTATTTATTTATTTATTTATTTCCACATCTACAATAATCATTACAGGTTCAATATAGTTTGTAAGACTAACTTTCGTTACACAAAGGACGCGATTGTGATTTTTGTTTTCACTACGCCATAAACTATGTAATTTAAAAAAAAAAAAACGATTCACTATTGTATTCATTGACTAGATTTTCGAACTTTCACAGGAGGGCTAGATAGAACATGTTATCCGCGACTTGCTTGTCGATAGATACGCACTGAGCGACAAGCGAGAAAATACAACTTGTGATAGCCTTACAGGTGTTGGTGTTTTGTTTTTTACGAAGCTCGCATACTGTAACAAAGCGCATATGCCTTCAAGGCACTGGGTGTAACTCAGATTAACGTTCATATGCTTTCAAGGCTCTGAATGCGTTACCCAATATTTAAGATTACACATTCATAGGACAATACATTCTGTTTTATAAAAATAATGATTAGCGACTCTGAAGTCTTACTCTATTCCATATAAGACTTACATATAAGAACAAGCCGCCGCCGACGCCATATTGAGCAATGGAAAGACGTATATGATGAATCTGAGCTCCTTATGCGGGAGCATGGAGTACAGCAGGACGTAGACAAAGGCCGGGGCTGCGATGGGCACGAGGCGCCGGTCCAGGTACAGCCCCACTGGCACCAGCACGAGACTTGGCCCCAGGCCGCGAGGGAGCGCAGAGTAGAAGTACCAGAGGAAAGGAGATGTCTGGTCGTTGGTTAGGGAACTATTGCGATTATCGACGACACGGTTGGCACAGTTGGTAGCCACTGGTCAAACTGCCTACATAACTCGCTAGTTACGGGGCCACTGGCCCGCGTTTGATTCCCGGTATCACTTAGTTTCAAAATAAGGCTATAGGTTGGTTTGGGGCTACATTAATTGACCCCTAGTATTTGTTTATTTAATACCCAGCAGCAGGGGCCATTTAAATTACGGACAAATGTATAACAGAGCATTTTACCACAAATCCTAAATTTTGATTTCTTGGGTTGGCCTGATTGTGCAAAGTGTGGTTGGGTCGTTCTACTTTTTTACCGACAATACATCGTCATTTTTCTATATTTTGGGTTTTTCAACTATTGATAATTATGGTTTTAATTTTTGATTTTCAAATACGTTGCGTGAATTTTTATTTGGACTAATTAATGATTATTTTGATGGTGGTAATGTTTTTTTTCTTTATGGAGGTTTTTCAGAATATACTGTGACAGAGTGGCCGTTTTCAGAGGAGACTAAATTTTGTATTACCACTCTGTCACGCGATTCTATGAAAAACAAAGTTATAAAAAAAACACTGGATAGAGAAAGTGAAAGATTATTTAGTACTAATAGATGAATAAATGTTTGGACGTATATTCAAACACTAAAACATTAATAATCAATACTCTTTCTGGTAACGTATGGTAAAATGAGGACAGGCAATTGTCGGTAAAAAAGTAGAATGACCCGGTTACAAAATTATAGCCAAGTCTTTTTAGTTGTTGGTATTTCTGTCGCTCTGCCTACCCCGCTCTGGGAATGAAGGTGTGATGTTATGTATGCATGTAGGTTAGGTTAAGTTAGACTTGTTACAACTACAACATGTTTAAAGCACGTTGAAATTTAATGTTAAAAAGAAAGATCTGTTAAAAATATTTTTTGAAAAAATCTGTGTTAATATGGTACATAAGCTATAATCACAGAGAGATGGTTGATATAAATAACATAATATAAAAAGGATACACCCCAATCGGAGCTCTTGTTTAGAACGGTGTTGTACCAGAACACCTCTGCTTCAGGCCACAGCAGGCGCCTCCAGAATATGGAGTCCACTATTACAGTCAGGGCTATGAGCCCCACACCGGTGGGTACAACTATTTTGAGAAACCTGCAAGATACAACATAAATGAATTAATAGGTCAGCAAGTTTGGAACAGAACTAGGATGTCCAAATGTTAACCCTACAATCAACAAATCAAAAGAGCTATCAAATGTTGACGATATGATACACGTCAAATGCATTAAATTTTTACCATGTAGAATCTCAGCCCAGGTTAATTTTGAGTGGAAGTAAGAGAGCCAAGCTCTAAAAGGGCACCACAGACCATCAATTTACCTGCAAGCAATGTGACAGTCTAAAATCTGTGAAGAGATGTATACAATAAACAGACAGGCCTACATCAACTTGCAGACTGTTCATTTGTGTTGCCCTTAAGATTGTAATTTTTTGTTCATTATAACTTACGTTACAATATCAATCTTCTTAAAGTGTAAGTCAATGATAAGAAACAGTCCAAACAATACAGCTAGCTCCGATCTGAATATAATCATGCTGGCTCCAGCTGATATTAAGAACTGCTTATGATTGCCAGATATCCATCCTTCAAAGGCTAGCAGGACTGGAAAAAAACAGTTATAGTCTAATTATACAGGTTTAATAGTTAAGAAATTAAATCTTTTACCTGTTTTGAACCATAAACTTTTACAAATATAAATATGTGTATATTATTATGTTGATATTTATTATTGCTACTTTTATATAATTATGTCTGTGTTAGTGTTTATTCATTACTTTAGGTCTTAAATTTAGTTCATACAGTATGTTTTGTACTTGTGTCTACTTGTTGCCACTTTTTGCTTTCTTGTTTTCCTCTATCACCCAAAGGTTAGCTGGAAGAGATCCCTTAAAAGGGATAAGTTAGCCTTTGTGCATTCCTATTCTGTGAATATTGTATTTGAATTTCTGTTTTTAGTACAATAGAGTGTTTACATACATACAAATACAGTCTTCGTCTTTGAAAGAAGTTTCTTGTCAACACAATCACACATAATTTTTTCTTTCTTTCTAAAGGCATGATTCACATTTGCAAAGGCAAATAAAGGTAAATAGTGTAATGTGTAATATGCTTTTTTAGTTGTTTCAAAAATGTTTTTATAAACCAGCCACATTTTTACAATAGTTTATATTTCAGGTAAATTTTATGTCCAAAACATTACAGTAAGTAAAGTCCTTAAAATAAATTATTAAGTGCAGCATAGAAAATAATTTTGTTCATTCACTTACCAAGGGGTAATGCCAGAATATTAGGAAGTGGACGGCTCATATAGAACATGAAGTGGTACTGAGTGACTGTGATCACAGTGAACCACCAGGCAAAAGTGTTCCCAAACTGTTTCTGGAGAGCGTTCCTCAGACGACTCCATGCTGCTATTACTGTTAATGCTAATGTTAAGCGTACTGAAATGATACAAAATGAGTCATTAATTCACTACTTACTTTTTACCAGGGTGCTTACAAAACGAAGCTTACTAATTTAAATCTTACCAACATACTGCATCCAAAACTTATTTATCCCAAAGAGATATAAAAGTGAACCAACAGGCGCAGATAGAGCAGAAATAACAAGCGGCCCGACGAACGTACGCGGCACCACGCCCGGAAACTCATTGTGGTCATACTGGAGCAAGGTATGAGAATATTACATTCGGGTAGCTAAGCCACAAGATTCCAAAATTAGATTTTCTCATATACCTGTGAGAGGTTATGTCGGTGATACAAAATGTCGTGCAATGCCTGAATGTTGAAACTTTCTTCTACTTTTGTGAATGGGCAAAGTATAACATGTAAGCTAGCAATGACATAAAGCAATTGGGCCATATTTATGTACCAGTAAAATACAAAAATAATCAACCCATAGCGCACTATTGAAACGTCAACTTGTCATCTGCACAGATTAGATTAGACTCTGACGAGTCTGTCAATTCTGTCATCTGACTTCACTTGACTGACGTAAAATTGACATTAAATCTATTTGACATTTGGTTGGCGTTTAAATAAAAATTGGTACCTATCTTTTTCGATACAAATCGTAAACGAGAATTTAACACTACAAAACTTTGTAGCCATAAAAAGGTAGATTTAAGTAAGCGAAATTACTCGACCAAACTAAATCACGGAATATCGATGAAAGAGCCTCGCATATTCTAATGGTGGCACTCCTCTCTGTCATTTGCTGTAGGAAGGAAAAATATGCAACACGAATATTTGGGCAACTACCGCCAAGTGGAGTGCCAGCATAAACCTTTTACGCCGATAAAGCCTGACAAAATTCTATTTGGCCCTATTTCAATACACATTTGTATAGAAATAGGGTCTATTTCAATATACAAATGTGTATTGAAATAGGGCCAAATAGAATCTTGTCAGGCTTTACCTCATCAGCGTTACAAAAGATTTTCATTCAGACCGCACCATTAGTTAGACCAATCCTCGAACTGAAATACATTAATATCTCACCAGTGTGTAGCCGGGGCATGGGTATAACCATAATAATTCGATATTAACAATGTATTTCGATTATTGAAGTGTTGGTCTATTTTTCCGATATGGAGATACTAAACGCAACATTGCGTTTTATTTATTGCTATTCTTAATAGTTATATATTAAGAATTTAAATTTACTGATACATAAATATTTGTTTTATTCTCAATAACCTTAAAAGATAGTAACTTTTTAGCTTAATACAATCAGTAACTGACAAGAATATCACCGTAGTAGCGTTTTATTTATTAACCATTTTAACTAAACGCAATTTTTGACAACAATCGTCAACAATGGTGGAAACGGATTCCGTGACATACAAGGCAGTGTTCGTTTTCTGAGACGAAAATTATTAATTATGGTCAATACTTCACACGAAATCATTATTGCGATAATATTGCAATAATATTTCGCTTGATATTGACACAAAATCATAAGAATGTGTGATGTTTGTTCGGAGTTTTCACAGCTTTTACTAAATTGTAAGTTACATTGTTTCGAAATTTTGTAGTTCTTCTTTTCTTGATTTCTCTGTCTGTTTAACTCAAATACAACAAGCGTTTTGCGCAAATAATTACATTATTTACTGTCCTTGCTTGAGGCCCTTTTTAATTCTTGCATTTCAGGTGAGGCAAGACTAACTGACGATGTTTCTCAATACCCATCAATAAGCCAATTCGAACTCGAAACTGTTCTTAACTACATTCTTACATGGCCTCAAAGGTAAGAATAATGCAATTTTCATTTTGTTGATCCGAGAATACGGCGTAATGAAGTTTCGCCCCATTTACTGTGCACAAGTGTCTTTTGTCTGGTTGTATTCTTATTGTGGTTGTGAAAACCAAAGTTATAATTGATATATTCTAAGTCAGCGAGTGTAAAGTGTATAAAACCAATACATAATTGCTTATTAGATTGATTGTGTCAACATTGTTTCAGGCAATGCATGTGCTGTTATCGAGATGTAAAGAATTTTGAAAGGTTCTATTTAGTAGTGCAGAGCATTCTCTGCTTGTCTGTGTGTCAACTAAAGCTACTCAAAGATGAGTTGATAGCTGTTGCTAAAACTCCATTGCCAGAGGAGAGTGACGAGAAAACTAAACCACCAGATTCCACCCCACCTAGCAATGAAGAGAAAACTGATGAGACTAAAGAAGAAGAAAAGGCTCCAGTGGAAGTAGAGGACTCTAAAACTACCACAGAGCCCAGTGAGACCACAGATGAACCAGCCATAGCAGAGAAAACCCCAGCGAGCACTGATGATGCTGAAGCATGGCCACTACAGCAGAAAGAAAAGCTCATGCACATTGTTTCAAAAATATTTCTTCTCAATTTCCCTTTGTACTTAGCTTGTAAGCATTCTGCACTGAGCCGGTTAGATGACCTGGCTACCCAAGAAATATCAAATTTAAGTTCTTATTGCGACCTTCATGATACGGAAATACCTGCGTATCTCCTGCGTAATGTTAGCCTCTTTTGTAAATTGGGTGGGGTATGTGCGATGACATCTGTGTTTGAGCATGCTACACCCACCACATTGCCCTTGTCTATGGCTCATGCGATTGTGGCAGCTGTGGGTAATCTTAAGCTATGGCTTAATTTTCGAGCAGTGACTCAGCTTTTTATGCCATTAAGAAGTGAAATTCTTAAATACATGTGCAGTTTGGAAGATAAAGATCTCAGAGTGCCAGCAGTGAAATCTATGGCCGGTAAGTTTTAATAACTTTTTATCATTGTATTTATATAATTGTGTTCATTTTGTTTAAAATAGTCAGCACCTGTAAAACTATGGCTTTTTTTTCCTTTTAGATTTTATGTGGGGAGCTTCAAAAGAACCTTTAGATGCTCCAATGACTTTTGATGCTGATGGCCTCCTCTTGGCCTTCAAATACTTCAACAGTAGCACTCTCACCATGAGATTAGCTGGTGTGGCACAGATCAATGCTCACATAGCAGCCTACAATGAACTCTGTTCTGGGGATTCAGCCGCAGAAGCAGAAGTTGCAGGCCAGCAACTTGCTTGCTGGCTCTCCTATAATAACATCATTGAGCACTTGTTTGGACCCAATTTACATGTTGAGGTATGTATTAAACCCTACACAAGCCTTACCTGTGACCTTGAATCTCAATTACTGAGAAATATCTGGCTAAAAAACTCAACCATTTCTGCATGAGTAAAAGCAAAAATTAATTATACTAGGGTCAATGCAGGATCTGATCCCTGCAACAGCAGTTTTTCATGATCTAAAACACTACTGTACTCACAAAGGAGGCATAAAAAAGAAATGATTAATTTACTTAATTGCAGCTTTGTAACATAGGTATATGAATATATAAGCTGTCAGAAGGATTATTCTAAAGTGGGTTAAATAAACTCTACTATAAAACTTCCTTTATATTTAAGGTTACTTACTACAAGATTCTACTATCCTTCACAGTTATCTATTAATAATTACTTTCTATATTCATTTCAGTGGATTCTTGAGGGACTTATTGTAAATATTTTATTTATGCGTAAACGGGTTAAACAATCTAGTTGAAGTCCTGACTATCCGTTAAATGCCTCAGCTGTGCAGATCAGGTTGTTTTGACCTTTTTTGAGGAGATGTTATTCAGCATGCAATGTATTCTGGCCTTTTGTCTGTTAAGAGTGTTGAAATAGTGTATGCAATAGCAGTTTCACTGCACAGGTGATAAAGCAGTCGCACATGATCCTGAAGTTCCTGGCGGTGTCGGGGCGCGTGTCGCCGGACCACGTGGAGCTGGTGTGGGCCGCGGCGCAGCTGAAGCACTGCGGCCGGCAGGTGTACGACCTGCTGCCCGGGTTCATTCGCGCGCTGGCGCCCAAGCCCTGCGCGCACCTCTACAGCCTGCTGTGCTCGCTGCCGCCCAAGGAGCACACGGAACAGGTCGGTGCCTACCATCCATAAGACCATCTCGCAATATTACTACGCTCTACTTCGATCAAGGGTTAGAGCGGCGACGCAGCCAAGCCTCAGCTTGGCTGCAAAATAAAAAAGGGCAAAACTTGGTTCGGTTTTATCGGTTTCGATTTATGGATATTTTTGATCCTTAAACTTTTTGATGTGTGTGTATGTCTATAAATATTTAATTTAAATTTCGTTTTCTTCCGTTAACTCATTCAGGGCCGTTGACGCGCCTGTTGAGTCAAAATCGCACTTGATTTTTTATTTGGTGGCACTATAAAAGTATAGCTGAAAACACTTAAGTAAAGGACCTGTTGTGTGCTTTGTGTATAAAAACAATATGAAATTTCCGTCAAATTTCATATATGTATAGAATGTCAAACTGTCTATACAGATGTGTTCCTACTACGAGGGCAGAGTGAGAATGAGTGTGACGACTGGTAAAAAACATATTAAAGGTATTTGTTTCACAAATTCACTAATGTCAATTTGTAATGCAGCCTTTTTAGAGGTAAATATTTTCAGCCAGTTCGCACGGCTAGATTTTTCGACGGCTATGAAAAAGACATTGCAAACATGGAGAAAAGTAAGTTTCGTGTTCTGATTAAACATTATAATTTGCGAAAAAAAAACATTACAGATACAATTAAAAAATAGAACGGGAACTCTGCTCCATCAATTAAAATGATCCACAAGTAGTTTACGGATTTTCGTTGTTGCCGTACAAGCACTGCTGACGCTGACCGACCCGGATGCCTTAGTTGAGGTCACTACACCAGAGATGATCACCAAAACTCATGACTTCATATTGAAGGACCGAAGAGTAACAGTTCGTGAGATAGCTGATTTGAGCATTTCAGACAAACGGGTTCATAATGTCCTTCACACTTATTTGGATATGAAGAAGCTCTCCGCCCTTTGGGTGTCGCGATTGCTCACAGTGGAACAAAAACGCACTAGAATGACCCTGTCAGAGGCATGTTTGGTGAAGTTTAGGTGTAATGAAAAGGACTTCTTGCGTCGTTTCATAACTGTTGACGAAACCTGGATTCATCATCATACACCAGAAACCAAGGAGCAGTCAAAACAATAGATTGCTTCAGGTGAACCTGCACCAAAGAAGGTCAAAGCAGTTTTATCGGCGAATAAAGTTATGACTAGTGTCTTCTGGGATGCTTGTGGTGTAATATATGTTGATTACCTTCAGAAAGGTAAAACGGTTAACGGCGAATATTATGCCAACTTGTTACATCGATTTCATGAATTTTTAATGGAAAAACGACCCCATTTGGCGAAAAAGAAAATCATTTTTCACCAAGACAACGCTATGGCTAAAATCCACGAGTTGCGTTACAAATTGCTCCTGCATCCGATAATCCTCCAGATTTGGCCTCTGCGACTATTTTTTTTTCCCAAACTTTAAGAAATGGCTTGGTGGAAAAAGATTTGGTTCCAACGAAGAAATCATCACAGACACCAATGCGTATTTGGAGGGTTGGAGAAATCGTCCTATATGGAGGGAATCGAAAAGCTAGAAAGCGAAGAACCAAGTGAATGAGATTGAGTTACATGGGGACTACGTTGAAAAATAAATATTTACTTGGACCAAAATTAAAATGTTAAATTTTTCCAGACTTTTCACTCTGCCCTCATACAACAGGATTTACACCTATACTAGATATTAAACACTCGTGCATGGGTATTGTCGCAAACAAAATATGCTTGCCTACTGAAGCTGATATGTCGCATATTGTGTTTGATTTGTTTGCAACGGGATATTGACCGCGACTACCTTGATACCTTTAGATTCCATGTTCAGGTCCCGATATTGTAAGTCACGGGGAGGCTTCACATCAAATGTAAAGGTGGGTACGAATTAGAGCAGCCTCGGGTAGAGGCACGCACGGCTCACCCATTTTGCTCAAATTCGTACGCGCTCGCTGTGCGTGAGAGGCGCGCGTGCTCAAAGGTGCCTCAGTGTGCGTGCCTCGCGTAATTTTAACGTGTATTCGAGGAGGCCGAGGGAAGAACGACAAGTTCTAACTTGTTTGTGGGCGAGGCGCGTACAAATTTGATTTCTTCTTCTTTTTGTTAATAATTCGATGAAGTATGTATGATAAACGCAGCCGCGGCTATCATCGTGTACGACGCCATTTTTAAATGTTGGCTCGCGTCAAGCAAGCTGCCTCACCCGCGCATTTATGTAAAAAAATTAGGGCCGCGAGCAACTCGCTGCGCAGGATGCTTCAGGCTGAGCCGCTCAGCTTAAGAGGTACATGTGTGTTGTTGTAGAGCCTGTACCTGGCGTCGGCGCTGATGCGCGCGATGTGGTCGCGTGGCGCGGCGCCTGGCTCGCCGCCGGACGAGCCGCGCGCGCCGCCCGGCAAGCCGCACCACAACTCCTCCAGCGAGGCCAGCGTCAGCATGGACCAGACCAACTCCGACGACGACCCGGTCAGTACCTCAATCATACTAATTCGTTAACCCATCAATTGGCAAAAATTTCAAAAGTCGTGAAGTCAAACCCTATTTCATTTTGAATCACCCTAAAATAAAATAAATTTATAAATTAATATCAGGGTACAATCTCACACAAATTGACCCAGACCCAAACTAAACTCTAGGCTTTTACTATGGGTACTAGACAACGATAAACATACTTATATAGAGAAATACATAAAAAACATCCAAGACTCTGGAACAAATATTCGCGCTCATCACACAAATATCTGCCCTTACCGGGATTTGAACCTAGGACCGCAGGCTTCGGAGGCAGGGTCACTCCCAACGAGGCCAACGTGTCTATTACCAATAAAAAAGCACTCTTCATCGTTTTCTTTAAAATCATAAAGGTTTCATTTGGTGGTCAACGTAATATTTATTTTCCTACTCCTGTACTTTTATCTGTCATTTATATAGTCACGAACACTAATATAAGAATATAGATAATATGTCCGCAGAACATTCCGTAGAAAACTCTATCTAGTCTATTCCCCTTAACAGCACTTGTGCTTTTTTGAGCCAAAACGACATGCCTAGCTGCCAAAGCTTACACCTAGGTTAATTTGACCAATCAAAATACTTCACCAAATTAATCCACCAATCACAATACACATTGACTGTCAATCGAAACGTTAGGTTCTTTTTGGTATGTAAACTCTTTTACTAATTTAACTCTTTAAAAACATGGTATCAACCAACCAGAATGCAGCTATATTAAAATCGACCAATCAGGTAAAAGAACTCATTTCTCAAATCATTAGGTGTTTTTTAGTCCCTATTTCACAAGTTAAATCGATTGTGCGACTCTTTTTAAAAATATAAAACCTGGCAAGTGCACATCAATTTAAAAACAAAGTTAACCATAGACACATATTTTGTCGTTTTCGAATGTTTCCCGCTCGTTTGTTGTTCTGTGCTTCGTTCGTTCGTATTCTAACCTAGGTATATTAATAAAATTTTGTTAATTTAATTTTGCATTTTATTTGAAACCTAGTCGTAGAAAAAGTATTGTATGCAACGGTGTATAACTAAGTCAAAAAATACTCGTGGCGTCTTGCTTTACGATGTTCGCCTGCGGCTCACATCGTAACCACACCACTCGTCTTTTTTGACCTCTCTTATACAACTGTTGCATAAACTACTATTATGCAACTGACTCATAAAGCCAATACGTAAGTACAAGCCAAATGGCTAAGTTAACATCACGACCCGTGTTCCACAAACAGACATTAGTATCGTCTTATATATAAACATTTACATGTATTAATTGATCCCCTACTCCACTAATAAGATATTAATTTTTGTTCTGTCCATAGTGTGAAGAGTTAAGCTCGTCCGGGGATGAAGCAGGACCCACGCCGCGGAAACAAAGCAAACACCAACGCGAATTGACCGGTACGTATTCATCGTACCCTCGACACAGTCGCTCTTGCCTTGGGGATAGAGTTATATAACGGACCGTTTTGATTTATTTTAGCTGAACATGAATGGTTACGGGAGGGAGAAGAGCTCACTAAAAAGGAATGCGCTACACTCAAATCATGTCAAAAGTGAGTACCGATTGTAGCTTTAACCTTTATGATTGTCGCCTGTTTATAACATACCAATGGATTGTTTTCTTCGTACACATGGACCTATTTTAATGAGGTTTTTAAAATAGATAGCTAGTTTAATCGGGATGGTTCTTAGCTAGGTTTAATGAAAATCAGTTGGGCCGTTTTAAATACATAAGCTCTGCTGTCATTAGTCAATAAGCGGTATCTCAAATTTAATAGCCAAAGTAGAATAAATCCTATCTTGTTAGTTATAGGGTTGCATTTGCTACAGCAGTTTTAGCTGAGATACTGCCATTTGTCTTTGCAGTATAGAGCAGCTCTGGAAGTATTATGCTTTACGCCATTATGTCTGGGGTTTTTATCTATTGAATACTAGAGGTTTTACAGCGTATCGGATATAGAAATAACTTTTATCTACGCACATATATTTTTAGTGCTCTAAAATCCGTTCAGTTACCGTAGGAAATGACCAGCATTATTGCAACCAATTGTACTATGATAACTTTCTTGTCTGTGGTAGTAGGTAAAATCTGTAGTGTAATGTTAGTTTAAATTTGGAACAGCTATAGTATCCATAGATATTGAAACAGTTATCGATACGAAAGTCCAGTATGTTTTTTTTTAATATAAACCGCACGATATTTGATCTCGAGTTACATGAGAATAGGGACTTCATTCGTTTGTCTATGATTTAAAAAACATTCGTCTTGACGGAGGATCGAATTCCCTCCATTATTTGTTTGTTTGTTGGTTTTACGGTTTTTGGCTGTTACGAAAGTAGGGTTGTAAAAAGTTGTTTGTTTTTGTGTATATGTGTGTACATAAAGTAGTGTATGCAACTGTACATAATTAGGTCTGAAAACACTCGTGTGATCCTATTATGAAACTGGCTGACTCTCATTATGCATCAGTTGCATAAACTACTCTAAAAAAAAAAAATGAAAAAAAAACTACTATTAAAGTGTTGTGTGCAGGCGCAGCAAGCGCGGCAGCAGCGGCAGCGCCAGCAGCGGCGCCGAGGAGCTGCTGCGCCCGCGCAAGAAGAAGCTCTACAAGAAGCGCCACAAGCCCGCCAAGCCGAGGCACTTTCGTGAGTATATACCTTGGATACACGGCTTTTTTTACATATCGCATTGTTTTACGTATCGTATAGTTGTAGTACTGTTAGGCGATGGGTAGCAACCTGTCACTAATACACTAATAAACTTCTTGGCCTGATTGTGCAAAATGTGGTCACAGAATTATAAAAGAGTCATTTTAGACTTGTTGGTATTTTTGTAGCTCTGCCTACCCCACTCTGGGAATGAAGGCGTGATTTTATTTTGTATGGATGTAGGTATAGTTTTACTTTCCTTTTCATGTATGTTTTACAAGTAAATATATGACATTGTTGGTTGGAAAAGTTCTTATTTCTTTTGCTTTCTCAGTCAGTTTCGGTATCCATTGACAAGGTAATTAAAAAAGTAAAACGAATATGAACTTATTTGACAAAATACGATGTATTATGATATTATATAACTTATCTATTGTTTAATAATCATAATTTAAATAATTGTACATACTTATTATCTAAAGAGGTTCCCATACCGGGAAGTAGACGGCGGGAAATTCCTACATTTATGCGTTTCGGATGTTCTCGACCTTGATAAGATTATAAGGCTCACCACACAAACCGGTCGGTTCTTTACGAGGTGATCTGGCGAAGAGGAATTGCAATGCGAATGGTTGGTTCGGTTGGTGGTTGGTTGGTGTTGATTTAGTTGTTTAGGTACTAAACTAAATGTAAACAAAACAACCACGTGATATAGCTCATCAGCCAATAGAAGCAAAACGCTGATACGTCACACCTTGGTAAAACTGTTTTGATAGGCTGTTCACAGAGCCACATGGTTTCGTTTACTGATTGACTGTTGAGTTTCTTACGGGGTTTCGTCTCAGCAGTGGACTCCTGGTGGGAAGCGATGGTGATATTTGACTTTGAATAAAACCATCTTTTGTCTTTTTTTCCGTTTGTTTACATTTAGTTAAGCATCCAAACAAATGGATTGTATCACTAACAGAAGGTTGGTCCTTTACGAGTGATTTGGCGAAGATTTGCGAGGCGAATTTATTTGAGTTGGTAATCTATACTTTAATGTCTTCACCGCTAGTGCGTCAAAATTTCATATATGTGACGCAAGACACTTACGGGCCTTTTTACGGAGACGCGGGGAATCGCGCGCAGCGTCTGGCGGCGCGGTCTGCACTAAATCCAAACATATGGCATTGTATGTAAGCCGTTTTGCACGCGTTTGCATCAAATACAGCGTTACTTGTGGCGGAGGCCGCGGATGGCATCGCCGCGATGCACGCAGCCAAAGTATAATTTATACTGTGGCGCAGCGTCGCACGCGTCGATTACTACGGTACCCGCCATTCCCTACGCCCCGCGCCACGCGCCGCAATACGCCCCTTATCTTCATAATCAACATCGCACGTTGCCATACGGAGTTTGCGTGTGTGATGAACCGGCCCGCTGCACGCGCCACCTCTCTATCAACGTGCCGCACCAACGCCGGGCAGCGCGCGCCGCTGTGTACAACGAACACTTCTCACACGTTGACATATTTCATCTGCCCTACGCTAAGTTTAGAAAAGTTTTATGTGCTGCTTTAACTTTAACTTGACCTGTAACTGATTGTCTCGATCTCCAGACGCGGGGACCGAGTGACCACCTTGTTTATATTTCTCAACAATTTGCTGACAATTGAATAACACAAATAACTACATACTACCTAATCATTTTCATTATTATTATATCCCACTTTGAGCAACCTATTATAAAAAAGTAAAATGTGGAAAACGTTGCTGATTGTATATTAAACTAACTATTATTGTATCCTTAGCCAGTAATTTACAGTGTACAATTGTTTGTTATCCCTAAAATAAATAAATAAATAAACGGAAAAATGGCCCGAGGCGCCGCGCGACGCCCCGAGTCTCCGTAAACAATCACTAATTGACGACTTACAGCCGAAGCCGAGCAGATAGCCTTACTTCGGATTAAAATTTGACACATTTTGTATGGGCCAATGTCAAATTTCAACCCGAAGGCTATAATAGGCGATAAGGCTTAGCCTTATCTATCCACGGTTTGAATATAGGGTTCGGCCGTTAGTGGGCGCAGGTCGGGTTGGTAGTACGGTGCATCTATTCACATAATATATACAGCGTGCGCGGGTCCTGGTTGGCGCAGACATAACTGCTCGGCAACGGACCTGCACCGTTCAACTCTAGCCGTTCAGTATTCTTTGTGTGAAACCCTTAACAACAACGCACACCAATCGGCAGCGAAACGGCATCGTCTTGTATAAATGAGGCGAGGCGGTGCCAGTCCGTTGCCGAACGGTTATGTCTGCGTCAACCTTAATAAGAAACAACCCGACCCGCGTCCAACCCGTGCCCGCGTTCCGTGTTTTGCGTTTAAACAACACGTTCAGTGTCAGTAATGCTATGAGTGCTACGCCGTAGCCTGTAGCAGCATTTTTCCGTTATGTAGCGAATTCTACTACGAACAGGGCTGGGATTCTACACGGTAATAACGATATCGTCTTTGACGTGTTTCCGTATTGTGAACGTTTTGATAACTCTTATGTCATTTATAGTAATGGCAACTGTGACATAAACGATTCTAAAACACGTCATACGCGATATCGTTAAAACGCAGTAGAATAGAGGCCCTGTACGACTATCGGATGGTTGACACTGAAATATGAGAATACTGACGACTCATTTGTTTAGTAGCGGCGCAGCTGAAAACAGCTGACTTAGCGGAGTCCGTGTCGGAGCTCGAGGAGGAGTCTTCGGGCAGCGACACTCACTGCCGGCTGCTTTGCGACAACGTCGATGCCAGGTGAGCTCTATAAACAAGCCAACATGCTGAGCCACCACACAACATTCTGGTATTAGGTCACCGATAAAATATTCAAATTAGTTTCTGACTACGTTCCATTATTTCATAATGACAGGGTTCTATAGTGGTTTTAGAATTAAACCTAACACGGCCACCACACAACGCAATGGGCCAGTGGAATATAAACCTACTGTAAATAGAATAGAGTTCATTTTATCTGTACCTGGGCGACCGAGATGTACTCGGGTGTATGTAGACGATACTATTAAATCACAACTTGATAGTATCGCTCTTGTATGTCAAATACCTCTGAATCCGATTTTTTCCGAAGATGACGTTTGATCGTTTTTTTAGAGAGAATAGTATAGGATTTAGTTGGCACTTATAAACACCAATGGCCAAATTATGTAATAAAAAATGTACCTACGAGGTTAAGTCAGTCTCTCACAGAACAATGAAGTAGTAGTTTTACTGGAGAAAAGACCTCAAGGCGCAGATCTCGCCCTGTCTCCCTCAATACTATCCAGTATCCATTTCCAGTCTCACTTTATTTTCCCGATGATTAGCTATATGTAAAAGATACAGATATATTCACGAGAGTTGGCACGAATGGATTGAACGAGTGAATGAAAATGTCTATGTGTGCATGACATAATTATTAAATACAGGTTGATGCAAAAAGTAATTACGATAATTGGGTTATCCCATAATTTTGTAATGTATAGTGATTCAAAAACCATTTCGAGAAAAAGGGTTGTAGAACCATTCCCTGTTATCAGATTATTTTACAAAATTAGTATTAAATAGTTATTTCTAATTTATCATTTGACATTATTTGACCTGTAATTTAGTGACGTCACGATCTTCATTGGTAAGTTGTGTCTAATCTGTGATCAACCATAGTACTGCATATAATATGAGTCCGGAATGCAGTAATAAATAAATAATGTATATCGAATGTTGTCTTATTTATTTCTGTTTTATTTTAACGCTTATTAAAATTAAGACAATTTTTAACTGTAGATAAACATGACAAGGTCAGATCATTAAAAAAATGGTATGATTAAAATACAAGTCCGTTTTGGAACCTCCGCCCGTAGGCTAGTCTGTGGGTGAAATTGTCAAACTCAACAAACTAAAAATAAAATTTCGGTTTGTTTGGTGTGCAACGTATAACTACTCGTTTTCTGATTTTCTGCATTTTAACAACATTGCTTCCAATTCTACGGAATTCTACACATATTGACCATCGCCAGATCTTGGATACCGATATTCTTGCTTATAATGACGACCAACGCTGTACATTTATTAAACTTTGTAAGGGCTGATTCCACTAATCTACCCAAAGTGGATATAGTCAGGATATTGACATACTTGGGAGACAGCTCCAATCACAACGTAGCTGAAATACGTGGAGCTAAAGCTCTAATGTAAGTATGATTTAGGTATAAGAAAATACCTAACGTTCACAATACCATTAATACTGTTTACCTATATTGACATGACTTGACATTGACATTTTACGTGATCTGACAGAAACGCGTACTCTCAAACGAATTCAATAGTTTTAAAGCATTTCTCAAACAAACCAGCTTGTAGTGACGTCATAAAAACATTTTCTTTAAAAATTAAAATAAATTAATATATTGATTTAAAAGCAAAAACCGTGAAATTAGTGTCTTCAATTAGTCTATTTTATCGAAAAAAAAATTAAAAACCAGTGGTATTTTTTTTTGGGATAACCCAATTGTGTCTAAGAAAATCTAGCATACCCGCCAAAATAAGAAACCTTTGGAAACCAAGAACACCTAACGTAGTATACTGCAGTGCCACGCAAACCATCCATGAAGATAAATCTAGTAAACTAAAGTCTACTTTCATCATGAATAAAATGTATGAAAAATCTTTGACAACACGTTGTGGCTCAGCGGTAACGGGAGTTGCCTTCTAAGCAGCGGTCCTGGGATTGATGGGTTTGATAGATCTATTAGTCTTAAATTAAAACAACACCATTAATGTAAATACTTTATCCTCATATGCATTAATTGACTGTGGTTTATGTGCAGTCAGCGTCAAATAGTTTGTAGCAGTGAAAGTGGTCAAATAGTTTGGTATAGGATACATTTAGTATGATGTACCGAACTTTTCGACCACTTTGACTGCTACAAACTATTTGACGCTGACTGTACAGTCGAGTTCATAAATATGTGTACCCTTTTTATCTAGTCGAATGCGTTTGCAAACTAATTGTTAGCGACCGCATTCGAGTAGGTAAAAAAGTGTACACATATTTATGAACTCGACTGTACATACATTATGCATAACCTGACTATAAAATTTATTTAAAAAATTGTTAATCCGACTCTGCATCACTTGAACCACTAGATGTTGAAGATTCTTCGTCCTCGCTGTCACCTATATTAACAATGAAACCATCAGTAAGGTCGTCTAGCCGGTGTTCCATAGACTCGTACGAACGCTCTGTTTCTTGGGCCTTTCTCCAAGTATCATGAAACGTTTCTGTTTTCACGGCATGAACTTCATCGATGAATAGTTTTTGAACTTCAAACATATTAAAAGTGACGTTCCTTGTCCCTACTTTACCTTTTATAATCCCCCACAACATCTCGATTGGGTTTAAATCTGGATGGTAAGGTGGAAGACGTAATACAGAATGACCGTGGTCTCGCAGTATTTGATCTAACTTGTAAGTTTTCTTTGTGTCTTTATGTTTCTTAATTATTTTGTACAGAACGATTTTAGTATTTATTTTTGGGTATGATATTTTATTTTTATCTAACCAGGTCAGCATCTCTTTTTTATTTGAGTTTTTTACTGGAGCTCGATCCACCTGAACGTTGTGATAAGGAGCGTTATCGACGACAAGGACGCTTCTGGGCTTTAAGTTTGGTAACAAATATTCCTTCACCCATTTTTGATAATTTGTAGCATTCATATTACTGTGGTAATCTCCAGACTTCTGGTTAGATTTGAATGTCAGCAAAGCATTTTCTACAAAGCCTTCCTCTGTACAAGCATGAACCGCTATAAGTCTTTGCCCTTTTGATATGGGAACTCTGATGCCACTGTTGCTGTTGTCAGTCCATGCGTTTGGCGTAGTATGAGTGCTATGCACGTAGGTCTCATCGGTATACACAATAGGCCGTTTTTGGTCTCTATATTCTTGTAATTTTTGTAAATACATAAATCTTTTGTAACGAATGTTGTCATTTTCAATGATCCGCATCCTGTTGTTCTGAATCTTCTTCCACCGGAATCCCATTTTATAAGCCAGTCGTAATAAAGAACTGACACTGCCAGGAAAATCTATCGACTCCTTTAAAACTTTGTGTAATGTTTTAATAGTTGGTAGTGTTTTGTGTATTTTGTGAAAATCGTAAATACACCTTCGGATGACGTTTAAATCAAAATTGTCCACCTCCGATTTTTTCGACAAACGTGATCGTTTTTCACCGGGTGTCACGAAACACATTAGAAGTCGATCCCTCAGTCGCATTTTTGCAGATACAGTTAACGATTCGCTGTACACTTCGTTCTGATGTCCCAGTCGCCGCAGACGTTAATTTGTATAACTCTTGAATTTTTAGAAATCCACCTTCAGCATTTTTAGTTTTTTGTTTAAAATAATTAAATACGTTAAAAATTATTCCTCGAGACTGTCCCGATGATGTTTTTCCTCGTCCAAAAGTAGGTGTAGTCATTTTGAGAATAAGATAAAATTACATTACGGTATAAGTATTGTTTATCGCTTATATGGCAGTAAAAAATGAGTGAAGTGTCATTCTAATAAGAAGGTTATCAAGCACAATGTAATCTTATCTATATAAGTTCTTACTTCGTAATCTAGCCTGCATTTTGCATTTTACAAATTAATAAAATATAAACATTTTTCATGCGTAATGACGATGTCGTAAAACTTTTCGCCATTATTTTGTTAATTGCGGCGTCGGTATGAAAACAGGATAAGACAGTATATTATGAATAAATTTAAAACTCTGTTGACGACGGACTCCTCGGTCTGATCCTTTTTAGATTATTTACTATTCGAACACGCCATCACCTTTCTTCACAAATAAAAATAAGTCAGAAAAATAAATGTATGTTTTTTTTAAATACAAAGGACTTCAAAAATTACTAAAAGGATTAACATTGATACTTGGTGCAGATTTTTTTATTTTTTTCTGAACAACGAGAACGTGTTAGGTACGTGTTTACAGAATATAAGGAGGCCCCTGTATAAGAAAGGCACTCACACTGCCACTCACAGTGACAAGTGACATTACTTTAGGTCAATCCATTCGTGCCAACTCTCGTGAATATATCTGTACTTCTGGTAAATCCGGCTTCCCTAGGTGTTAGTGATCGCTCATTCATGAAGCACTTTATAAAAACTTGTAGGAAGAGAAAGGACAATAGAGAGATCTCTCTCCAGGCGGGTGTTATTCCTGGGGACCGAAGTCTATTGGGATGAAGATGCAAGTGGTGTATAAGTCAACCGATTGAAGAACTTCGTTAGCGCGATGTAGCGGAATGTCAGATTTAGTTGCGCTGCCTGACGCTGGCGGCGCTGTCGCATTGGTTGTTACAAGTTGTCACTAGATGTCGCTAGGTCGCCACAAACTCAAAGTCAATTATTTAAACCATATTTCTCATTTCAATATGTTGCAAAATGCACCTTACATGATTGACTTGGTAGGAGGCTGATGGAGCTCCGCCTCATGGAGAGCTACAACAAGAGACGCGGGGAAGAGGAAGAAGGCAGCGCGTCGTCCAACATCTCCGTGCGTCTGCCCGACCTGGACGAGGACGACTCGGCCTGCGAGGAGGAGCTGGCTCGGCTCGCCGCCCAGGTATCCTGGAACTATTACTTATTTTAATCCAGTCCAGCGTAGATTCACCAAAATTCCCGCAAATCTAAAATCATTGCCATATGAGGACAGGTTAAAGAAACTGAACTTGACATCCCTCCAAAAGAGAAGTGAGGGACCGTTCAAATATTACGTAAGCAGATTTATTACAACTATTTACCCCCCCCCACCCCCCTTGTCAGCAAAAGTAAGCAAAGCTTTTACCCCCTCCCCCCATGCTTACGTAAACATTTTTCAATTAAAAATGTATTTTTTTTGTAATATAATTATAATGTTATAATTATAATTTAAAAAATAAGAAAATTGATTTAAAATAGAGAAAATGCGTTTCGTTTTCAAGCATAGACAATGTGAGGGTTGCCATTCGTGTAAAAAAGTAAATAACTATCGATGACGTAATCATCATCTGGACTCCCCTACCCCCCATGTCATCCAAAATAAGCAAAACAAAGACCCCCCCACCCCCCTATAGTGCTTACGTAATACTTGAACGGCCCCTGAGCGTGGAGACATGATTGAAACTTTCAAAATTCTAAACGGCTTCTATGACTGTCCTGAACTGAGTGACTTCTTTACTCGTAACACCAACACCCGACAAGAGGACACAAGTTTAAACTCGCAACAAAAAAACAACACAAATATCGGCAAAAACTTTATAGCAAACAGGATAGTAAAGATGTGGAACAAATTGCCCTCTGATGTTGTGAACTATATAAGTTATAACAGGTTTTAAAAAAAAAATTGACAATCATACTAAGTGAAAAGTGATTTGGACATATCAGTGTTAACTGCCTGTCCAAAATAAAATAGTAATAGTAATATCTATGATATGCTGGCATATTTTTTTTTACGGCATAGTGAAAGCAAACGAGTACACAGGTCTCCACATACAATAAGAACTAAAGGCATAGAAGGAGCCTTAAAACGAAAGCTGCAGATCTATCCATGTCTCGAAAATTTAAATATGAATGTTCAATAAGTTAAATAAGGAAAGATTAAATGCTAAAATTAGTGGTACACATTAAGGTGTTGTCAACTCGTGTAAACTGATCCACCGACTGGTCACCAAACCAATACAATGTCTGCACACAAACGAATCTAGTTTATATATGCAACAATGTGCGACCATGATATTTTAGCTTATAAAACTGTCTCTTTTTTGGCACATTGATTCCCAATAAGACTGTGCATATCTATCAGTTATCTGTATTTTGCCTTTTATTTTATCGTTCCTTCTATGCCTTTAGTTACTTTCTTATTTAATGGGTCACCAGCTTCCTGTTTTAACTGAGTGACAATGACATCTGATAAATTACTGGGTTTCATATAAGCACAATAAAATGTATTAATTGTGATTACACCACAATTTCTTCAAATTACTTTTATTACGTTTTATGACTTAATTTAATGTTATTTTTCAGTTTTATACTTTGTCGTACCTATGAATCTAAAAGGCATTATGAGATGTCGATGATGGTGACGGCAAGGTTTTTTTAACGACTAATTTTGGGAGTGTGCTTAAATATATCAATTATGTTTTTCCCAATCCTTCTTCTTCTTATTTCTTTTTTTTCTTGAGTTTCTGAGTCTTGGATGTTTTATATACATATTTAAGTATGTACTTCTCTATATAAAAGAATGTTTATCGTTGTCTAGTACCCATAGTACAAGCCTAGAGCTTAGTTTGGGACTAGGTCAATTTGTGTGAGATTGTCCCTTGATATCTATCGATTTATTGTTTGAGAAAAGCACTATACAATTGTCGGCTGGGAAGGGCAGTAGCTGGATTCGTATATAGAGGCTATTTCCCGGTGTCTGCAGCAATTAGGTATTGGTGTTATATTGATTATGAAGTGGTGGACGAGCGTGTTTGAGGTGCGTGTTGTGAGCAGGCGCAGTGCCTGACGCAGTACCCGGCGGCGAGCGCGCGGCCGCCGTCGCCCGCGCCCGCGCCGCCGCCCGACGTGGACGACGTGTGCCGCCCGGGGAACACGCTGCTGTGGGACCTGCTGCAGGACGGCGCCATCGTGAGTCCGACACCACACACTACTCGCTATCACTTAACGAGGGGCCTTTTTGCTCTCTTTTTTCTCATAAAGATATATTTGCAATCGGTCCCTAGACCATGAGCAGATAAGATGAGTGAACAATGTGGCAACAACAATAATAATTTATTCTTTAGGTCAGATCTTATAAGACGAGTTAGGGCCCGTTGTTTGATCAGTAGTTGTCTTAAGTAATAGTTAAAATTCAAAAAAAGAATCGAAAATTTGACACATTTTCAGTTACGATTTAGCAATTCGTTAGTTTTACTACTGATCTACTTTAGAGCCGTATTAATAAGCTGATCTGGCGTAAGAATGTCCGTCTAAAGACGTAATTTCTGACCTGTCTTAAAACTAGACTCTCAACTGTAATGTATTCTTAACTCATTGAATGGAAGTTGCATTTGTTTCTTTAATTCATTACATTTTCTATTACAGGAACAACTAGGCGAGGGCTTAGCCCTGGAAGCGGAGAAGGCACTTTGCGCTTTGCTCTGCTTCAGCACCGATAAATTCATCAGGATAAAATTCATCGAGGGCTGCCTCGATAATCTTGCTAATCACAGGTAGTGTTTGTTAAATTACAGTACTAGTCAAATAAGTAAGAATGAGTGCTTATATTTACAGTTTGCTTTCTTAACAGGTCTGTGGCAGTTTCGCTTCGTCTATTGCCGAAGTTATTTTCATCCTTTCAACAGTTACGCGGAATGGATATGCACCAGGTAGGGTAACCTTATTCACGTAAAGGCTTGCATTAACCAATTTAGTGTACAATGCCTTTCTACCCATACCGTATTTTTGTAATTTAGTTGATCCGATTTTTCGACCTTTGCTTTGTGTTGACCTGTGAATGGTTTTTATGAATGTCAATGTCTAGGTGGTGATGTGGGCGGAGCGCGAGCGCGGCATGATGCGGCTGTTCCTCGAGAACCTGCGGCACTACACGATGCAACCGCGCGCCGGCGGCGAGGCCGCCCACTACGCGCACATCACGGAGCTCACGGTCCGGCTGCACTTCCTCACCGCCATCTTCTCGCCCGTGGGCTCGCCGCAACACTTCCGGTGAGATGTCTCAGTTGCAACATAATCCATTACGTCATAATCATAATAAAACGCATGCACGCGAACGGAAAGGTTTATAGGTTTACCGCAACAACATGAAAGGATGCTTGTTACAGTCCGTAGCCCAGTCCACAAGAACATGCATCGCAGTGAACACGTTCAGCATCAGCAACCCGCTAGTCGGGTTCTCTGTTTGTAGGCAGTTTTCGCTACAAAGTGGGAATAGACTGGATTAGGTTACGAGTATTTAAGATCTTACCATTACTGTAAATGTGCATTTTATTACATGCAGCTGTAGGTGTTAGGCTGCATTCTCACATCCTATGAGTTTACCTTAAGACCATGTTCCTTGTATTGGTAGACTGACAGTGGAGCAGGTGGAAGAGCTGTGGCAGTGCCTGGTGGTGCGCGGCACGGCGGAGTGCGCAGACTGTCTGTACTCGTGGCTGCTGTCACACACCAAGTCTCCGGAACAGCATGCGTTAGGACTGGACGCGCTTAGGTTCCTGTATATCGAGAAGATGCCCACTCTTGACCCTGAGGTGAGTTGAAGTACAGCGGGACTGCCTATGCAAATTGCAAAGGATAGTAAATTAACGAGTCGACTAATATTTTCATTTATTTTAATAACTTCCATAGGTCTTACGGCACACTTAACTGGTTACCTCTATTAGGCCGAAACTTTTTTGCGTAATGTATTGTTACGCCGAATATTTATCGCTTATATTTTCTCCAGCTCAAAATGTTTTTTTTTTTAAATGTTTTATGAGCTTAGATATATCATAGCATCAATAGAATAACAAATATGCAAAATTAGAATTATGCGAAATCATACAATCGTGATTATGCGTAAACAAGGGGAATCCACACTTCCCACTAGGTGAAATGAGTGCTCCTTCACCATACCATCAATAAGTTCTACGTTACGGAAAGCCGAGCGGACCTGTCGCCACATCAAGTCCCTCATCATATCAGCTTTTCGATTCTTTAATAATTATAGCCTTATCTTCCGGTTTACATGATTTATTTCAAACTTCAATCCACAACGATTGCGGGAAGTGGATCAACATTGACCCAAACAGAAACTGAATTTAAATATAAGCTCGTAAACTTTTGTCGACAGTGGCGCTCAAAAGATAAACCAGGCTAGACAAAGAAACGCGGAAATTTAGATGTTTCGCCATAGTTTGGCACTCATAAGAACAATTTGTTTTACAGACGATAAGCATAATGGGGCTGAGCCTGTACCAGCAGCTGTGCAACCTGGCGCGCATGGCGCTCGGCGCCGGCGGCACGGGCGACGCGGCGCACCCGCACACGCTCGCCATCGACCACCTGTGGAAGATCGCGCTGCGGGCCAACAGCACGGGTAACACTTCTATACAGCTTTCAGGGGATTGAGCATGAGCAGCGTTTTGGCCTATGGAAGATAAAGAGCATTCTTAGGTTGTTCAGCGTAAAACTAAGGCTTTAGAAAAAACGCATTTGCCATCAGGTGATAACGTTCAGGCTGTAAATAAGTTTCTGTCAAAAAACATTTTTGGCACAAGCTTTTGTTGCCTTACTTTTCTTTACAATATCATTATCTGCTTATAAAGACAAAACTATCGAGTTAAGGAAAGTGGAGATCCTGTCGACATCAGATCATCAGATCAGCGCTTAGATACCATTATATTGCATTGTAGACGGGTACAAATTATACTTTTAAGATTTGACTCAAACTAACAAGTCATGTTTAATAAAAGCTTGTAAAATTTTACAAGCCTTAGGTTTTTTTATTGAATTAAAACTGAATCTAATTTGGCCATGTTTTGTTTTGAATAACACTCGATAGTTTTTTCTTTGAAATATTTGAGTATCCGCATTGACACAATTAATGAATTCTGTTCGGCAAATAACAACTAATTTCCCAAATTATTTCCAGACGTTTCAATGGGTGCCATCCAATATCTGAACAGCTACTACATGGGCCAGCAGTTGCTACAAGAAGACGATTTCGTCTCCAAATGCATGTTCCATCTCTCGTCGGCGGCCGAAAGACTCATATCAAAAGAGCAGGACGAAGATAGTTCGATAACTGCCAAGACTAGTGAAGAGACAAAAGAGACTGAGAAGGTGCCGGACAAACAGAATATTTACGAACATATGACGGATGAGGCGGCGTTGCAGTGCATACAAAGGGCTTTATTGCTGCTCAAAACGCATTTAGACACGTTTAAAAGGAGGTATGTTGGCTTGATTTTTACCCAACTACGTCGAAGCAAAGGTGTATGTATGTATGTATGTATGTTCCACTCTAGCGCCGTTCCTAATGAACCGATTTTGACAAATGAGGTGTCTATCGATTCCTCTCTTTTGTGCGATGGTTATAGGCTATTTTGTTTTATTATAAATCAAACATGGCAGCTGGAAATTAAAAAAATGTAATGTATAGACTTTGAGGACCATCTAGCGGGCGGTAATACGCTTGTCTGTGACCAGTAATTAGTTCCGCTACCAGATGCCAGATGTAGATATATGTATGTTTTCAGACTTTTCCCTATGATGGTTATATAAGACGGTAGTATTTGCCAAATTCCATAGCTCTTGGTGTATGGGAAATACCTATCCTATGTCGCTAGTTTACAGTCGGGTTTTAGTTTTTAAACTTACTTCCCTAGAGCGTTTCTATGTACTATCGCCCACACTGTTAACTGTCGATCGGTAGACCTTATGTCTTTTATAATAAGGTCCACCGATGTACAGTTAAGAGTGTTGCTGTTTGTGCTTGATATAAATTCAAATCAGTTGCAAAGTCCAATAAAAAGTTTGCTGATGATTAATCTAACTCCCTACTAAGATTATGAGTATGCTCCTGTTTGGGTTCGAGACATAAAAAAAAATGTTATTGCGGTCTTACTTCGCGTTACTTTATTTATTTATGTATTATATTGTCTTAATGTACTTAAATAAATGTAAACAATAAAACACTAGATAAGTGCGAGGTTTAACTCGCAAGGAGAGGGTTTTGTACGATTCTATTTTTTTAATGGACAATTTTCATTTATTTTCTGAACAAAAAATATGGTTAAGAACTATTTCATTGGTTGCCGAGCCCTTTTATTTGACGTCACACAGTACGTTTTGTAAAACGTTCATAATTTTCCTAAATAGCATAAGCCTAAAAGTAACCTTTAATGTAAATTTTATTACTTCACGTGTACCAAATTTTAACTTAATTAGTTTAGTAGTTTTGAAGCACATAGGCTGTGATAGACGGATAGACATACAGACAGACTGACAGATCCACTAGTGATTTTATAACACTTCCGTTTTTTTATTCTATGTACGCAACCCTAAAAACATGATAGTAAGGACCAAAAAGTTGGCCACGCAAACTCACTATTTTTTTTTTTATGAAACGTTTCCGTTGTGACATGAAAATTAGCTATACGTTTGGAGGGATATTTTTTGTGTCACAACGGAACTTTTTTCACTTTTGTTGTTTGTATGGTTAAATATGCTTAACTATGGTCCAACTATTTGGTCCTTACCCATATAATTCGTTAGCCAATAGAAGTAGAATACTGATACGTCTAAGCTAAACGAAACAGTTTTTTGGCTGTTGAAGCATCCAGTTAAAGATTAAATTATAGTTCGGGACGTTGTTAATTTGTGCACAATTGTCCTTTTGATATAATTAGGGCTCGGAAACTGGTTAAATTTTCAAACCGTTATTATGTACTCGACGCAAAACTTTTTCATTTCGCTTTTATTCCGGCATAAACCGGTTTTTGGAGGAACCTTTATATAAAGTTATTTTCGAAGTAACTGGTTTTGAGTTGAAAAACCGGTCAATCCAGACACGTCTGATAAGCAAGCGCTGTTTAGTGTTTTAATTCAGTACAAAACTTTTTGTTGCTCGATTCGCCGATCGCGGATTAAACCGGTTAAATGAGGTTAAAGTACATTTCTCAAAGAGTTCGCGTTCTCTAAAAAAGCCGGTTCGGAGGCCTGGATATAATGTTCGTGTGGGTGTATGTTAAGGTACGCGTACCACCTGCGGCGCTGGGCGCTGCTGGAGTCGGGCGCGTGGGAGGGCGCGGGCGGGCCGGGCTCGGTGCGCCTGACGCTGCAGCCCGCCGGCGCCGGCCCGCGCGCCGCGCTCGCGCTGCACCACTCCGACCTCGTGGCGCACCTGCGCGCGCACGTGCACTGCTGGTGGGACCAGGTCGGCGCACCAACCTCACTACCTAAACTAACTACTCTCCTCAGATAATCATTCTACTTGTACACAAAAACATACCAAATATAAAAACTCCCATGTTGTTTCCCTAAAGGTGGGTACGAATTAAAACAGCCTCGGCTTGAGGAACGCACGGCTCTCCTATTTTGCTCAAATTCGTACGCGCTCACGCGCTGAGCGCGAGCAGCCCGCTGTCAAAGACCGACCGTGCTGAAAAGCGCCTCAATGTGCGTACCTCGCGTAATTTGGATGTGTATCCGAGCGTACCGCGGGCAGAACGACAAGTTCTAACTTGTCTTTGGACGAGGCGCGTACAAATTTAATAAAGTTACTGAACCGTTCCACCAACACGCAATCATAAACGCAGCCACGGCTTTCATCGTCTTCGACGCCATTTTAAAATGTCGACTCGCGACGAGCACGCTGCCTCACCCGCGCATGTTTATGTGCAACAATTTGGCTCGCGAGCAGCTCGCCGTTCGAGACAAGCTATGCCTAAGGCTGAGCCGCTCAGATTCGTACCCAGCTTTAAACGAACCTAACGAGACCTTGTTTGTCGAAATGTGGCCATTCGTTCACTCTCTACAGAAAAACAAAAAACCATTCATTCATACAGTTCAAAAAGAACCCTTCGGGAAACGAGTAAAAGTACCGGATTTGATTTGTCAGTCATCTCTCATTGAGTAACCCTGACTGTATGTAACAGTTTCGCTAAACGCGGCGACGCTTGATATAGCCTCAGTCTGAATCTTCACAACAGTTAAGGTGTAAACTTAAGAGAGGCCATTCAAGTTACAACGACACAGTCCGTCCCACGAACTGGTCGCAACGTGAATGGGCCTTTTAAATGGTCCAATATAACTTGTTGCTTACGACCAGAGTTCGTGAGACGGTCTGTGAAACGATCGCTACGTGAATGGCACCATTCCAAATTGTACCAATAAAATAATCGCCACTCTGTTTTCTGTTCAGATACAAGGCGAGGAAGGCGTGACGGCGTTGTCGACGGACGGCCCTCTGCGGATGATCACGCAGGGACAAGAGCTGACCATCGACTATGACGAGAGGACGCTATATGACATGGGGTTTAAAGACAATCAGGTATGGTGGTTGATCTATAGATGTAATTATGTGTGATTGGTATCTTAGTCCCGCCGTTCTAATAGGTTTGATTTAATTGATAACTGTCAATTCACTATAAGATTTAACCTCAAACATGTATCAAACACATATTTTGTACTGACTTGACAACTGTCAAATACCTTTTATAAAGGCGTGTCTACAATTTTTTGAAATTAATTTTTTTAATCGAAAACGTGCCTGAAAGGGGTAATGTCAACTATAATGCAATATTAAGTTGGTTGTTTAGTGGGATTCGATAATGTGTAGGTTCCATCCGGATCGCTACCACCATCTTATCCCTTAACTTTCAGCTTAACATCCAGTATGGGATATTAGATTAAATTCTCTCAAAGTAACATTACTGAGGAAACTAACCTAAAATATTACATACCTACTTTACTGTGGTAAATTCACATAATTCTAGTATTCAATAAATTTAATAATTATTGTATCCGGTATACAGTATGTAACATGACGAGAAGCAAACCTTTGAACACGTTGATGGCCAGGTCTAGTTTAGTATAATACCACACTTCTTATTAGTATTTGTTAATTATCTTTCCATTAATTAATTTATACAAAAACGTACAGTTACCTTTTTTCAAAGTCGGTTAACACTATTTGAACCATCCTGTGACAATAATTATAAACATTAACTGATAATTAAGTAATTCCACAAATCCTTGGCACTGCAGCTTCAACTATGATCGCGAGTATCACTGTCGATATCATTTTCAGTTGGGGTACACTTTTAACGTATGTTAAACAAATTAAAAGTTATTTAAATACTATTTGTGCTAAAATAAACATACAAGGTTATTCAAACACATCTGATCTGTCATTAGAGCGGACATTTCTGACAATTTATTTTTCTTCAGCCAGTTCGCCCAGCACGGCTAGCACATCTGGCCGCGACTTGTTTGTGGCTCGGATCTCCCTTTCTATCTAAATTGTAATGAAAGAGACGTACTGAGCGACAAGCGAGAAAATACTACTTGTGCTACCTGTGCAGTACGACACAAAAAAAGTCGAAATTAATATGACATGTGACGTATCATGTCAATTTGATGTCTTCATGTTGATAGATTATTTTATTATAAAAATAATAAATATGCCATCGAATTTTAGTGCTGAGGAGATCATGGACATGATACTTATTTATGGTGAGTGCCAATGCAACGGAAGTGCCACTCTTAGATTATACGCCGAAAGATTTCCTCTAAGAAGACAGCCAACTAACGCACGTGTCATTGTAAGGGCAATTACACGATTGCGGGAGAATAATTGGCCGGTTCCTTTAAGTACCTACTGGTGGATCAGGAACCCGTATGTCTCTTGGAGTAGAGGAACAAATATTAAGTCATTTCGAAGACGATCCTGGCTCCAGCACAAGAAGAGCGGGGCGATTTTTTCGTATTAATCATATGGCCGTCCACCGAGTATTAAAACGAGATCAACAATACCCATTCTCCGTTGCAAAAGTTCACGCTTTAAAGCCCGAAGATTATTCAAAGCGAGTTGATTATGCAAATTGGGCTTTGCAGAAAATATCAGAAGACCGTCATTTTTTTACTAAAATAATTTGGACTGACGAAAGTTTATTTACGAGGAACGCAATGTGGAATCGGCGAGTTGTTCATTACTGGGCTAAAAAGCATCAAAACCCTCACGTTGGTCCTGAGTTAGCTCACCAGACTCGGTGGTCGATTAATGTATGGGCTGGTATAAGAGGTAATGACATTATTTTTACACATACATTATTTAAAAAAGAGTCCGGAACACAAGAAGAGATGAAATTACGAATCATACAGGCTTTTGACAAAATTAAAAGGCGTGCCCAGCAGAATCCAAATTTATTACGTAGCGTTCACGACAATAACCATCGTCGTTTGCGTCAAATTAGAGCGACTGGTGGACGACACATTGAACTGCGTCGCATTTAATGGTGAGTGTAGACACAGCCTTATTTGAACTGACATGTTATGATATGACTGTGACTGTCACATGGGTGTTATTAGCTGACCTTGACCACTCTTTGACCTTTAAATTGATAAGACAACAATGTAAACAATAAATAAAGAGTGTTGTAAGAATAATAATAAAAAAAAAAAAAAAAAAAACGGTTTAATGCAAAAGCTACTTCAATAATTAACGCACCATAGCTTTATTCTCCACCTAAACATTAACGGGTTTAAAGGTTTGCTTCTCGTCATGTTACATACTGTATAACCATACTACATTACGTCCTTTCGCGTGTGTTTACGCGTACATTGTAACGAGCAAACCGGCGGCTCGCGCGGCACGCGTGGTCCAAAAGTGTACGCGTAGCTGCAGGTACGGATAGAGCGTTCCAGGACACGCGTAACCGACTACGAGTAGCAGCTTACGCGCTATCCGTACGCAGCTTTAGGTAAATGAAGTATTATAATGCGATCTCTGCGAATGATCCCTGATGGTTTCCAGCTGGTGTTCGTGTCGGTGGGGGTGGGCACGCGCGGCGCGTGGGCGGAGTGGCCGTCGGCGCAGCCGGAGCCGGCGCGCGCGCGCCTGCCGACGCTGCTGCTGCTGGACCCCGCCTACTTCAACCAGCTGTTCACGCTCATGCAGGCGCTGGGCCAGATGAAGGAGCCGGGCGCCGGCGGGGTGAGTCGCTCCAGGGTTTCTCATTGCCGTGTCCAGGGGCCAAAGCCATTATGGGGTTTCTAGCAGGGGCGAATGCAGCAATTCGCTTCTTGGCTCCCTTGGGTCCGACCGTTCTCTAGGTATAGGAAGAGACCAGGGAGAGAGTCCGATCGTTCTTTTTAAAATGCCCTTTAAAATGCACAGTACCGCGTCGTGCTAGATCTTTTACGTGTCCAGGTTTGTATACATCTTCAAACTACAGTTATGTAAATAAGAAAAACAAAGTGACGTTAGCTATAAAGTATTTCATCATTCTTACGACATAATTTTACACACTAAAACAAATTAACTTCCTATCTCTAATATTTATTCCGTTGTTAGCCGCCTAGGAATAAGCTACGCGCATTTGAACTACACATTGGCCGCTGTGGTTTAACCAGCACGGGCTGCAAACGAACCGAAAATAATCACCAAAACGATGCACATCAATTTAGCGTCAAACTAATAAATTATTATTTTTAGGAACCCGTAGCTCACACAAAGGCTCAACTGTTGTCTCGACGCGTGTGGGACATCCTACAGGCGGTTCCCATGAACCCCACCCTCTTAGAAGCATTCCAAAGCCCAATAGAGAGCAAGCTGCCGGAACTACTAGACCCCAGCAGCCCGCAGAAACTCATGTATTCCCTACATATCATCGACAAGCTGAGCTCAAATAACAATGGACCTTGTGCGAAAGAAACTTCTGGAAGCGTCGAGAAGACTGAGGAAGAGACATTAATGGTTGAGAATTGGAACGATCTGTTTATAAAGAAAGGAGGCTTGAGGCTGCTGTATGACATTATGATGTCTGGTGAGTCGTGCTTGTCAGTAGACGAATACAACCTATTTACAAATGCCTATTAAAAGTATAACGTGTCTAGATTATTTTGTGATTTTTGACGTATTTTGCAGGTGTGTTACAAAGGAATGACGATCTCGAGTGGAGGCAGGACTGTTTAGCGCTGTTACTGCAGTTGTTGTGTCGTATTGGAACCCTGCCTTTGTCGGATCCGGCGCAAACACCCAAGTTACACCCGGTTAGTTTAATATTACAAACTTTTTAGCCTTTTTTAACTTGTTGTGTGCACGCTTAAGGTGGCATTCCACGGTGCGTGACATTGCGGACGGTAGCGGAAGACGCACCATGGGACGAGTATCGCCTGTAGTGGTGAAGACACAGTCCGTCGAGGCGATGCAAGGTCATCACCGTACGTGATAACCGCAGAATCACGCACACTGGGAAGCCACCTTTAAAAACCAAGAATTGTGTCGTTATTTTGTGTACTTAACTAAACGTAAATAAAAAAACCACATGATATGGTCAGCCAATAGCAAAACACTGACACGTCAAAGCTTGATAAAATAGTTATGATTGATGCTTAACGGAGTCACTTGGTTTGGTTTGTTTTCATTTATTTGAGTATCTAAACAAATAAGAGTCTATTATAATTAATATTGGGCATAACTTTAATAAATGATGGTTGCAGTCGTTACTTTCCCTGATGACGGTGGAGGAGACCACAGAAAGGCTGATATCGATATTGTGCGAGGCAGCTACTACCAAGGAGCCGACTACGTACAAGACTGGCTTCTGGGGACGAGCACAAGTAAGCCAGGACTGTGTTTAAAATATATTTTGAATTAGTTTCAGTAAAAAGTTTATTTTTTGAGTTTAGTTAGGTTGCCGTAGTATATAATGAGAAAAAGACGATTATAAATAATTGGTTGTTTGTGGAATAAGGTACTTAATTTAAGACAGAAATTACATTGACCTTTTTGTATAATTGGCCGCACAATTTACGTACAGCAAATCAAGTGAATATTTTCATATCTCACAATTTGTGAATTATCCACATAAAACATTAGTAATAGCACTAAACGCGAAACTACTGGACAAAACATGGACCAGATTGGCACAAATAGACATGAGTGGAAAAAGATGGAAGTGGCCTTTGTCAAAGGACAAACAAATAATAAATTATTTTATTAATATAAACAAAAATTATACTGGTGTAAAATTGTTTGAAATAACGGCTAATATTATTATTATTATCAATATTACTAAAAGATCTGTTCTACGTAGTTGTGTACAAAACTGATATGGAATTGACGTCAAATTTACAATATAGAATGTCGGTCTATTCAGATGTGTTAGAACTACATGGAAGAGATGCCTTACTAAAGTTTTTTACCTATAGCGTCATGTTGAACATGTCTTATGGCCTCTACACGATGACCCATCATGGATCAGCGTAATAGATGCATTTAAACCTTAGAGGTAGCAACATATTCTTGTATGTCACTTAAGCTGACCTATTACCAATTATGCATTTTCCCCCTTACTAATAAACGTTGAATAAGCTTGGAATAGTTATACCATGCTTTGTCATTATCTGTCATCGCAATGACAGATACGGATAAAGCATGTTGTAACTATTCCGAGCTCATTGATTGTAAGGGGGTTTGAGTATTTGTGGCGAGTGTTGTAAGGTGGGTTGTGTCGAAGGTGGTGCAGCACGCGATGCGCATGTGCGTGTGGTGGGCGCGCGGCGGCGGCGACGCCGCGTCGCTGGCCTGGTCGCTGCGCCGCGCCGCGCCGCGCCTGCTGCTCGACGACGCCGACCCGGCCGTGAGCACGACCCTCATACTACAACTGTGCCCTACTAACAATAACGGCAGTATCTCAGCCAAAACTGCTGTAGCAAATGCAACCTTATTACCAACAGAATAAGATTGAATTTGCTTTGGCCATTGAATTTGATACTGCTTATTGCCTTAGGAGGGCAGAACTAACTTGTGTACTCCGCTTAAAACTAAAACACAGTATTCACTTCAGGGGGGTTATTATGAGCTAGCTTTGCAGTTCATTTTACGGTGAGCGTGAAGGACAGAGCTATAGCAGTTATATAGCTCTGGGGGGTTATCATGAGCTAGTTTTGCAGTTCATTTTACGGTCAGCGTAAAGGACAGCTATGGCGGTTATATAGCTCTGTCCTTTTCTCTGAGCGTAAACAGAACTGCAAAGCTAGCTCATGATAACCCCCCTGTCCTTTTCTCTGAGCGTAAACAGAACTGCTTAATTATGTCATAATAACCCCTCAGAAGTTTGAATTGCCTTTCGGATTGCAGTACAACTGCTTTTTAGGGTTCCGTACCTAAAGGGTAAAACGGGAACCCTATTACTAAGACTCCGTTGTCCGTCCGTCCGCCTGTCACCGGGCTGTACCACATGAACCGTGATAATTAGACAGTTGA
This sequence comes from Acleris holmiana, assembly GCA_949316455.1. NCBI lineage: Eukaryota > Metazoa > Arthropoda > Insecta > Lepidoptera > Tortricidae > Acleris > Acleris holmiana. The sequence goes on from OX438778.1 coordinate 6,166,680, forward strand.
AATTTTCACAGATGATGTAGTTGCCGCTATTAACAACAAGTACTAAAAAAGAGAACAAAATAAATATTTAGGGCAACAGGTAGACGCTTGAAATATTCAGAGAATATTTATATGTTCACTTTAAAATTAAATAATTAAATAACATAAAACAAATGTTTAACGAGGCTCCCTTACAACAGGCTTGATTTTTTTGCCGTTTTTATAGATAGTACGGAACCCTTTGTGCGCGAGTCCAACTCGCACTTGGCCTGTTTTTTTTATCGTCACAGCAAGTTTACTTCCTCGTGCAGGTCATGCGCTGAAACGTATGAGCCCTGGAATAATTCATTGACGGTTGGTCGTTTGCAGCATAAAAGTGTGATGTCTTTTGAAATAGGTCGTTCAATGAGTCAATAATTGGCTGAGTCGGTGGGGTAAATGATTCGATATTGTCAAAATTACCAAGGGTTCCAAGTCTCAGTACGGAGTTCAAACAATTGAACTGACCATGAGAGGCATGAAGGCTGTATTGACTTACTGACGATTAATCTCTTCGCCGCCATAAAAATAGACCTTAGTACTCGTAAGGTAGGTTGACATTGCTTATGGTTTCTAGCCGTCAAGGGTAGCGAAAATTTGACACTGTTTTACAGTGAAAGCATAGTACTTGACTGTCTATTGCTATCAATCCGTCCGTCATTTGTCCGTATATATGCTATGCCAGATAGAGTGTAAAAGCCATAGAAAGCCGAGCACTATCAATACTCTGGTTTTACTGTAAATTGTTGTGTAAAATCAGACGTAAAAGGGGATTTGTGCATTGGGATTTAAGTCTGGTGATCCAGGCGGCCACTTGCAAATCCTACACTAATACCTGCCATATAAATCGGTTTTCCTTTGATATATAAATGGAGGAAATGGGGAAAGATTGTCATGGTTACTCTTTATTAAGTAACAAATTGATCTGAGGTTCTGTTAGGAAATAGATTAATTGTAATGGGTCTGATTATTGCAATTATGTGCATTGTGTGCAATTAGTATTTTGTTGTTTAAATTGTGTTAATGTATCTCTTGTTGCAAACTTATCAGCACGGCTAGCACATGTCGGCGCGCGAGTTAGACTACCCGTCATTTTCTAATTAGAACGGTCAGAGAAAGACAGGTAGTCGCGCGTCTTCATGTGCTAGCCGTGCTGTGTGTTTAATTGAATCTCCGAGTGCATTAGTGTAAACTGTGATGCTGTGTAGATTATACCTGATCATAAATAAATGAATGTGTTGGTGTGTCAGGTCCGGCGCGAGGCGGGCAGCGCGCTGTACCGGCTGTGCCCGCGCGGCGAGGCGGGCGTGCTGGCGCCGCTGCTGCAGCTGCTGCTGGAGCACCTGCCGCGCGCCGCCGACATGCGGCCGCACCCGCACCACCAAGACCACGAGGTAACACCAATAGGGAGAACCGCCTCATTTTTTTTCACAGAAATAAATTATACAAAGCAATTCACGGTTAAGGCAGACGATTTAAAAAAAATCCACAAACGCAGAATGGGTATTTTTCCAAGAAATTCTACTTAATTAAGGACTGAAATTAAGCAACAAACTTTTACTTGTGAGTAACCAAAATTAGTCGTCCATTTATACAGTTGATTTTCGTTACTCACATGTATAAGTTACCGTTTCTTAATATCAGTCCTTATGTATTGTTTTCAAAAATGAAAGTAGGTCTCCTTTGCGTAGAATTTGCCAATTTTTAAGGTAGAGGCTGTCCATGTGGGTATCGTTTTTAACATCCTCTATAGTCTGAAATAGCACATAGGCTACTTTTATCCCGGAGAATTAGACAGTTTCCGAGGGAATGTGTGTGCATTCACAAGTTTTGGGGCACTTAACGTCTGTTTTCTTTGTGTCTGTAATCTTTTTTCTCAATATATACAACAATAAATGAATGTGCAATAGGCGGTGCACCACCACGCGGAGGAAGGCAAGGAGCCGTACGGGCCCGCGTGCCGCGACTACTTCTGGCTGGTGTGCCGGCTCATTGACGGGCTACCTGAAGACTTCTTCAAGGGTAAGTTAACCTCAATGCTTCGAGATTAATGTTCCAGCTGAAGCGTACTTTAATTTAGGCGACAATAGAGAACATGCATGAAAATGAGAATTGAGTTTCATTGATACGATTTAGGAGAAAATGTAAAAAAGAGCATATAAAACGCAATACACTAAGTTTTAACCCGTTTATTAAGATTTTATATAGAATCAAAACTGGTTAAAAATTTAAAACTTCTTTCACTGTTTAGATTGTTTTTTTCTTCATCCTCATTTTATTTACGTAATATTTTAATTCTACGATATTTGCTTAAGCATAGTAATTTACGAAATAAATGCAAAATTCTTTATAACGTTTTTACATTTTAAACATGGAACAACAGTTGTGACGTCATTCCTGGCGTCGATTTTGTATAGAATGTTTTGCTGGGGGTTTGAACTATGACTTTTTAAAACTTGATATCCTATGAAAAATTTACACGAGAATTATTTCGCAAATACAGTCATTCCTCTCTTTCATAGCACTTTCCAGGGAGCGTAAGAAAAAATAATGCATGTTCTCTATTATTAAGTTCCCACAAAATATTGTATGTACTTCGCTCTTTCTGGTATGAGCTATGGCGCTGATTTCCTTTGGTTTTCTAAATGTTCATCATTTTCTAGTTGTAGGTATAAGCGTCCTTAAAAAAGAGTTCTGATTTTTCAAATTGTATATCCATACTACAGAAGGTGCAGCGTCAGAAGACAGCGGCGCGCCGGACTTGAACGAGTTGTGCGAGAAGATCCGGTCGTCGTTAGAAAAGCGGGAGATCATAGAGAAGAGAGGGGAGCCGTGCGTGCCGGACGACGGGCTCTATGGGCAGCTCAGCCTTCTCACCCATCTGCTGAAGCACCCGCTGCGGTTCAAGACGGGGCCGGAGGGAGCCATGACCTTGGAAATGGTAATACTATCTCTTTTTAACAGGGTTATAAGTTTAACACGTGGATGTATGAGGCCAGATGGTCTAGTTAGTAGCTCCCGAGTGAATAGATTGATTTAATTGTTTAGATTTTCTCTTAGAAGCTAGTTTAACTGGGTTAGTTCTACTTCAGGTTTGATGAAAATTGGTTCGGCTGTTTAAGAGATAGCTTTAAAAGTAAGGGTCACAAAAATAATGTCGAGGTATTTTTCAATCTACAAATACTTTAAGCAAACTAGCGACTAGGGAGAACCGCATCAAAATCCGTTGCGTGGTTTAGGAGGAGTTAGTGGATGTACAGACAGACAGACGCGAACAGCACTTTTGTTTTATACTGCGAAAAGACAAAGATCATGCAAGTCAATTTTATACAGATCATTCTTGCTAATGCCTATATGCCTCGTTCCCGACAATATCTGTCACTTATTTACTTTTAAATATTGACTAAATTCAAGTTAATACTGTAGTTAATTACATCAATTAAAATCAATTGTAGTACTATGGGCTTGCAACCGGTCCCTAAAAATACTCTGGTAAACATCTTAGCCTGATTATGCAAAATGAGGTTACAGAACTACCATGAAGTCTTTTTAGAGTTGTTGTATTTTTATAGCTCTGCCTACCCCACTCTGGGAACGAAGTTGTGATGTTAAGTATGTACTCGTGTCATTTTTTTATCCAACGCTATTTTTCTTCGCACCTACCTTAGTTTTGCTTTCTGTTCCGCCTCCTGGTTGACGCCATTTGTGCTTTATTGTGTTTTGTGCAAATAAGATTAAATAAATAAATACAACTTGAAACCTGTGGCTCATTCGTAAACGTAGTGTATTTATTGCAGGTGTTCTCGTTCCTGTTCGACGTGCCGCACCCCGCGGCGCGCAACCTGCCGAAGTGCAAGTCGCAGAAGTCGCGCGCCGCCGCCTACGACCTGCTGGTGGAGCTGGTGCGCGGCGCGCCCGATAACTACATGCTGCTGCACAACAAGCTCATGGACCACCACAAGCCGGGTGAGCTCAACACATTACATCACCCATCTCATCTATACAGTCAACGACAAACATATGACAAGAGTTTACAATAATATTAATCTCGTCTCACTTTTTTGGGTTTTCTTATACATACATACCTTCACACCTGTCTACCAAGGGGTATGCAGGGTTGGGCCGTATTTAAATTATTTGTATTTAAAATACAATTAGTTTCAATTAATGTAATTTGTAACTCGTATTACCAGACGCCGACGTATTTTGTAATTAGTACCTATTTGAAGTACTTATGGCTTCAAAATACATTTTAACACAAATACATTTATCCTTCATTTAGCGATCTTATTGATGGGTGCGTTCTGAAGAAAATAACGCTCGATAGCTAAATGGCGACTGCTAAATATGTCGATCTTTAGAGTTGGCAAAACTACACCTGTTGCTGTACAAATTGTCAATGTCAAGTATCAGGTCAATTGTCGTTTCCACTTTTTATTTTTAATAGTATTTTGTATTTCATACAAAAATTGCTAAAATACTGTATTTTGTATTTTATACTTCAAATACATTATTTAAATATACATTTTATTGCGAATTTTAAATACTTCCGACATATTATATTTTAATTTGTATTTCAATTGAAGCAAAGCATATATTTTGCCCAGCCCTGGGGGTAGGCAGAGACTATGGAGCGCCTTGTCTAAACATACAATTTTCGCTTCTTCTACTTCCATCGACCTCTTCATGCACGTACGTCGATTTCGGGTGCTTTTCATTTGGACCTTATTCGGAACATCGCGAGTTTGATCACTGTATGTGCGTCTAACTCTCCCTCTTTCGTAACTCTTCATGCATCCTTTCTAAATGTCCAAACCAGGGACCCGCCCACCCAATCACCGATAAAAGCTTTTGTAAGACTAACCTTTCAATAGAATACCCCACTAAAAGAATAAACTCTAGGAACGAAATATGTGACTAAGTTATTTGCTAAACTAACCATTATCTATAAAGGAAATCTTTACAGCTAAAGCACAGATAACCCTTAAAAATAGCGCTTTAAAAAGCACTTCGAACGGCTTTTCTAAGTAAAACCCATCTGAAACCCCTTGAATGGGATAGCAGTTTTTAAAAGCAAATCGAATGGCTTTTCTTAGTAAAAACCTTATAAAAACACATTCGAAACTCCTTGAATGAGATAGCGGGCCGGTCCCTGGACCAAACCATCTTAACATACTCTTTTCGATTTTCGTCAACACATCTCCTTTTAATCCACATCGTTCTTGTACATATGGCATACCAGCTAGGTCCTGACGATCTCGCTCCCTACAAAAACTGTTTTTTTTTTATCACTCCATTGTCAGTTAAAGCAGTGTGTTATCAGTTTTACCTGGGCTGGGATTCTAGGCGCTAATAACGATATCGTATTTGACGTGTTTCCGTATTGTCAACGCTTTGATAACTCCTATGTCATTTACAATAATGGCGACTGTGACATAAACGATTCTAAAACACGTCAAACACGATTTCGTTATAACGCAGTAGAATAGAGGCCCTGTTTAAGTTCAAGTCTAACCATACAGTTCTCTTTATATATATTGGCCCGCAACGGGAGCTTGCTTAATCTCCTGTATGCTTCGTCGCCTCGGAGCAGAAATTTGACACATCGGCGAATTTGCGCAAAATACCGACTCCACCCGAAGGGTTAGAGACTTAAGTTATCACGTTACGGTTGGAATGATACAAACAACAAATAAAACTTTGTTAAAATTTTGAACCCGTAAGTAAATATAAAACGCTCCCCATACTTATCAGTTTTCATGTCCCCAGGGCCAGAATCGTACTACCCGTGGGACTACTGGCCGGCGGAGGAGTCCCGCTCGGAGTGCGGGTACGTGGGGCTCACGAACCTGGGCGCCACGTGCTACATGGCCTCGTGCATGCAGCACCTGTACATGATGCCGCAGGCGCGCTCGGCCGTGCTGCGCGCCGACCCGGCCGCCAGCCGGCACGGCGCCACGCTGCATGAGATGCAGAGGATGTTCGCGTACCTGATGGTGACTGACTCATTCATTTAAATTTAATTATGAAAATGCTTTAACTAGCAATATTTGTAATCTCACGTTCTAAGGATATTGATGAAAATTGCGGAATAGGGGATTTTCAAGTCATAAAATCGATCTGAATCGAATCGAAATTCGTTTTCCACCGAAAGATCGGGTTCCGAGGTAATTGACATATATAGACGACGGTGTCCCCATGTTTTACAGAACTCATTTCATAGAATGTATCACTTCGCAGAATTTTATTTCCTTAGAAAGCTAATTTCTGCTGAAACCTTAATGTTTTCACATTATCTTAGTATGAGTTACTCGTACGTAGGTTAGATTAGGTTAGACCTGTGACCACCAAAAAAATTATAATATAAAACTTAATTGATTCCTTTGTTTAACGAAAGTTACTCATATAGTTTGTATGACTAACTTTCGTTACACAAAGGACCCGATCATAATTTTGTTTTCATTAAGCCTTTAACTAAGATTTTTTTTTAAAAAACGACCCACTTACACCCGATTAGAGATTGGTCGTCCTGGTACTATTTTTTATGCAAGTGTCTTGACAATGAAGGCTTTTGAGATACGAGTAATGTAATTTAGGACACGAGGCGGAATTAAGCTTAGGTTTTATTGTAAAGTATCATTTGTTTTTTTTATGATGATCGTAAATCAGCTTGTATTGATATCTGATTACAAAAAGAACAAACCGTTTAATTTAACATGGATAATTTAATGCATGCTCTATGCGAACTGAGCTATTCAACGCCTTCAAATTCTCCAGTTAGCGTTGACTGTGTCCGTTCGTTGATCATACCTATTCTTGTTCTTATAATTCAGGAGAGTGAGCGCAAGGCGTACAACCCGCGCAGCTTCTGCAAGGTGTACCAGATGGACCACCAGCCGCTCAACACGGGCGAGCAAAAGGACATGGCGGAGTTCTTCATCGACCTCGTCTCCAAGCTCGAGGAGATGACGCCCGAGCTCAAGAGCCTAGTCAAGACGCTGTTCTGTGGAGTGCTTAGCAATAACGTCGTGTCTTTGGTAAGAAAACTACACAAGTGCGCTAAAGCTATAGGCTAGCTAACGCTCTTAACTTCCCTCGACTTATGTTTCGTTACAAACAAGATAAAAACCGAAAGCTTTGACGTAATACTTGGGAAAAAAGAGTTGAAGTAAAATTTGAATCATGTTGCCGATTTTACTCCGAACCGAAGGGGTCTGTTTTTTTCCTTCCAAAGTTTACTGTGCTTAGGACATAGATGGATGTACAACCGTGAAGTGACCGCTAGAGAAAATTGTTGATCCATGCTCAGTTGGTTAAAAGAGTTTTCACAAAGTCGGGTCCTGGGTTCCATATTCAACTATGTCATTGTCTTTTTTTTTTTTTAACTTAGTATAAAACCACGTTTCTTTCCACGTCTGACTCGACTGTATATGCGCTAGCTCCTCCTATACCAAGCAACGGTTTTTGATGCGGTTTACACCACCAGTCAGACCATATTATAGAAAATCCACATAAACTGATGTTAAAGGAGCATGGGTCGCTAGCTCTGTATAATTATTGGTTAAACTATTTTACGTACAATTGAGTAGCGGGGCCCTCTTAAACTGAATACAGTATAATCACCTGTCAATTTCTCATTAATTTTCCATCCTCTCCACAGGACTGCTCGCACGTGTCCCGGACGCTCGAAGAGTTCTACACGGTCCGCTGCCAAGTGGCGGACATGCGGAACTTGCACCAGAGCCTCGACGAGGTCACGGTCAAGGACACCCTGGAGGGCGACAACTGCTACACCTGCTCGCAGTGCGCGGCCAAAGTGCGCGCGGAGAAACGGTCAGTGCCACTTGACAATTTAAAATTCAAAACATTTATTCAGTAAATTAGTCCTCATGTGGCCAACATGAGGACTCTTTTATATGTCGGTCATAGGAAGAAAGAATCTACTAGGACTTGGGACAAGAACATTACGGACAAGAAGCCCAGCAAGTCATGTTTTTCAGACTTTTTTTTATAATTAATAAATCTAGCACAGACGATGTACAATAATTTAGCAATTCACCCTATAGGAGAACAACGTGCACGACGAGCGCTTCACGTCAAAAGCCTTACCTAGAATAATTAATTCCTTGTCAGTCACTTGACAGTCCTTGCATACCATACTTCCCGAAGTGATGCGATTGGCAAAATAACTATAGTAAATAAATACCACAGGACAAGCTCACACATATTAACCTAGTCCCAAATTAAGCTCTAGGCTTGTACTATGTGTACTAGGTAACGATAAACTTACTTATAAAGAGAAATAAATATATACTTAAATACATAGAAACACCCAAGACTCAGAAACAAATACTCGCGCTCATCACACAAATATTTGCCCATACCGGAAATCGAACTTAGGACCGCTGGCTTCTTTGGCAGGGTCATTACTAACTAGGCTAACGCGCCGTCTAGGCGTCGAGTATTTCTCTATCCTCGTAAGAACCTATACCTAATTTAGTGACATTGTAATAGCAACCTTGTTGAATTAACAATAGGATGTATTTTATTTTTGGTAATATGTTCTCAAGCAAAAACCTGGGAAGTCAGGAGGCTATACAAGTGTGTTTATCGTTGTCTGTACAATCAGCGTCATATTATTATTACAACATGAATTCCATACTTTTGGTACGAGCGGTGTCTTGAATGTAATTAATTAACAGAGCCCGAAATTTTCGTAGCGCTATAGAGCTGTCATAGGGACTTCTCGTTTATCGACAACCGCTATACATATGTATATTGATAAATACAGAATACATTTTTTTGAATATGATTACGAGTAAAAGTTATCAACATGCAGTCTTATCGCGAATGAGCGATGTCTTCGAGATAAGATAGAATGATGACTATCTATTGCTTTTATAGAGAAACTAATCATGAAACACTTGTAAGCACTGAAACTGATTTTGTGCATGAAATTGATAAATGTTAAAACACTGAACTGAACTGATTAAATGTAGAACTATTTAACATTTTCAACCACTCAAAAGCTATCTAAAAGAGATCGCTCTTTAGCGATAAGACCGCCGTTGTTTACTTTTACTTTTAATCTTCGTTGATATGTCGTGTTGTGTTCTATAATGTATCGATAAAATATGTATATCGGAAGTCGATAAACAAGGAGTCCGTATGACACCTAAAAATTGCTACGAAAATTCCGGGCTCTGTTAATTTAGTATCAGCAGTTGTGTGTGCTCCGGTATATTTGAGCACTCAGGATGATCTGAACGATTTGATCACTTTGGCTACGTCGATATTAATGGGCATTCTCGATGTTTTCAACTATTTGGTGACCTTGTCTGCTACGTACTATATGACGCTGACTGTACCCATAGTACAGGCCTAGAGCTTAGTTTGGGACTAGATCAATTTGTGTGAGATTTGTCAATCAAACTCTATATTCCAGCGCGTGTTTCAAGAAACTCCCGCGCATCCTGTGCTTCAACACGATGCGGTACACGTTCAACATGCTCACCATGCTCAAGGAGAAGGTCAACACGCACTTCTCATTCCCGATGCGGCTGGACATGTCCGGATACGTCGAGAAACATCTAATGCCTGCGCAATATCAAGGTAATGGTACTGTCAGTTGTTGGACCAAGAGGACTTTCATATTTGACAGCTTGACGCGAAGAAGTGAGAGCGGTCACACAGATCGCGCTCAGCTCGCGTCGAGCCGGTGTTGCTCGCGTCAGATTAAGACTCAGGGTCACCATGACATGTTTAATCTATTCAATTTATGAGCGTAAATGACGGATCCATAGCAGTTATATCGGTCTATCTTATTCTTTCACCGTAAACTGAATTGCTTAGCTATATCATGGTAACCCTCCAGTTCTTTTTAAGGTCCAGAGTGTATTTCTATTGCCGCTATGGCAGCAAATATTATAATTAAAACAAGGGGTTTCCGAATCATTTCTTACTCGACGTTTACAATCGCTGTATCTCTTGAACCGTAATAGGTAACGCATACAATTTTCGAAAAGTGAGTAATGCTATTGCCGCTGTTACAACAAGTATTAAAAATGAAATAACATTAAAAATTCAATGGGGGCCCATGCAAAAATGGCAATCGCACTTAGCCGGCTATTATTTACGTTTTATTTTAATTTTACTGTCTAGGTCATATCATGATTGTGTTTTTAAATATCGGCCGCTCGCGTCGGCTTGATGGGAGCGCGGATTGAAATTTACGTTTTGCTTTTTTTCAGAGGAGAAAAATAAATCAGCAGAGACAAAGAAAGAAGGCGACAGTAGTCCAACCGCGGAGCCTGAAGATAACCCTGAGACTGAGGAATACTATGAGTAAGTTATTTTTATTAATTATTCTTATAAGTACTTGGGCCTGAATGAGTATAAAACAATAGTACTACTGGGAGGACTACAGGCTGTAGTGACTACATGCTGAATGTTTCGTTTGGCCTTAGGAGGGGCATTTCACAATTTAATTAATAAAGAAAGTAACAATTATATCTTCTTTTGTAAATTGCCCGTTATGCTTTGACATGATTTGATGAAACTTTATTTCTATAGTTACATGCTTTATGGGTATTGGCACTTAGATACGCGTGGTTAAAATGGCTTTATTTAAACGTTTCATTAAAGAAAAACACTTAAATAGCTTAAATAGTCTTTTTTTTATTAATTATTAAATTGTAGAGTGCAATAAATAAATGAATATGAATTCAAGTAAGACGCGAGTTTAATATTAATATCTACTCCATATCTCACTTCAGTTTTACCGTGCTATGAAAGTTCCGAACTTAATCAAATGCTTTATATTCCCAGGTACGAGCTGATCGGCGTGACGGTGCACACGGGCACGGCGGACGGCGGGCACTACTACTCGTTCATCCGCGACCGGGAGCACGTGCACCACGACCGCTGGCTGCTGTTCAACGACGCGGAGGTCAAGCCCTTCGACCCCGCGCACATCGCCGCCGAGTGCTTCGGCGGGGAGATGACGGTAACTACACGTGTACAGGTACCAGCTGGTGCACACGAGTACTGCGGACGGCGGGCGCTACTACTCGTTTATATAGAAAATTTTGAAAATAATGTAATGAAAAATAGTTTACCGTCAGATCATTCAAAATCCATAGTTGGTTAAATGCTATGTTAGTCACTATTACAGCACACTACAATGCCCACCCAAAATTTCCGTTTCTGTTACTCGAGCAATGAAATAAATTTCGATAAATAAATAATAATTAAATTTTATTAATAGTCAGGGAAGTCACTACTTTACGGAACAGGGTTTAGTTTTTGAAACGACGATCATTTTTCCGAGTTTTTTTTTTACAAAAAAAAAATATCTTTTCCAATGGTCTGGTAAACATACAGTTTAAAATTGAGCAAATAACTTCTAATATGAACGTGCAAGTGCCTTACCAACCCATTACCAATACATTGTTTCCAGAGCAAGACGTACGACTCGGTGACGGACAAGTTCATGGACTTCTCGTTCGAGAAGACGAACAGCGCGTACATGCTGTTCTACGAGCTCAGCCCGCCGCGCGCGCCGCGCGCCGACGGCTCGCCCTCGGAGGAGCCGCAGGTGCGTCTAGGCCCCGATAGATACGGGACATTTGAACAGACTTACTGGAGTGGATCAACTTTCTGTTGTGCTTATTCTGTCCTGCAAGCTTAGAGACTTGCTTGAAAGAAAACCCGTACAAAATGGGCTTGTAGTTGCCACAAGAACTGATGTTTGGTAGATTTATATACTTTTCACTTCTCGAGATTTAAAATGACTCATAAATAGCCGTATATAGGCGGACTAAAGTGATGCATTTAATCCCTAGCGGTTAAAGTAAATACTTTATCTTTTTAATTTCCATAAGTAAAAGCCATGGAAAACACAAACAGCCATAATTATAAATGTTGCCATTCGATGATGTTGCCCTTGTCGTCGGTCGGAGTGCGCGTGGAGAGCAGGCTGCGGCTGGGCATACAACCTCCACCGCCTCAGTCTTCGTTTTGGAAATGTCTATGGACTATTAGTTCTATTCTAAACCCAAAAACAACTCTCTTTGTATTACAGTGACGGGTTGAGAGTAAAAATGATAGCGCTATTAATTTGTATGTATAATATAAGATTTATTTTTCTCGCAATCGAAGTGAAAAGTAGTGTTTAACTAGAGACTAAAAAGCCATAATGACACTCGAACTTCATTCATCCTCACTGTGCGCGTTAAATATCTCGTGTTATAATGGCTTACTTTAGTCCGTTGTTTAACAATATACTAAAATCAAGGTTTTAATTTAAAATTACCAAGGCAATGAGGTATAAAGAAAAGTTCCTCGATCCACTGTCATCATGTCAGCTGAAACACGTCTAATACTGCACGGACATAAGCCTTCCCTAAAGATCTCCTCATGTCCGGGCATGTATTACTCGCATTTAGCTGTTTAGTTGGCCTTGTGAAAGGCCAAAAGAGCATACAATGAAATTGTGCCATGAAAACATTAAATTTTGGTGCCTGTGTCATTACCAAAATTTAAAGTAAACATAAAATGACTACACTCCATTTTGTTAACGTACTACATAAACTAAACCGCGTGACTGTTATACAACCAACCAAGAAGTTCAGTCTTCTCGTAACCACCGCTGTTGTTACACAATTAAAACGTCGAGGTAAATGTTTATTTTACTACACGACTAAGTCCCGATTTATAGTTTTTTAGTATACGCAAGAAGTCACCCGCAGCGATACGGCATATGGGTCATACACAGATTTATGTTATCGTCTTTCCTGTGGACACACCGGAAGTTAACGTTTTTACTGCCTAATTTTCTGGCTAAGCCCATACCCACATAAAGGGCGTCAGGACTGCTTTAGACCTATCATATAAAAACATAACTTATATGCACCCAAGCTTTTAACTATTGACCACAGGAGAGACAACTTTTGTTTTTAACAGTGTGTATGACCTATATACCATCATTTGAATTTAATCATGCTTAAATTAATTTGTTTACGTATTTAACTATGTTTATAGTTTTTAGTATGTGTTAAAGTCGTGTTAGTTTGTAACAAGGAGTTCTTTCGTAGCCGCATTGAGATTGAGCACTAGATGATACGTTTATACAATTTTCGTAGGCAAATGAGTCAGTAAATTGTGTTCCAGTCGTCGACGGCGAGCGAGGCGGCGGCGGCGGTGGAGCGGCGCGGCGGCGCGGCGCCGGCGGCCGAGCTGCCCGCGGACCTGCTCAACTGGATCTGGGAGGACAACATGCACTTCCTGCACGACAAGAACATCTTCCAGCACGCCTACTTCACGTGAGCTTACCCTTCTTTACACCTATTCATACGCTGAAACGAAAGCGGCAGCACTGGGGCCCGTTTCATAATAGTAGTTTATTCACCAAGGGGAGTAAGGCACGGATTACTTATCGAGTGAAAGCGGAGGGCCGTAAACCACACTAGTTTAGTAATCTGTACTTACCCTCGAGTGATATAAAAAACTGCTTTATATTTACACTTTATAATAATTAAAGTACAAAAGTAACAAATTAGTTCTCTCGAGGAAGAACGAGCGCGCCATTAAACAGGGGCTCTATTTTGAAATCGGTAATTCGAACTTAAAAAGTGACAGGGCGATCCGAATTCCGAGTTACGAATTTCAAAGAAGAGCTTTTTTTTATGTTAAGACGAGCACTCAGGCCACCTGATGGTAAGTGGAATCTGAGACCCATAGATATTTGAATTCACAAGACTATAATCCCAAGACCTCAAATGCGTTGCCAACCCTGAGGACTAAGATGGAATGCCTCTATGCAAGTAATTGCACCGGTTGTCTTATCCCCACACCGGAACACAACAATGCGAACACTGTTGCTTGGCGGGTGGTTAATGGATAAGATGGTTGTGGCGATCCGGACGGACCCTGCACAGGGTCCTACCACCACTAAAGCTAGAGCTGCAGTAACAAGAGTATTTTTTAAAAATTATTCATTTTAACGCTTTGTATAGTTTGCGTGCCAAAAGACGTTAAAGAAGGTGAATACGCCCGGATTTGCAGGCTCCAATTTCCGTGCGTGTCAAAATGGGTTGATTGACAACGTCATCAAGAATTTGAAAAATAAAACAAATCGCTGTAATAATGGATTTTCATACGATATTACTGCCTTGATATCAGGGCAGTTATGAAATTCCATTCAATACTATTACCCTGATTTTGAGAAGTTTTAATAAACGGCTTTCAAGCCTTTTATTAGGGTAGTAATTATACACTTACTAACAAAATGTAGTATAAAAGCTTTTAACTTGTAATACAAGTGGAAGTGTCTTTTTAGTACGAGTTATTATTTTATATGCAATAGGCCCCTGCATACTTTTATATTAAAGATAACAGACAATCTATTAACATCTACTCGTATGTGTTCCGGTGTGGGGATAAGATAACCAGTAAAATACTATAATAGTCCACCTCAGCCCTTAGAGTTTGAAACGCAACTGGAGTCTTGGAATTGCAGTCTTGAGATGAAAGTCTTGAGATTGCAGTCTTGAGATTGTAGTCTTAAGAATTCAAATATTTACCATCAGGCGGCTTTAAAAATTGCAGCAGTCAAAGTTATGGCGTGGTTGTTGAAGAGTAAGATTGTTCTAGATTCATGGGGCAGATGTGCAGTTCAGTGCCACAGTCGCTGCTGACGCTTCGGCCGGAGGTGACGGAGGTGGCCGCGCGGCTCTCGACGTCCTTCTTCATCGAAACCTTCATCCACGCCAAGGAGAAGGTAATTGCTAGTGCATTTAATCTTACAAAATATAAATACTTTCTAAGATAAAAAGGGGTTTCACCGTTACAGACAAAGTAATTTTCGCATTTGTAATATTAGTACGGATACGAACCTTAATGACCTAATTTTAACTGAAGTTGATAATTGTCTAATGTCTGATTCGTGGAGAGAAGTTTACCGTTATTATTATCTAAAGGCAGTTGCTCACTAGATTCGTGACTATAGATGGCTATCGCAAAATAATTCTGCCCTGCTCAGACAAATTGCAGTATCTCAGACAAAACTCCTGTAGCAAATGCAACCTTATCGCTAAGGAGATTGCATTGAATCTGCTTTGGCTATTGAATTTGAGATACTGCCTATTGCTTTATGAGGGCAGAACTATCTCCCTAGTAAAATAATTAAATATCGGGGCAGAATCTCACACAAATTGACCTAGTCCGAAACTAAGCTCTAGGCTTGTACAGTCGCCATCAAATATATCGAAGCGAACAATGTGCTCACAAATATCTGAACGCGACGAATTGTTTAATTTACCGAGTGTCAGAAGCGTATATGCGAACTATCTATATGTCCCGGCAGCCGACGATGGTGTCCTGGGTGGAGCTGGTGACAAAGCAATTCAACGCGTCGGCCGCCGCCTCCGAATGGTTCCTGGGGCACATGGCTGAGGACACGTGGTGGCCCATGCAGGTGACGGCTTACCGCTATAATTCCTTATAATATTTGCCTTGTAAGTCCTTGCGTACTTCATAAAGTACTGACTGTAAACTGAAGACAAAGAAAAAAATAAACACTGGACAATCTCACACAAATTAACCTCGTCCCAAGCTAACCTCTAGTATTGTACTGTAAGTACAATAAACATATTTATGTGCACAGTACATACTACCAGTTTCAATATACTGTCAGTTGCGAGTGCAAGTGTGATAGCGATACCCAGCTGATCGGTACTTAGAAGCTGGGAGTTCGGTACTTGTTTGCCTTATCCATTTTTTTGAGGACACATCCTCATCCATCATAAATAGGTGTTTGGTGTAAGGAAGTTAAAAATGTGTAGTGAATAATTACAGCAAAATGTTTTTTTGTCGGTTATGTTCATATACAGGGTGGAAAAAACGAACGCCACATGGTCGAAAACTACCTTAGATATTGGAAATGGCAAATTCCACGCCAAGGAGACTTACTATTATTTTTGAAAAATATAAGCATTGCATTGCATTTATGGATTTTAGAAAATTTGTCTTCAGAATGGAGCAGGCCAAATATAGCAAAACGATAGTTTTGTTTTTTTATGGTTTTTATTTAGTTTAAAGGCGTATGGCGTATGTGTTTTAGGTATAAATGATCACTATCAATGACCTGTATCTTAAAACACGACTTTATTGTTTTGTCATATATTGGACCAGTTCGATTCTTGGTTAAAGCAGATAAATTTTCAAGACAGTAGGTATTGTTGTCATAAATAAAAGTAAGTCTCCTTTGCGTAGAATTTGCTAATTCCAATATTGTAGGTATATTCTGCTTTGTCTTTTTGATTACCTTTCGATTACTAAGCTACTTAATTAAAATACTAACGTATCCTATACTATAATACATCTGTAGTAAATTCAAATAACTACTAATAATTCTGCTATCTCATATTTTATTAATATTTTTCTTTCTAGGTGTTAATAAAATGTCCGAACCAGATGGTGCGTCAAATGTTTCAGAGGCTATGTATGCACGTCATTCAAAGGCTCAGGTAAGTTCTAAACCACTTAATACTATATAGAACCTTAAGTTTTAACCAGTAACGTTGATTGTTGCTTGTTTCAGGTCTAGTCATTGTGCCTTATACCTTCAAGGTATGGAGGAGGGCGGAGATAACAGCAAGTTCGGTGAAGCGAGTTGTGTTACTAGGTTTATAAGAATGTTATTGTCTCTGGTGAGTTTTAGCTCTATTTTCATTGATAACGCTATTAAACGGTCGCTATAGAGACCGCATGTAAAGTTATTTACAGTAAGAGAGGGACGCAGTTATGCGAAGAGTAATGCAGCGCATCACTGTAAAGCCACCTAGCAGTACAGGGGCCCTAGATAAGTTGCTAAAATGTATGGAATTGATATAACCGTTAGCTTGCGTCAATCCTATACATTTTCGTTAACGATAACGTTCGCAGATTGCATCTTGTCCAGGGTCAAAGTAATATAGTTGGTAAATAGAGAACATGCATGAAAAACAGAATTGAGTTTCCTTGATACGATCTAGGAGAAAACGTAAATAAAACATTTAAAACGCAATACACTAACTTTTGAACCGTTTATTAAGATTTTACATAGAATCAAAACTTGTTAAAATTGTAAAAGCTTTAGATTGTTTTTTTGGCATCCTCATTTTATTTACGTAATATTTTAATTGTTTGATATTGGCTTCAACATATCAATTTCTGGAATAAAATAAAATTTCTGTATAAGGTCCGTATATTACACGGAACAGCAGCTGCGACGTCATTCCTCTCGTCGATTTTGTATAGTGTTTTTCCAGAGGGTCTGAACTATGACTTTTTAAAACTTCCTATATTTAAAAAAAATACACGATAGTTGGTTCACGTATACAGTTATCCTTCTCTTTCATAGCACTTTCCAGAAAGCTTAAGAAAAAAAATGCATGTTCCCTATTATCAACAGTGTATATTTGACAGTATCCATAAGATTCAAAATTAACATTTTCCAAAGCCGTATTTATAAACTGTCTGAATTGACAAGTTCGAGGTAATGAAAGGGACAGTGATATGCAACTTCTACAGCTTTATCCCCTTCACTAGCTTGTGACACCTTGTGAGTTTAAACAGGTTTTAAAACGGCTACATTCCTTTGCGAGTTAACCTGCCAAGTGGTTGCGCCCCTTTCAATGATTCTGTGAAGTGCTGTTTAGGGGGCTTTAAGTATACTTAAGAATGATATATATATGTACTATCGAGAAGACCACCCTTAGATTGGCTATGGGCTTTTATAGTGTACGTGAAAAATGTACATGATTTTATTTAAATAAATTGCATTCATTTCTGGTGTTAATTAATAAATCATTGATATATCTCGATGGTTCATCTATATACATATACATATACAAAGCGTTTTGACATGGAACTGAGAACTGTAATATGAATTTGACATTATTTTGAAATTTGAACACGAACCATCCTTTTAAAGTCGAGTCTTTTCAAGTATTGTACTAAAAATCATTTATTTGCACTCTTACTGGTGTTAAAATACCGATCAACCTCTGCTAAGCAATGCATTCACTATCGTTCCTTTCCCTAGGTCTTTCCTTAGTTGCTTTCCGGGTGAAAGTCCCAAAATAGTTATTATACAACTGTCACATAATGATGCCTTTAAAGATTTTGAGTGCTCAAAAGAAGCGAGTACAAAAACGCTTATATTCGTTAAATAAAGGGGCCCAGGGGGCATTACCCAATGAAACTGAAATTATTTGAGGACCTAAATTGGCAGGTTAACAATGTAGGTGTATTGGTTCAAAGGAAATGTCAGCCCCACCCCTCCCGCCCTAATACAATCCTAGAGCCGCCACTGTATGCTTTGCCAGCAGTGAATACGTAAAATATAGCTACTTAAATAAATAGGACTTTGTCATTTTTAATAGCGTTCATTGGTTCCATGTCAGAATCGTCGAAACAAGGCTTGTTTTCGTTTAGTAAACACCCTCGTTAAGCTAAGTTATTAGATGTTACGCGGTATTTTGCCATCCGTGTCACTAGTTTCAGTTCATATCAATCGCTTTGGAGTTTGCGGCTCGGCACACGCACAGAGTAGTTTTAAAAGCACTTTTGGTCTAGTTACAAACAAGTTCATAAATATATTGGCCCAATAAAAATCATATAAGCCAAAATACTCAAACCTGCGATGGACAGGACCTCTTTTTGCAAATACGATCGATTTAGGTTAACTGAGTCATTAGCTAAATTTTTCGATATTCTATGCCACTGACAATAAAGTCTGTAATCTATTCTGGTTAGGTTTTTACCTCAAATTGACACCATTCAACGTACCTTTGATTTCATTATTATAGAATTTAAAAAATATGCCGCATGGCATGTAACTGTGATGTGATATGCTTCGATTTTAAATATATTGTATACCAAAGAAAGTTGTCATCGTTCGTTTTTCATCATTTAATATTCATAGCCAAAAGGCAACTGTTGCATGATTAATACATTTGTTTACTAGACCAGATTTATAAAGTTAAATGTTCTTTTTTACTCGACAAGGTGTTCAACGTTCATAAAACGTTAAAATTTCGTAATTTTTCGTCAAGTTTGCGGCAAGACAACGGTTGGTAGAATATACACGAATGCTCCATTGCTTGTCGCGAAGTGGCACAATGCTTCTGTGTGACTTCAATAACATATGCACGTTTAGAACTCAACCTTTTAAATTTATTTTTCCTTTTATTGTATGTTTAGAAAACATGTTTAATTTAGGGTAATAAATATAGAATATATAAACATTGAAACGTTTATGGTTAAAGATTTGGAAGTGTGGTTAAAATAACACAATGCTCAATGTTAAAGTGACTAAGTGTGTTCTACTGACCGTTTTCTCTGCAAGTATACACCAGTCGTTGTTGTCCTTACTGCACGCTCTTGTCCCAAGCCGTACCCGTGTTGTTGCTGCTCTAAATATAAGGCATAAGTGTTTAGCATGTGCAACGTTAGTTAAATATAAGACCCATTTCATTCTCAAACATTTCTTTTTGTTGTGACGTCAGTGGCAGAACCACACGCTGCCGTGGTTACAAAACGAGAACATGCCTGTGCTGAAAGTGAACATAAATTGGAACACTGGACGTGTGTGCCATGACGTGGTCGTCGTAAGTGTTGCATAGTTGTCACTCCCCGGTCCACGAACACTCTGGTGTTCTGTTTCAAAAATAACGCTGCTCTGCAGTACTGTGACAATTGGCAATAACTGCTGACCTTTAGATTTAAGGGTTTCTTTTGTTGATGAATTAGCCTTGGATTTGTTGGCCTTTTTGCAAATATCTCTGGTCAAGGTGTTTGCTCCGATATCCCTTTCTAATTAGTCTGTAGTGACAGAGACTGAGCGAGAAGCGAGTAAATACAACATAGCCATAACAATAGCAAAATTTGATTCTTAAGTATCTTTGTTCAATTTTCTTTAGAATAAAAATCACATCGAATTGTATGTATTTTGATATATTTTCACACAAAAATGAATTAAGTAGTTTTTGATATGCACATTTATTTTTTCGCGGTTCGTTGGTAAAATACGTGCAAATATTCGTGTTTTAAAACCACATTCATTCATTTATTCACTAGTTTTATGTCATCAATACTCTTTTCAGCTGTGTGTGTAATCATTCACAACTCTCCGGTACATATACATAACATAACTCAACGTTTCGATTAGCCATTTGACTGCACTTGAACTATTCATGCTTGCATTAAGGCCTTCCTAAGGTCCTATATGCCACAGAATGCAAACAACCCTCTTGTCATCTCCTTTGTGTAGCAACAAAGTTTATTTTGGGTTGTGTGACTTTTCATTGTGTGGCAGGCCTTAAGAATTGAAGAAATCGTAAACACCGCAACTGCGAATATTAAAATCACTAAATATTTGAAAAATATTTACATAATAATGTTTCTTGTGATGATAATTCCTAAAGGAATCCATCGAATGGATTGACTTTAACCTTTTCCATGCTATGTCAATTACAAAAAAAAAACAACTCGTCAATGACAGCTTAAATCCACAGCTAATGTCAACCTTGCCCCATAGACTCTCAGGGTCATTTTTCGCTGGCAGTCAGGACTGATATATCCCTCGTTGGCGTTAAACCAGTGGTGCGGATATATCTGTCAATGGCGTTGAAAAGGTTAATACATTCGCACCATTGAAGCTTTAAGTGGGCAAAGGTCTTAATATACTATTATTGTAACAAATTAATCTTTATCTCATATTGATGTACGAAAAGTTCATATCATCATACTGGATTACAGTCCGCTTGAAACTTCAATAACTTTAAAACTGTTGGCGGGGGATTTCAACTCGTCCCTTCACACCATGATCATTTCTGGACAGTTTAATATGCATTGACCCAAAGATATAACTTATTCTTCGCTACAACCAGCATTTTTTCGTACTTCGGATGCCACTTTAGTCTGTAAATTAAACTATATGATATGAAGAACAATTGGGCTGGGTCCGTAGCGCGAAAATTTGCTCAAGAGGCTAGTATACGGCTTACTTTTCACGGCAATGTGTGACTGGCAACTATTGCTGTCTTACTCTCACTTTATATTTTTGAGCAAGACACCTATAGTTCTGCCGTAATACCAAAGAAAGCGGTTAAGAGCAATGTAGCATTCTATACTCTATTGATAACCACATTAAATTAAAAATGCTGATACTATTACTATGCAGTTCGCCGCCTTCTTTGATATAAGAGCAGAGTTGTCGTATGCCGTAAAAATGTTGCTATTCTAACTCCTTACATGTTTTTATGGCCTGGCCACGACCTTGTCACCATCGCACGAAGTCGTGGCAGTGACGAGAACAAATGCATATGATACGGCACGATATTATCGTCCTGTCGCAATAATTGAAACAGCTACGATATCGCTACCACTCATATGCATTTGTTTATTGCCGCTCACCGCTTGTCGCAACGGTGGGGCCTCCAAACGGTCACTTTAAGTACCAAGATGGTACTGAATAAAGTATCATGTTAGATGGAGCACGGGGCGCGCGCGCACCTAAGGCACCTGACGGAGTACTTCAGCCTCCTGTACGAGTTCAGCAAGATGGGCGAGGAGGAGGGCCGGTTCATGCTGCGGATCAACGCTATCGCCAGCATGGTCAGCTTCTACCTCGGGCAGAACACCAGCGCGGTAAGTTCCTTCCAGAGTTTTTCAAATTCCGAAACTTGTACCAAATTGTACCTGTACTTTTAATTGTAATTCAAACTAGTTATTTAATAAGTATTTTTTAACTTGTATAATATTATTTTGTATTTCAAACAACAATGTTCACTAAGAAAAAGCATCGCAAGAGTATCGTTTGGTGACAGCCTAAATTTAACAAAGGAACTTGTCGCGAACGTCGATTGTGTAACGTTTTAGTTTGTTTTTGCATCGGTATCTCTGTTTTATGTTATTACTTTAACTATTTATAGCGCCAAAGGCGAGCTTAATGCTACAAGCATCTAAAACCATCGAAAAACAAACAAAACGTAATTGTACCATCTTTGTTACGTATGTTCCCGTGTGGTTGCCGGGTTAGAATAGTGCCACTCGATGTCTTCCCGTGGATGTCGTAAGAGGCGACTAAGGGAATAAGGGTACTACAAGCCCGTTAGGCGATGGGTTTGCAACCTGTCACTAATACACTGGTAAACATCTTAGCCTAATTGCGCAAAATGTGGTTACAGAACTATAAACAAGTTTTTTAGAGTTGTTGGTAATTCTGTAGCTCTGCCTACCCCACTCTGGGAATAAAGGCGTGACTTTATGTGTATGTATTCAAGGTGGAATCTCCGACGGAAGAGGCGGGCGGCAGCGGCAGCGGGAGCGGCAGCGGTAACGCGGAGAGCGCCGGCGACAAGCTGCGGCCCGGCGCCCTGGACAAGATGGTGGCGCTCGTGGCCGGCCTGGTGGAGCGCTCGCGGGACACCAACGGGAACCTGGCGCTGCAGGAGCCCGATGCCAAGGCGCTGCTGCATGCGAAGGTAACTGCACTGCCACAGGATTGTTTTTAAGGCTGTTGTCTATGCGCCATCATTGATCAGTTGTGGCCAGGAGCCTTGGGCTAGATCGTGCCGCTTGTTAAACACTTAATTAAGTTTATTTTAGACCTGTGATAGAAGCGTGAAAGTTGGATTTCGGTAAAAAAGTACGGGTTATATAAGTTTGAAGCCCTGGCTTGCAAACGTGCCGCCCAATTTCAATATGTGTGTTATTTAATGAAAGCCAATTTAATTGGGATAGTTCTTAGCTAAATTTGATGGAAAGGTATTAGCTTGATCCTTTATTGTCGTTGGAAAAATGTCTTACCTCGCCTTTATTCGGGGGCTAGAGCGGGTATGACTAGTTACAGAGCAGAAAGCTCAGACTACCGTCTAAGAGTCGAGAGTCGTAAGTGAGTCGTCGTCTAGGGGCGCCACAGGGTCACTCCGCAGCACTCGACGCTGACGTCATGACGGTGTTGGATGCTTCGGCTGGTCGAAGGCATCTACAGTCAAATTGCCCATTCCCTAACCCTTCCGATCGGGCACCTATCACCGGGGAAGCGGGTGCTTATGCCTGCCTTCTTTTGCGGAGCAAAGCAGCGTTAGGATTATTATTATTATCTTTGATCCTTTTTTATTTTTATTATTGCTGTTTGCAGGGCTTCCCGTTCATCTACCAGCAGACGCGCGACTGCCTGAACCTGCAGCAGACGCGTGCGCTGGTGTTCGCGTTGTGTCGCTGGAACGAGCCCCTCGCGCACAAGATCGTCGGGATGCTGTTCCATGCTATCGCGAAGCACTCAGAGGTATTGCCAACCTTCAGGTTTGTTTGATGAGTTTTTTTTAGAAGCGGTCGAATGCCAGTCTGAACGCCAATAATGTTTTAACAGAAAAAGACCTGATGTTTGGTAAGATAGTTTGCCAGTATCTCCTATGATTTTGGATTTTCCATACGCTAGCAGTTAAAAAAATCATTGCATCTTGTTTCCAACTATTGGTCATTAAGCCGGCATTAAGAACTCGGGGGGTAAAATTGAGGTTGGGTTAGTTGATTTATTGAAAATCTATGTCCATAACAGACAGGACCGTTTACGGATCAGATATGGCATTATTAATTTTAAGCTAATTTGTTTTACTAAGAAATAGTTATATTAACAGACTATTTACAAATTTTATGAAAAGTTGTATAAGATAATTTGACCAACTTCTGCTGTTCCATTTTTTTTCTTTCCATACAATAAACTTACAAGAAAATGAGTTGTTTTTTTTTTTGTCAGTTTATTTTATGTTTACGGACAAGTCATACGCAAAAATGATTTAACAAAAAAGATCAAATTTTTGCTAAGACAGATTTTTACCTCTGTATCTCCTATAGTTTCTAATTTCCTCATGCGCTGCCAGTTAAAAAAAACAACACTGTATAAGTTTGTATTAATTAGATTGTTTGTCGTCAGAGCTGCGGGTCATTCTTCAAACTGTTGACGCTGCTAGTGGAAGGCAGCGGCGGCGGCGCGGGCGCCAGCGGCGGGCTGCCGTGCTTCACGCAGCTCGTGCTCGCGCGCCTGTGGGACGCCGCCGACGTGTGCCCGCACGCCGCGCTCGAGTGGCTGGCGCTACAGGTGCGGGGACATATGTGAACAGTATTCGCGAGTTAACACATGTTTCATCTTACTTTGCGTGTTTTTAAGTAGTGTTTAAAGCTCAGCTCTACCAATATGCGTAATTGGCTTATCGTAGTGGTATTTCCGGACCGTTACGATTTGGAGATTTCAAAGAAATTAGCATATATATTTTTGTCTCAAAGGCAACACATCTGCGATTCCTCTCCTGGTTAGAGGTGTCCTTGGACGACGGTGTTCACTTTACATCAAGTGATTCGTTAACTCGTTTGCTTCACCTGATTTGAGCCCGCACAAGTCGGTCGAAAGTGTCCCGTGATAATCGATAGCTGACTCGTTGGTTCGGCAGGTCCCGCGCAATAAGGCAGCGCACGCGTGGGCGCTGCGCACGGCGGACCGCTGGGTGGAGCCGCAGCTGCTGGGCGCGGCGGGCGCGCGCGTGCGGGCCGCCGCCGCGCTGCTGCTGGTGGCGCTGGTGCCCTCGCAGCACTTCCGCCAGGGGTACGCCCGCGCGCGCGCGCCGCCCGCGCCGCACCCCGCCAAGCTGCCCGACACCGCGCACCACACGCTGCACCAGGTAACTCCGGGGGGGGCACGTGGGCCCGCTGCTGGTGGCGCTGGTGCCCTCGCAGCACTTCCGCCAGGGGTACATTACAATTGCCTTCAAGTCATGGTCAATTTTCAGTCATTAATCTTTCAGAGAAGTGCTAACTCTCTTTAGATTATGAAAGACAACTTTAAAGGTTGAATACTCATTTGAAACATTAAGCAGTCAAAGCTAATCATAACTAACGGGTGCCCCAAAATTTACGCAAGATTTACCATGCTAATACGATGATACCAGAGTGAGTGAGTGATGAACTTTAAAATTACTTGAAAATATAAAAATGATTTGGTTTGATTTGAGGCAGAAGACACAATTTTTTCCTCTATATGACTTATCCAAAAATCGCGTAGTTTCTACCCTCGGCAACATTGTACTATATCCAACTATAACGCAGGTATACACGATGCTGCTCGGCAAGCTGAAGCCGGCGCGCAAGTACACCGACATCGCGGTGCACGGCACCATGAAGCTGACGGCCTACTTCGGAGTCATGTCCTACTGCGTCGTCGGCCGCGTAGAGAAACTAATGGTGAGAACGAATACACTGGCATACTATCTTATAGTTGCGTCTGTACACGACAAAATGCTGTTAGAAAGCCTTGACTATCATAGAGAGTTATTCCGTATTTCATCTTAGTCCTCAAGGTTCTAAACGCGCCTTGGTCCTTGTGTCTTAGATTACAGCCAAGCTGGTCGGGCGCTCATGCCTTCTCCATATTGATCATATGTTTGTCCGTAGTTCGGGCAGTACTTCAACGACCTGTGGGAGCTGTACCACCCCGCGATCTCGGAGCCGTCGGTGGCGGTGCACCCCAACAAGCAGGCGCTGCTGACGTTCTGGCACTCCGTCACCGTCGACTGCGCGGAGAACGTGCAGCTCGCGGTGGCCCACCAGCGGCTCACCAAGCACATCGCCTTCAACTACATACTGTGAGTGCCCGGGTCAAAACATTAAACAATTTTATTCTGTAAGTAGGCCGCACCAGCACTTACTCGTCGAATGTCACAAGAGGTGACCACTGCTGGGAAGTACCGCAAGAAACTCTGCAGCCGGTTGTTTAATCTAGTTTAATGATAACCTAGCATTATTTAATATTATTAATTTATTTACTACGTCTGTGGATAAACCGCTGAACCGATTTAGATGAAATTCGGTATGGAGATAGTTTTGAGTCCCGAGCACATGCGGTACTTTTTATCCCGAAAAATTGGAAGAGTCCTGAGGGAATAGCTACAAACTACTTCTATGCGGACGGAGTCGCGGAAATATCATGAGTAGTTGAACAGGAAAACGTATACAAATAGAATTATTACAAGAGCAAATAAATGAAAAATACAAGTATAGAACTATGACGGTGCGAGACAATCACATACTCGTTAAAGAAGTTTCGATGTGTCTTGTAGTTTATGCCAATTTTGAAAGTCGTTTAAAATTTAGTAACAATAGTTTGCCAGAAGGAGCGGTATATCCATCGCTTTTCCACAATCTTAGCCACCGGTCACCTTGTATGTCCAGCAGTGGACGTCTTTAGGCTTTATACATAACGTCACGCCTTCATTCCCAGAGTGGGGTAGGCAGAGCTACAGAAATGCCAACAACTTTAAAAAGATGAGTTAACAATTCTGTAACCACATTTTGCACAATCAGGCCAAGAAGTTTACCAGTGTATTAGTGACAGGTTACTAGCCCATCACCTAACAGTACTAGAAGCCCTTATTCCCTTAGTCACGTCTTACAATTACGACATCCATGGGAAGACATGGAGTGGCACTATTCTATCCCGGCAACCACACATGCATGCATGATGAATAGTTGGTATTTCCCTCCTTCTCCCTTGGTCCCTTGTTGAGGAATTGGAATTGTTTATTTTTGCTAACCCCCCATTTTTTTTTATCGAAATTATAAATTATTTTAAGAAACTGAATTGAATATTTTAGCAATTTATCGCTCCAATCATTTTTTATAATTTTTTGAAAATTTGAGATAGGACTTCTCGTAAATTACATGTCGCGGCTGAATCTATAAATCAGAGACACAAGAAAGATAAAAAAATAATAATAATGTCAGTCGTTAGTTAGTTTTGTTGTCATCTGTCAATGTCACCGTACATGCTCTATCACAGTTTGATTAACTTTTTTTTTCATAACTAAAATCCAAGACTTTAACAGATTCAGCCTGTGAGGAAGGTTAAACAAAGGTAATTTGTATATTTATGAAAATATCTTGAATCATTGATTATTTTTTCGAAGTAAGTAAATGTCTGAATTTTTTTCATAACCTCATATCTCGAAATGGTTTTCGAAATAGCCCTTAAGAAAAAAAGAAAAAAAAACCAATTGTCGTGTTCTCGCAGCGCGGACCACGACGACGGCGAGGTGGTGGCGTACAACCGCGCCATGCTGCCCCCGTACTACGCGCTGCTGCGGCTGTTCTGCCGGCGCTCGGGGTCGTTCGCGCGCGCGCTCGCGCAGCACCAGAACATCCACTGGGCCTTCCGCAACGTGGCGCCGCACGCGCACCTCTACCCCGGCGCCGCCGAGGAGCTGCTCCGGTACGAGTACCTCACCGAATAACATACATTCTCTAATTATAAAAGCAAATTGGCTCAGTTTCCTTTCAAGATAATTTTCCAACAATTTATTTTGGAATTCCAAAAATACGTATACATAAATTTATTATTTTTCATAAATTACAACGATAAAAGAAAATATGAGTTTTGTCAACTGGAAAATTGATTTTTATGTCAACAAAATGTTTTTTTGATTATTATACGTTATTCTCGCGAGTGTTCTATCAGCTAGATGTGTGTTGTACGTTAACCGAGCCGTTGCTGGTGTCGGCAGGCTGGCGCGCGTGCTGGCGACGCGCGGCACCAGCAGCGCCAACAGCAACAGCAGCGGCAGCAGCGGCGAGTCCGACGGCCGGGAGGCCGCCGCCTTTCGCCGCAGCACGCTCTCTGCCTATCTACAGGGTAACTACTCAGTGTTGTGCCTTGGTGGCAAGGGGCTGTATCTGTTGTTTTCGGTAGAAACTACTTTATTTACTTAATTAAAGGGTAAACGGATAAAAGTCACAACGGTCCGACATATTTCGCACTCATTAAGAGTCCATCATCAGGGATAATGCACGACGGAGATGGTCCCCGCACTGCCGGTCCAGTAGCACGTTTTGTTAGTAACCTTGTTAATATATCATCTCTGAATCAGTAATTGCTTCACGTTAATTTCTCATCTTAATTGTAACGCTTGGCTAGTTAGAGGATAGTTAAAAATACGTTCAATTTTACAAAATTTAATTTAGAATTGTGGTATACATACATAACATCACGCCTTGATTCCTAAAGTGGGGTAGGCAGAGCTACAGAAATAACAACAAATCTAAAAAGTTTCTTTATCTACACGGTGGGAACGAGTAACCCACCAAATTTTAACCATCGATTCTAGAGCCTATTTGGAGTATATAATGTGGTATAACATGAAGTCCAATAAAGCATAATTTCCGAGATTTTTATAATTTAAATAACAATTCCATAGTTAATTTAATTTGAACTCTGACACCTTAACCTAAAGCATTTTTTACTAAAAAGATTAATGTTGTAAGTAGCAATATCATCAACGTACAGCATAAATTAATTTAATAAATTTCTTAGTAAATAGGTAATGATTTAGGTATAGGTGACAAAGGTAAAGCAAGACGCCACGAGTATTTTTTGATTTAGTTATACACCGTTGCATACAATACTTTTTCTACGACTAGGTTTCAAATAAAATGCAAAATAAATTTAAAAAAAAAAAATATACCTAGGTTAGAATACGAACGAACGAAGCACAGAACAACAAACGAGCGGGAAACATTCGAAAACGACAAAATTTGTGTCTATGGTTAACTTTGTTTTTAAATTGATGTGCCCTTGCCAGGTTTTATATTTTTTTTAAAAGTTGCACAATCGATTTAACTTGTGAAATAGGGACTAAAAACACCTAATGATTTGAGAAATGAATTCTTTTACCTGATTGGTCGATTTTAATACAGCTGCATTCTGGTTGGTTGATACCATGTTTTTTTTAAAGAGTTAAATTAGTAAAAGAGTTTACATATCAAAAAGAACCTAACGTTCCGATTGACGTCAATGTGTATTGTGATTGGTGGATTCATTTGGTGAAGTATTTTGATTGGTCAAATTAACCTAGGTGTAAGCTTTGGCAGCTAGGCATGTCGTTTTGGCAGCTAGGCATGTCGTTTTGGCTCAAAAAAGCACAAGTGCTGTTAAGGGGAATAGACTAGATAGACTTTTCTACGGAATGTTCTGCGGAAATATTATTATATTCTATATTCTTATATTAGTGTTCGTGACTATATAAATGACAGATAAAAGTACAGGAGTAGGAAAATTAGTTTAAGATATATTTAAGGTTGTAAATTGTCAAACCATATAATAAAATCGTTTACTCAGGGAACGCTGTAACGGTTACGTTACATGATGTTGACAACCTTTAATGCCGGCTGTACACACTCGTCGAGAGCCTCTCGCCGAGAGTCTGAGTCCGAGACCGACCGCGACCGGGACATGGCGAGACGGGACAAGAGCGAGCGAGACCAAGAGTGAGCGAGATGAGACGAGATCAGTATGTACACACTCGCTCTCGGCCTGTGTCGGGCCGTCTCGGCGAGTGTGTACAACCGGTGAAATTACTAGGCCACGCCCGCGTGGAGTTGTGACGGTGCGTCACACCAACAGTAAAGATCAATAAAAAAACATTCCACATTAGTCCACAGAGTTGACAGCGCATTTTCAGTCTTAGGATTGCAGTCCTAAGGTTGCAAATATCCTTAGGCTTCACGGCTCACTTACCATCAGGTGGTCTGTGAGCTCGCTTGCCTTTCCCGTACTGCGCAGACTTTAATACATCATAATATCTTTTTTTCACCGCATAGGAAGTTGTGAACAGCCCTGAGGGAAGCTTTTGCTCAGTTTTGATAAGAGAAGAATAAAAATTTAAAATTTCTAGTGACTGATACTGTTTGTTGGCGCAGGTTTGAACGGCCGGACGTGTTGGACGACGTTAATATCGGCGTTCTGCACGCTCGTCGAGAACGAGGACGACCGGCTATACGTCGTGTACAACGGCGGGCTGCAGATGACCTTTGAGGTGAGAGAGGCTTTTATTAAAAAAATACTATCACACAAAATGTAATTTAGGGGTTTGTTTGTACTGAAGACTCTGACAGACAATTTTTTGCACAATAATTGCCCATCATCAGTATGGGCGACATTCTACTACACCAAATTTAAGTAAAACAGCTATTGTTATCTGCTTAAAAAAACCCGTGTCATAATTAAACATAATTTGGCGGAGTTTTGTTTTGTATTTAGGTATGATCTTATGAGATGAGGCTAAGGAGAGTGGTCCAATAATAGAATCGGATAGTATTGAATGTTTACGCGTTTGACACTAATCTCTGAAGATTATCTCAACTTATTATGAAACTTTCACGATCGTGTGTGTCGTCGACGTGTTGAATTGTCAGTTAGACTCAAATGTCTCAATCAAAAAATGTATTGCCTGTAGCAGCTACGTTAGTTGTTGAATGCAGAAACACGTTTGAAAGTTAAATTGATGGTACGAAGATAATCAGCAATAAGACCGCCTGTTGTTTACCTAGGTCTTTTAAATTGTGCTATTTCTCTGTAATGTTTTTTGTTTGGTAGACAATAAAGTTTTATCTACATAAATTTACATATCATAAGTCCTCTATTATGCGTTCAAAACCCGTACGCAATGACCAGCATTATTACAACCAATTTTATTATGAGAACTTACTTGTCTGTGGTAATAGATATTAAAACTGTTATCGACTCGACACGTCAATTCGATATGTTTTTTTAATAAAAACCTGCACGACTTTTGATCTCGATTGACTTGAAAATACGGACTTCATACGTTTGTGTATGATTAAAAAAAAAACTTTCGTCTTGACGGAGGATCGAATTACCGCCAATATTGTTGTTATTTGTCTGTTGGTTTGTTACTGTTACGAAAGTAGTATAATTGTAAGCTAATGATATGTGTGTAGATAAAGTAGTGTATGCAACTGTACAAAGTTAGGCCTTAAAACACTCGTGTGATCTTATTATGGAACTCACTGTCGCTCGATGCATAAAACCACAGTCGTGTTTTATGGGCGCTCATTATGCATCAGTTGCATAATAAGTGAGTGTGTGGCAGGCGCTGCACAGCCTGCACGCGGTGGTGGTGGAGGGCGGCAGCGGGTCGCACGGCGTGCGCGAGGAGCTGGTGGCGGCGCTGCGCTGGGCGCGCGCGCTGTGCCGCACGCTGCGCACGCGCCGCGACGCCAAGGAGGCGCGCGCGCTGCTGCTCGCCTGCAAGGACTGGCCCGAGTGCGCGCGCCGGCTGCTCACCATGCTCAACCTCAACTCCCGCCCCAAGCACCTGCGCGACCTGGCGCTCGGTCGGTACCCTGCATGCTTACTTGTTAACTCCAAACCATCAGATTTGACGTATTTGGGTCATACACACTCTTAAAAACAAAAGTTGTCTCTCCTGTAGTCAATAGTTAAAAGCTTGTGTGCATATAAGTTATGTTTTTATATGGTAGGTCTAAAGCAGTCCTGACGCCATTTATGTGGGAATGGGCTTAGCCAGAAAATTAGGCCTTAAAAACGAACTTTCGGTGTGTCCACAGGAGAGACGGTAACTAAATCTGTTTATGACCCATTTAGTAAACACTTATAACCACAAAATGCGCCTAAAATTACAATTTTATCTCACCAGGGAAAAAAAATTGTGCTTTAATCGGCTTTATTTATTTATTGCTTGGCAATAGGTAGGAACTCACCGCCAAGCAGCATTGTTAGTATTGTGATGTAGGTATTACAGTTTGATTGTATTTTATAAGTTTTTTATTGGATAACAAAATGTAGATCAATCTACGTACCCATATGCTTGATAAATAACTACGAGTATTTTCCTACTCTTTATTTAAAACCAACTTTGCTTACTTGTTGCACAAATAACCATTCTACCATATTAGGCTAAGTTTACATGAAAGCGCGGTAATGCGCGATGTCGCACGATTCAACTGTTCAGATGACGGCGGCTTGCGTGCGGCAGTCTAGCGTGAACATTCAGTGAGAATTGACGTAAAGGTGCTTTTTGTCAATAGATGTCTAGTCTTTCTGCGTCCGTTCGCCTCAAACCGTGCGGATCAACTGAACAGGTCGATATAAGATTCTAAATCTTAAATCGCGTGCTGAAGCGCGCTAACCCGCGGTGCAAGATCTTGCGCGCGGTACATGGCAGTACGCGTCGTCACGCGCAGTCATGTACGCAACAACATTAATTTGTTACAATCTTGTACCGCGTGCCGAGCCAACCGTGCGTTGACGCGCGTTCATGTTAAGTAAGCCTTAATGAACAGTCGCAAACGTTAATTTAGGACCAATTTAAAATAAAAAGTTTTACGTCGTCAATTTCACTAATGAAATTGACGACGTAAAACTTTTTATTGTAACTTGAAACTTTTACTGTTTTGTTGTAACTTACAAATGACTTTGAATCTCTAAAGATTCAAAGTCATTTGTAAGTTACAACAAACTCAACCTTAATGATTTAGAATGTCAGATTGATTTCTGACCTAAGATGGGTCCTAAATGAATGTTCGTGAGTGTACATTTGTGCGAGTTTTTAGGGTTCCGTAGTCAAACTCGTCCGTCTGTCCGCAGTCTAGCGCAGAGACTCTTAGTACTTACAAAGGTGTAATTTGGCATTTAAAGGAAAACTATCACGACTAAGTAGACATCATTGGTTCTTGAGATACAGGTGATTAAAGTGTTTATACCTACTAAAAGCATTTATGACGGCACCACACCAATTGACTTTTAATAGAAAATTAGTTATTACTTGTTGATTTTTAAGTTTGTAAGTTCGGATCCCTACACTGAGCATGATCCGACATTGCTCTTGCCCGGTTTTTTATATAATAAGGACAAGGCACACGAGCACTCAGGCCACCTGATGGTAAGTGGAATCTGAGACCCATAGACATTTGAACTGTCAAGACTATAATCCTAAGACGTCAAATGCGTTGGCAACCCTGAGGAGTAAGACGGAATGGGTGTGTGGTGTGTTGTTGCGAGCAGGCGTGCTCCGCGAGCTGGTGATGATCGGCGGCGGCGCGGCGCTGGGCGCGCTGGTCCCGCTGGCGGCCGGCGTGCACGCGTCGGCGCGCAGCACTCGCCCGCGCGCGCACCTGCTGGCGCCGCGCGCGCCGCACGCCGCGCACGCGCACGCGCCCATACACGCCGTCTACAGGCCCTACCACAAGTTTATAGGTGCGTACACTATACAAATGGACCACTCGAGACCCCCTGGACTAATTAGAACATGGGTTTTGGAAACACTGCAATCCTATTGATAAATCGTACCTCTTCTCGTTCAAAACCTACATTCTACCCCAGCTTATGCAGGACCAAATATGCCATGAATTCGTACTTTTCGCGTGTTATGCGTAACCACAGCAAACATTTTAACGATTTAGATTTTCTTGCTTTCAATTTGTGTAGTTACAAAAGACAATTAAGGGACAGATTGTTTGATTTATAGCTTTTATAACAATATTGTAATGCAGTTTGATTTCTAACGCACCTACATCATTTTTATTTTTAGATTGAGCGTACACTTATACCTAGTTCCTTCTGACTGAATGCTTGGGTCTTCTAAATTGTGAAAATTCTGTGTAATGTTTTTGTTTGGTGGACAATAAAGTGTTTTGTATTGTATTGTATTGTATTGTATTGTTTAGTTACGAGCTCTGCATTATTTTTTCTGTAAAGTTTAATTATCATTAAGGGAACTCCAGGTTTAGTCGTGTTATAAATAAAATGAAACCGGTCATACACACTGTTATAAACCAAAGTTGTCTTTCCTCTGGTCAATAATTAAAAGCTTGTGTACATATAAATTTTGTTTTTGTATCATAGGTCTAAAGCAGTCCTGACGCCGTTCATGCGACGATGGGCTTAGCCAGAAAATTAGGCCTTAAAAACGTTAACTTCCGGTGTGTCCACAGGAAAGACGCTAACCTAAATCTGTATGAACCACATGTATGTCTAAAGATCGAGTGAACAAGGATGTTCATCTAGTTTGTGTATGATTTATTCCATTTTTTATCACCAATTTATGTTGACTTGTACTCATTTTAGTAGGACCCAGTGTTGTCTTTTTTAGAATTCAATGAAATATCAGGGAACACTCGTACTGCTTATTTCCAAACTAAGCTCTAATTTTATTCTATGGGTAAGTATGTACTTGAGAATAATACACATAGGTACAATAGATAAGTTTTTTACATAAATAACATGCATGACTTCTAAGGATATCTCATGATAAATTGAGAAAAATAAATAAATAACGGGACGATCTCACACAAATTGACCAACTCCAACTCTAATCTCTAGGTTTGTACTAGACGTACTTAAATAGAGAAATACATACTTAAGTGCACAGAAAACATCCAAGACTCATGAACAAATACTCGCGCTCATCTTACAAATAACTGCCCATACCGGGTATCGAACTCTGGACCGCTAGCTCGTACTTAGGCAAGTTTTTTTTTAAATTATTCATGATCAAAACAGTTACAAAAAAAAATAGCCATGAAGTGTAGGGTGAGAGGTTGTAATGACAACTCAAGAGACTTGGAGAATACTCATGCTTTATTGGTAAAACGTTCTGCTTATATACTAGGGTTTCTAGTCATTAACTAGGTTTAAGGTTAATGGCGTGGAACTTATGATTATGCATTGTCAGCAGAATTAAACTATAAAGCTTTATAGTTGAGGCTATAAAGTTTTATAGCATCGTTAAACTAATGATCAAATAAGAAGTAGGTATCAGCTGTACCTATCAGCTGTTACATTGGTGACCTCACTACATGACAAATCGGTACTACATTAGCAAGTTTCAAAGATTTCACGATATATTTTGTTTGCCCAGTTTTGTCTGAGGTAAAGTTAATGTTATGTAACAGACACGTGTTGCCGCGTGGCGTGGCGCCAACGCTGCATGTCGGAGCAGCTCGTGTTGCTTTCGGCGTTGTGCGCGCTGGAGGCCGTACAGCTCAGATACAACTACTTCGCCACCTTCTGGATGGAGGTGGCCAACTCGCCCGTGAGTATTGTGCAGTGTACAGTCTAGTTCGTCAATATGTGTACACTTTACTACCTTGTCACTTTAATCGCTGTGGCAATTCATATATGGCAGTTTAAACATGACAAGGTACTTAAGTGTACACATATTTATGAACTCGACTGTACTGAGGTTATACACAGGTTAATGATACAAATAAGACGTGACTCACACATCAACCTAGCTGTCATACGTCAGCAACAAAATATACGGAGAGAGCAACTCGCTAAAGTGATTAAATGGTGGGAGATCGCGGGACGAAAATCCGCTATTGATAAGCTCTAAAATCTTGGTTAGTTTGTATGTAAATTTGTATTTACGGCTGATTTGGAGCATAAACCTAACTGTATATATGATACAGCCAAGTGGGTTTTTATTGTATTTTTAAAGGGATTTAAGTTGAAAGTTACCAGAGCTTGTGTCGCAGGGGGACTCGAAGCTGGAGGAGATGCTAGTGGAGTGCAGCGTGGTGGCGGAGTACATCGACGCCGTGCTGTTCGACGAGCGAGACTCGCTCGCCGACCCCGCCATACACGACTTCGTGCAGCATTACTACCCCAAGGTATGGTTTGAAGACGTACCTCTATACAAATTACAATATCTTCTCTTATTATATTATTTGCCATGTCCGGTAATTACAACCTTACTGTTGTAAAATGGCTCGCGAAGTTCTGCGTTCCAGTATTAAAAAAATTAAAAAAAAGTTATTAGATGTCAAACGGCAGTTCATGGTCACATATAATGTATGTGTATGTATATGTATAAGTTCTGGCTTGACTCTATTTCCTAAATATTGTATCAATTATCCAAATGTTGATATATACATATATTTAGTATATGTAAGTTTAAGTATGTTTATTTATGTATAATTACATATCTTTCTATCTATTTATGTAAGTATTTGAATGTATTAGTTTTGTTTTTATTCTATGGTTCTTTTTTTTGTTTTTATAGTCTTTTTGGTTAGTTTTTGTTTTTTGGGTGCTCTAAATAAATTTGTACACCTGTTTACTCGATGCACAACCTTTCACTTCTCTCAATCTCTCAAGGGTTAGCTGGAAGAGATCCCTTAAAGGGATAAGTTCGCCTTTATACATCTTTTTATTTTTATTTTTTGTATTGTTTTGGTTTTTCTTTTGTACAATAAAGTGTTTACATACATACATACATACATACATACATACATAAATCACGCCTGTTTCCCAGAGGGGTAGGCAGAGACCACTTCTTTCCACTTGCTACGATCCTGACAATACCCTTTCGCTTCTTCCACATTCATACATCGAGTCATGCATGCACGTCGGTTTCGGGTACTTAAGATTCGGCCCTTTTCTAGTATTTCCCCGATTTGATTCAAAAAAGTACGCCTAGGGCGCCCCCTTACGACCCTTCCACTCACTTTAGCACTGTAAATTTCTTTCGTCAATCTTTTTTCATTCATCCTTTCCAAATGACCGAACCATCGAAGCATGCCCTTTTCAATTTTAGTCACTACATCTTCTTTCAGACCACACTTCTCTCTGATGTTTTCATTCCTTACTCTATCACACAGTTTTACACCACACATACTACGCAAAGAGCGCATTTCTACTGCATTTATACGACTTTCATGCTTATTCTGCCACACCCAACATTCACTACCATACATCAGAGTAGGGGCCAACACTCCATTGTGAACAGCCAGTCGGGCTTTTTGTGAAACGCCCCTTCTGCTCACAAAGGAGTGCAGGGCTCCATTTATCTGATTTCCTGCATTCACCCTCCTCTCAATATCCTTCTCACACTTACCATCTCTTGTAAACATACTTCCCAGATACACAAATTCACTCACTTGTTCTACTAATTCACCATTTATATTTATCACGCACTCAGTAATATCTTCGTCCTTTTCTATCACCATGACCTTGGTCTTAGCAACGTTTACTTTCATACCCTTTTGTTTAAATCCCTCATTCATCACTGTCACCATCTCCTGCAACTCAAGTGCCGATGGAGCAAGTATAACTTGATCATCGGCATATAAGAGGCATTTGATGAGTAACTCTTGCATACGCAAACCCTTATCACACTCTTTCAAATCTCGCATACAACTGTCCATGAATAGATTGAACAGCCACGGTGAGGCAACACAGCCCTGTCTAACACCTCTAGAGATATTAAACCAGGCCGAGTATGCCCCATTGATCCTGACACAGGCCTTAGAGCCCTCATAAAGGGACTTCAAAGCCTGTACCAGGTTGCCGCTCACTCCATACATAGACAGCACCGTCCATAACTCTTTTCTATTTACCCTATCATAGGCCTTTTCCAGGTCTACAAAAGCACAGAAAACCTTTTGGTTGACAGCCAAAAACTTTTCTGCGATGGACCGTAGTGAAAAGACCTGATCCGTACATCCCATTCCCTTTCGAAATCCCGCTTGTACATCCCAGATTTTGTCATTCGTAACATTCACTACCCTTTCAATTAAAATCTTCGCATATACTTTGCCGACAACACTAAGGAGGCTGATACCGCGGTAGTTTTTGCAGTCTTGCTGTGACCCCTTTCCTTTATACAGAGGGACGATAACGGCCTTAATCCAATCTTCCGGGACTTGGCCGATACTCAAACATGCATTGAAAAGGCGATACAACAGACTACCCACCACGCCATCTCCTCTCCTCAGCATTTCTATCGACACTCTATCACAACCTGCAGACTTTCCCGCTTTCATACTTTTTAAAGCTTCCACGATTTCACTCATGCTAATCACACTTTCATCTACTCTAGTTGCATCCTTATTCTTGCATTCTGGCTCAAGGCATACATTACATACATACATAATGTTTGAAATTTCATTCTGCACTGCTAACACAAAAGGCAGTATCTCAGACAACTCCTGTAGCAAATGCAACCTTAAAACCAGAGCCCGGTATTTTCGTATCAATTTTAGGTGTCATAGGGACTTCTCGTTTATCGACTTCCGATATACATATTTTATCGATACATTATAGAACACAACACAACATATCAATGAAGATTAAAAGTAAAGGTAAACAACAGGCGGTCTTATCGCTTTAGAGCGATCTCTTTTAGATAACTTTTGAGTGGCTGAAAATGTTAAATACTCGTAGAGATTTGCAATGAAAAGTTAATATTTAACAATTATAGTTACATTTAATCAGTTCAGTTCAGTGTTTTAATATTTATCAATTTCATGTACAAAGTCAGTTGTAGTATTTCATGATTAGTCTCTATAAAAGCAATAGATAGTCATAATTTTATATTATCTCGAAGAGGTCGCTTATTCGCGATAAGACTGCATATTGTTTACTTCTACTCGTAATCGTATTAAAAAAAATGTATTCTGTATTTATCGTTATACATATGTATATCGGAAGTCGATAAACCAGAAGTCCCTATGACAGCTCAAAAGTGCTACGAAAACTCCGGGCTCTGCTTATTACCGACATGATAGGATTGAATTTGAGATACCGCTTATTGGCTTAGGAGGGCAGCATTATATCCCGCGTTTTTTTACTTTTTAAAACTATTTTTGGACTGGGATAATTAACTCCAACCTGACAGCCCAACACCCGTACAATCAAGTTTCTTCCATGTTTATTTTGCTCTTTAAAATGTCATAGACTAAAAAAGTATGAACGGAGTTTACAGCGTATTTAAAAGTGTATCAAATAGTTTTCTCGCTTAAAACCATATTTTTAATAAGATATTTATTTCCAAGCAGCCCAACACCCGCGCAATCAAAGCTATGGTTCTAAAGATTTACTTAGTTTTTAGATTAGGGCGCATAACGTCCCACCCGCAAAACGTCCCTCCACCAAAATAACGTCCCACCCGCAAAACGTCCCTCCACCAAAATAACGTCCCATTCGCAAAACGTCTTCTCTGCAAATGGTCCCTTATGTAAAATAACCCATTCGCAAAACGTCCCTTTCTCAAAAGGTCCCACCCCTTTCGCAAAACGTCCCTCCTAAGAAAGCCCCTTTCGCTGGAAGTCCCTACTGCATAACGCCGCTTTTGCAAAACGTCCCGTCTCCGAAATGGCCATTCGCAAAATGTCCAAAAAGCTTGTTTAAGTAGAGACTAGGAATTTTCTCATGGGATGAGAGATGGCCAATATTAATCCCTTCATTAATAATTTTAAATGTGTCTAATGCAATAAAATTAAGACTAAAACATAGCGGGGGTAGTAAGGGATTTTTAGTATATGTTAGTTAAGTGCAGGATTTTTGTTAAGTTCAATTGAATCGATATCCATAAGTACAAATTTATTAATAAATTACTAAGGCAAAGTTTATTTACTATTTTGCTTAAAAATCGTAGCAGTAATAACACGCAATGTCGTAGCATTAATTGTTCATTACACGAGACTACCTCCACATAATGCACGTAACGAAGGAACGTTTTGCCACCTGGTCATTTTGCGAAAGGGACGTTTTGCGAGCGGGACTTTTTTATGTGAAGTCCCTTCACGTTTTGCGAGCGGGACCTTTTGGTTTTTCGTAAGGGACAAAAGGACATTCTGCGAGTGGGGTGCTATGCACCCTAACCAGTTTTTAGAAATGGCCACTTGTAAACAATATAATAAAAAACAAAGTTTAAATTTTGAAAATGCAACTCTTAGTTTGCTTTCTTTATTTGGTATGTATCATTAATTTGTCATTTCATTTAAGATTTGGCGGCAAATTGAAATTTGCCTGTTTCATGTGAATTTAACGCGACAAAATTTTCGTGCAGTAATTTTTTATGACATTCGAGGTCATTTAAAGGTCTACAAGAAAGTTATGATAGACTACGCTTGACCTTTCACAATGAAGCCCCATCTCGTGCTCAATTTTTCTCAATCGGATGCAGCGATTTATTGACGTGAAGGGACACTTTTTTAGGGTTCCGTAGTCAAACTAGAAATCCTTATAGTTTCGCCATGACCGTCCGTCCGCAGCCTAGCGCAGAGAATCTTAGTACTAAGAAGCTGTAATTTGGCATGAATATGTATATTAGTCACGCCAACAAAGTGGTACAACAAATGTAAAAAAAAAAAATATTGTTACTTTTACTTCCTTACACGTTACCGGGGGATGTATATTTTTTTTTCTCGTCTATCCTATAGTGTGGGGTGTCGATAGATAGCTCGTTCTTTAAAATATTATGAGTTTGTGAAAACAGTTTTTAGATTAAGTAATCCGTTTATGAAATATTGAGCTTTAAAGCGCTACTTTTTGTTAGACTCAAGTGTCCCCCCCCCTATAGCCAAAACTACATATCTAAAAATCTAAAAAAAAAACTTAAATGAAAGAACATATATCGAATCTTCAAGTAAACTATCACGACTAAGTAGACATCATTGGTTCTTGAGATACCGACGATTAAAGTGTTTATACCTACTAAAATCATCTAAGACGGTACCAATTGAATTTAAATAGAAAATTAGTTATTAGGTACTTAACGGCTTCGGAACCCTACACTGAGCACGGTCTGACATGCTCTTTCCCGGTTTTTTTTAAGATATAGAATATTTCAAGGAACCGCAAGAGAAATGTGTGTGTTGTAATGTGTATTGTCCCTCGCAGGTGGGCGGGGGCGGCGCAGCGGGCGCCGTGGCGGCGCTGGCGGAGGAGCTGAGCGGCGCCGAGCGCGCTCCGCTGGCCTCGCTGCTGGGGCCCGTGCGCGCGCTGTGCGTGCTCGCCGCGCGCGCGCGCCTGCCGCCGACCGCCGCGCGCCGCGCGCGCCTCGCCGCCGCCGCGCTGCAGCAGCGCCTGCAGCTGCGCTCAGGTACCGCTCACTACACAGATACTCACATTATAAGCTGGGTACGAATCTAAGGGGCTCAGCCTGACGCATGCTCGCCTCGTGCGGCGAGCTGCTCGCGACCCAAATTGTTGCACATAAACATGCGCGGGGTAGGCAGCGGTACGCACAATGAGGCGCCTTTGAGCGGAGTCAAAAGACCGACTCTTGGCGGCTCGCCGCTCACGCGCTGTGATTTCGTACGAATTTGAGCAAAATAGGTGAGCCGTCCGTGCCTCAACCAGAGGCTCCTCTAATTCGTGTTTATGCTCAGTCATAAAGCTACATCCTATATTAATATTGAACGCATTCTGTTCAAAAAGTACGAAGTTCAAAATGGCGGCCATGTTTCTTGATTCTGACCACAAATTCATATTCAGAAATCATGTGGAATCCCAGATATCAATTTTGACGACAATCCGTTCAAGAACTACGAAGTTCAAATTCTTCATTCGATCAAAAACACACACACACACACACACACACACACACACACACACACACACACACACAAACACACGTACACACACACATACACACAGAGAGAGAGAGAGAGAGAGAGACACACTTGCACACACACACCCAGACACGCGCACGCACACACGCACACATTGAACCAATCAAGTGTCAATGTGACATGAAAATGTCCCGTCGGCAGATGAAGAAAACTCGTCGCCGGAGTCTGCGGCGGAGTCAGTGGCGGCGGGCGCGCGCTGCCACACGCCGGAGGGCAGCTCGCCGGACTCGCCGCTGGAGTCGCTGGGCGCGGAGGCGGAGGCGGAGGCGGAGGCGGAGGCGGACGAGCC
This sequence comes from Acleris holmiana, assembly GCA_949316455.1. Lineage (NCBI taxonomy): Eukaryota > Metazoa > Arthropoda > Insecta > Lepidoptera > Tortricidae > Acleris > Acleris holmiana. The sequence goes on from OX438778.1 coordinate 6,208,261, forward strand.
GGCGGCGCCCGCGCGGCCGCGCCGCTGCCGCGCGCTGCTGGCGCAGGCGGCGCAGACGCTCGCCTCGCTCGCCGCGCTCGCCGCCGCCGCGCCGGCGCCCGACTCCTAGACCGCCCGCTGCCCGGTGTGCGACCAGCGACGCCGACCTTGATCGGTTTTAGTGAATGTTGTTTCGTTTGGACGGTTCGGTTGGAAACTGAAATCTCGAATCCGGCGGTATTTTTAATTTTATAAACGGTGAAATTTTATAGTGTGACGATCGGCTCAATGTTACGTGAAATCTTAGAACGTTATCGTTAGTGTGGCGTCGCGTTGTGTTGTGCATATTTGAGTTAGTCATGACGGATGCGAGTTGATTATTTGGATTCGGGGGCGAGTGTGTTAGAAAACTTTTGAATTTCTAAAAGTAATCGATACAAAGTTAAGTTTAACTTATCGTTATCAATTATCTAAAATGACAGTGATCCTGTAGACTCGCTGGAACAAGGAGGCGTTCGTAAATTAAAACGAAATAACATTTGTATGGAGACGCGACCGTCCTGACGACTTTTACGGCCTTACTGAGAAACATTTCAGAGACAATAAACTCTTTTCTTTTTCAACATTCACTTGTCTATGAAAAATCGTCACTAATGGAACGATTTAATCATCATTGACAGACTCTTAAGTGCGGCCGTTAAACGTCGTCATTTCTCCAATTCCGTGAACACTCAAGAGAAATCGTCTTCTAATATTTAATAATATGCCGACGTTATTATGTTTAATAATAATAACTTCCAATTAAAATCTTCAATATACATCCTATTCTGCTAAAATAATCAATAAGTTTTCTAACACCCGTCATAATGTCACCCTTGTCATGAACAAAGAGAATGAATCCTTTAAATTTGTTAAGCGGATTGTTCATGTACATTTAAAGATATATATGACATAATGCATTTGCAGTATAATCAGTAATGGAATTTCATTTTCCACTCCATTACAAAAAAGTGCAATATTAAAGGTTTGGATAGGGTTTAATTTACCTACTACACTACTATTGAATTTGGAATACCGCTTATTGACTTGCAAATACTGCAGATGCGTTCATCTATCCTCTCATCAGTCGTGAATAAGCGCGTTCCCATTCACTGGAGGGCATTAGCTTGCGTTATTGTGAAAGTATTCAGATAAAAGCACGCCAATTTTCTGTGTAAATAATAGTATAGTCGAGTTAAAAGATATGTCTTCACTTTTGCACTTTAATCCAACGAAATAAAATGCAACGCCTTGTGGTCTTTGGCTTGTTCTCATTTCCTCGGTATGTCCACATATTGTCCAATCACCACGGTTTTTTTGCATGACAAGTCCAAGGTCCAATACATTTGGTATAGTCGTATAACAAGATAAGGGTCCCGTACACGGTCTGAAAGCTTTTAATGATACAACTCTATTAAGAACGACATGATTTCGTCATAATTATTCATAGAAATATTCATAATTCTATACAAATCACTTCACATCGCTTGTAAATTAAAACCATATTTAAGTATATTTTATGATTTCTCGTGAATGTATCTGTATTTATTTATGGATATGTTCACGACTCTTCATAAATTCCCTAGTTTTTTTAAAATAATTTCCTCATGATTATGAACACCATGAGGTTATCGAGATTCTTTGCTCCGTTCAAATGCATTTTTAACGCTAATGGCATATGCTGAGGTACCCTTTACGAGGTGAGAGGTTAATACTTCTTTTGTCTTTGGGCTACCGGAGAACATACAAGCGGTAACACACAGGCGAATCAAGAATTTAAACGGAAAACAACGCTGCGGATTTTATCAGTGCAAGTGCAAGATTTTAACTTATTTATGCTTGGGCTGCGTTTTATGAAATTTTGTTGTATTGCAACTAATCTGAGATGCATCTGATTGTATATTAAATTGCATGTAACGATGTTTTCGAAATTATTTATGGGACGTCTGCCGCTCAGTGGCCCTGTTTGTATTTACAGCCGAGAGTGTGCTGGGTTTATGTTATATAGCAAGCGTTTGAGTACAAAATGAAGTGTTCGCGAGTGGTCGGCTGACGTGAAATGTAATGTCTTATGTAGAAGTTGTAAGTTATCGACACCCTCACGTTCCCGACGACGTGGAGGTTTTATTTACCTTTTTTTTTTAAATAATTTGCTTTAAACCTAAAGTAACTTTTACGGCGTTTTTCGAACTCAATGATATTAAGAGGATTGTGAAACAAAAAAAATCCATACGAAATGCGATAACGTTTTTTTCCCTTTAAACGTTGCCCTATTTTTACGATTTTCGAATATGTTGTAGATATTATGAAAAACTAAGTCTGTACGTTTTCCTTTCCAAGAGAATATTTATTGGAAAAAAAAGTGGAAA